>SJYT01063015.1:47878-99244 GCA_006410635.1 Cephalophus harveyi
GAGTGGTAAGGGTGATACTCTCCCCACCACCACCCAGACTACTGTATGTTAACAGGATCTTGACACTGTTACACAACGGAGGGTCTAAAGCAAGGGTTTTAAACCTGACTATGGACAGAACAGGACAGTGGCCTCTGGAGTCTTCCTCTCTCTTTGTGCTCAAGCACAGGCATGCCTTGTCCCTTCCTCCCTACATCCCTATCTCCTTCTTTCTTTCATGTGCCAGGCTCTCTGCCAGGCCCTGGGAATACAAGGAAAAGCAGGTCCCAGGCCAGCAAGGAAGACACAGGCATAAACAGACAGCTGTCTGAGGCCACAGGCAAGCCAGAGCAAACGAAATGTGAAGGAGGTGATGATTCACACTGCAAAACAATTATTTGCTTTGCAGAAAGGCTCCCCCATGAAGTCCTTCTGAATATCTAATCTGCCAGTCGGATGGAACTTAGAGGATCCTCTCAAGCAGTGCTGGAAAAAATATTTATACTTTGAACCTCCAGCGGCCTGCCCCACTGAGACTCCCTCAGGCACCACGTAGGGGAGGGAGGCTGTGTATTTGGAATTGTGTGTGTATATTTTTACATATGTCATATTGTGGTAGACTTGATCATGGCCTATCAGAAGTGACTGCTACAGCTGCAACATGCAGAAGTTTTCTTGGTCCATGGTGGATGCTACAGCCCAAACAAAGCAGCTGGGGCTCTAGGATGGAGATAAGAGAGAAGATCAGAAAGACCAGAGTCTTGGGGTCTTGTTGGTAAATCTGCTTCATGCTGGCCTCCAGGCTCAGCCCCTGCCCCCTTCCAGTCCCCAGATAAAGTGACCCCTGAGGAAAGAGGCAGTTGTGTCCATGAAGAAATGCTCCTGGTGCCGCTGCCTCCAAACATTTGGCTCTGGGATGCAGGAGGGGCTGCTCCATCAGGAATATGGAAGGAAGCTCCAGCCCAGAACATGGATAATGTCCTGCCCACCCTTTGAGCTACTTGTGAAGCTGGACAGGCTTCCTTTGAGTTCATCCTCCCACCCACACCTTACTCCCTCTTCCAGGCTTGTCAGCCTCGCATCTCTCAGTTGGGTTGGCACAACCCATCCCAACATCATCAAGAGGGTAGTGATGCTGAAAGAAAGGGTCCAGTCTCCTGAGCAGGCTCACTGCAGAAGGACCCCTCCCCTGCCCTGCCTTAGTGGGCTCATGTCAAGCCATGGGCCCCAAGAGATGCTTCATGGGTCCTTTGTAGCAACAGATGAAGGTCAGTCTCCCATTCGTGGCCCTGACCCTATCTATCTTCTCTTACCTCCTCTAAGGTCTTGCTTAATCAGATCTTTCCTAAGAAGCTTTGCAGCAAGTCTCCTCTTCATTTTGACTCATGCTCCCTTGATTCAGACCCTTCATAGTCATTTGCCTGGAAAGCAATAAGCTTCTGTCATTCATTTGGTCTTCCATCTTCCCATGTATTCATTCAACAAACATTTGTTAAAGTATCTATAAGGTGCCAAGGGCTTCCCAGGTAGCACTAGTGGGAAGGAACCCACCTGACAATGCAGGAGTCACTGATTTGATCCCTGGGTTGGGAAGATCCCCTGGAGAAGGAAATGGCAACCCACTCCAGTATTCTTGCCTAGGAAAATTCCATGGACAGAGAAACCTGGCGGGCTACAGTCCGTGGGGTCACAAAAAGAGTCAGACATGACTGAGCACCTGAGTACATAATGTACCAAACACCATGCTGGGCACTTGATGTACAAATATAAGTAATACAAGATCCCTACTGCTGGAGAGTGTATAGTCTTGTAAAGGAGATTGTTGTTCAGTTGCTAAGTTGTATCTATGACCCCATAGACTGCAGCACAGTAAGCTTCCCTGTCTTTCACTATCTCCTGAAGTTTGCTCAAACTCATGTCTATTGGTGATGCCATCCAAACTTCTCATCCTCTCTCGCCCCCTCCTCCTCCTGCCCTCAATCTTTCCCAGCATCAGGGTCTTTTCCAGTGAATGGGCTCTTCTCATCAGGTGGCCAAAGTGATGTCTTTGTTCTTTAATATGCTATCTAGGTGTGCCATAGCTTTCCAAGGAGTAGGCATCTTTTCATTTCGTGGCTGCAGCCACAATCTGCAGTGATTTGGGGGCCCAAGGAAATAATATCCATCACTGTTTCCACTTTTTCTCTATATTGCTCTAAACTGATGGGACCTGATGCCATGATCTTAGTTTTTTGAATGTTGAGTTTTAAGCCAGCTTCTGCACTGTCCTCTTTCACCTTCATCAAGAGGCTCTTCAGTTCCTCTCTGCTTTCTGCCATTAGAGTGGTATCATCTGCGTATCTGAGGTTGTTGTTATTTCTCCCGGCAGTCTTGATTCCAGCTTGTGACTCATCCAGCCTGGCATTTCATATGCTGTACTCACAGAAGTTAAATAAGCAGGGTGACAATATATAGGATATGATAAGATCCTGCTCATGTTATAATGGAGACACCAAAGAGGACAATGTCAGCTCCACGTGGGGCGGGGAGAGTCTCAGGCGGAAGATGCTGTCAGGCTGTGAGTCCAAGGAGAGGCCCGAAGTGGCCCAGTGTGCCTGGGCTTGTGGAGTTCGTCATACTTGATTGGACCAAGAGGTGCCAGGAAAGGGCCAGGAAAGGCCAAAGGGAGCCCTCTGGGGGCTTAATGGGCTCCCCTAAGCAGTATGGACTTCACCCTGGGAAGGAGGGTTTAACCGAAGGAGGGATGTGGCCAATCTGTACTTTACAAGGATCCTTCGGGTGGCACGGCTGGGGGCTGGAGACTCTGTCCCCCCGGAGATGGTAAGGGAGTGAGCCACCGCTCTTACCAATGGGGGCGGGGGGTCAGGTGTGAAAAGAATCACAGAGGTTCAGGCCCAGGGGCTCAGACGTGGGTTAGATGATGGTGAGGAAGAAGACCGGGAGGATCACCAGCTTCTGACCCAGAGGGCTGCTCTGATGGCAAGTTCGGACCTCCTCACTGGCCCCCCGCCTCCAGGCCCACCCCTCTGTGCTCCTGCACACTGCTCCCAGCGTGTTCTCTCTAGTGGGCAGGTGTGTAAACGTGATGACTCCACTCACGTGCATAAGCGCTGCGGTTCTTCTCCTAACACAGGAAGTGGCAACAGCCGAGTGTGCAGTGCCCTTCCAGGCAGGATGCTCGCCCAGCTCCTCAGCCCCGTCTCCCCGCCATGCCCTTCCCATATGCTGTCCCTCAAGCCGCCGTGCTCTTTCCCAGGAGGTTTGCGGTGCTCTTCCCCGTCAGCAGCGTCCTCTTCCTGGGCCTCTCCATTCCACTCTTCCCACCCGCCCCACCTCTCCCGACCCTGCACTCGAGGAAACTGGTCACCTCCACCTCTGTGCTGTCACTTGCCATGAACGTGGCTCGGTCGGGGCCCTAGCCATACACTGCGGCCATCTCCTCTAGACCACGAGTTCTCTGGGAGGAAGACTGCAATGTCTTGTCAAGGACCAGATTTGAGCTCCTGCACATCCTCCAGGAAGCTTCAAGGAGTTTGCTCACAGAGTGGGCTGTCAGCCCAACCCCCAGGGACCTTTTTAAAATAACTTTAATGAGATAGACTTCACATACCATAGAGTTGGCCCATTTAGTTGCCTTTTAATATATTCATGGGGTTGTACAGCCATCACCACAATCTAATTCCTAAATATCTTGTCTCCCCAGAAGAAATCCTAACCTCTTAGCAATCCCTCCCCACTGCGTGCTCTTCTTCAGGCCTTGGCAACCACAAACGTACTCTCTGTCTCTGTAAATTTTTCGGTTCCAGATATTTTATATAAATAGAAACACACAGTATGTGGCCTTTTGTGCCTGCCTTCTTTAACTTAGCTAATATTTTCAACATTCTGTTCATCCATGTTGTACTGTGTGGCAGTACCTCTTTATTTTTTACGAACGCATAATATTCTGTTTTATGGATATACCTTATTTGTTAATCCATTCATCAGTTGATGGACATTTGGGTTTTTTCCCTTTTCGGGGGGTATTTTATGAATGATGATACTATGGTCATTTGTGTACAACTTCTCATTTGAACTTACATTCTCGGGAGTGTATATGCAACAGCAGAACTGCTCGGGTCATTCGGTAGCTTTGGGGCTTTCCTGGTGGCTCAGATTGTAAAGAATCTGCCTGTACTGCAGGAGACCCAGGTTCAATCCCTGGGTCGGGAAGATACTCTGTGGAAGGAAATGGCAACCCACTCCAATATTCTTGCTGGAGAATTCCATGGGCAGAAGAGCCTGGCGGGCTACAGTCCATGGGGTTGCAAAGAGTCAGACATGCCTGAGCAGCTAACACTTTCACTTTCCCTTGGGTAGCTATGTTTAACATTTTGAGCAGGTATCTAGGAAACTGTGTTCCAAAGCAGCTGTAACATTTTGTGCTCCCACCAGCAGGAAACTGGAAGCTGCGGGTTCCAGTGTCTCCCCATCCTCACCTACACATTAGTTAGTCTGTCTTTTTGATTACAGCCATCCTAGAGACTGTGAGGTGGGGCCTCATTGTGGTTTTGATTTGCATTTCCCCAATGAATGTGATGTCACACATCTTCTCATGTGCTCAGAGGCCATTTGTATACTTTCTGTGCAGAAATGTCTGTTCAAACGCTTTGCCCACTTTTTAACCAAGCTGTTTGTCTCTTCATTGTTGACTTATAGGGGCTTTTGTAGATCCCAGATACAAGTCTCATCCAAGAGCCTTCCTCTATGCTGTGCTCAGCCACCTGGGATGAACAAGAGGGACCCTGCACACAGGCAGGAGGAGCCAGGGGGTGCCCCTGTGCACGCAGGCCGCCCCCTGAAACTCACTCTTCTGGGATTTCTTTCAGCCGAGTGTGGAGGGACAGTGAGAGGAGAGGCGTCGGGGCAGGTGCTGTCCCCTGGGTATCCAGCTCCCTACGAGCACAACCTCAACTGCGTCTGGACCATCGAGGCTGATGCCGGCTGCACCATTGGGTAAGTGTCAGGGCCGGCAAACTGACCACTGCCAGCCATTCAGGGGACTCGTCACCAGCATCCTTACCAGTCTGCCGGCCAGTGGCTGGCCTGCCCACCTCACCTGAAGGCCCTGGTGATAAACAGTCATCGCTATGACCCCAGGCTCAGGCCAGAGCCCGTGGAAAACCAGGAAAGGCCAGCCTGAGCATCACAGGGCTGCAGTCCAAGTTCACACGAGGCACTGGCCGAGGTGACACTGTGACCACACAGTAGCTGAGGGCACAGGCTTGAATCCCAGCTCTGCCCTTTACCATTTGCAGAACTTTGGGTAAGTCTCTCCTTTCCTTCTGGGGTATATTGGCTATAATACTGGCTTCTCAGGATAGAAAACCTAAATTAGCCATTGTAGGCCATGTACTCAGCACAGTGCTTGGAACATAGTAAATATTTAACCATGGTTCTGTTGTGGTAGTAAGAGTCTGCCTACTACTCCAATATCACCCCACATCACTTCCCTTTCTCAATCTGAGTTTTCACATCTGTAAAATGGCAACAAAAATGCTTGTGCTCTAGGACTGTGGAGGGAATAGTTACAAAAGTCCAGCATGCTGTCTGGCACTTTGTACATATTCCCTCAAAATATAGCATCCTTTCCACATCCATGCCTAATACAAATTGTGTATTGGAGTCCCAAAGAGGAGATGCGTGTGTACATGGTGAGAGGTGGTGGAAAGAGGGGGCAGGGGATTGAACAGCAGGACGGGAGGCCAGAGTCTGGACATGGTCCCGTCCTGGAAATGGTGACACTGGAGTAAGTTGTGTTGGGTGGAGAGGAGGTGGTCCCATAGCCAAGGAGGAAGGTTGGCAGGACAGAAGGGCCTGCTAGGCAGAAGAGGTGACCAGACGGTGGGCGGACTCAAGGAGCTGGGCACAGGTCCACATGGCCAGAGCATCACCCAGGACTTGGGTGGAGGGGTGGGCTGTGGAGGGGATTGAAGCTGGTGGAGCGGGCTGCATGTGGCCCGGTGTGGAGGTCCATGGGTGCTGAGGTCCATGGGTGCTGTGGTCCGTGGTCCCATTCTGGAATCTTGTGGAAGAGGGGACAGATGGGGCCTGGGAGCCCAGTGAGGAGGAGGCTGGCTCTCTCCAGAGTGTCACTGGGGCATGGAGGCCTGAACCCCGCCAGTGGCGATGGGGGAGAGGAAGGACAAGTTCAGGGGACCTTCATCAAGGAGTTGCACCAGCCAGTCTCACTCTCCCCAGGAAATATGGGAATCGAGGCTTCTGTTTCCTCACTTTTTGCTGTGTAGCGTACAATATGTAAAACAGAAAAGTCGAAAGAACAGTTTGCTGAGCACCTCTGTCCCTGTCACTGGATTCAGCTGCTGTGAATATGCGACCGTATTTGCTCTTCTTTCTTTCCTTTCTGTCCTCATTTTTGCTTTTGCTGAATCACACGAAGGTAATTGTAGACATCCTGATACTTCTTAAGGACTGGGGCGTGCATCTCCTCCATGATACCATACCCTGAGCATCCCCAGGACATGCAGTGTTAGTTCCCAGGTATTAAGGTTTAGGAGGAGGCTGGAAGGCAAGCGGAGAGGTCACGGAGTGTCTGGCAAGGTGAGCGCCAGAAATCAGTGATGGGCTTTTCGGGCAGATGTGAAAACCGTTGTCACTCAGAGGAATGGCAGGCATGAGCTGGGCTGAGGGGAAGACCAGAGGATCCTTTCCTAGCTCTCCAAAAGAGAGAATCCAGATAAACAGGAAATAATCTCTCCAAAGACAGCAGGAACACGAGAGGGGGCCTGCTGGGGTGGTGTGTGAGGACGCTGAGGTGGGAATGGCCGGGAAAGGATGAACGCAACCTCAGTCGCCATTGGAAAGGCTCCCTGGTGCTTCACAGCCTCAAAGGAGAAGAGCAGAGAAGAGAAGGGCTTCCCAGCTGCACTGACAGAGGCTGAAAGATGGGGACGGAGCAACGGCACCCTTTTCCCTTCCTCCTGCGGTCCCTCCGCCCAGCCTGCCGTCCTGGCCAGGCGTCTGCAGCATCCACCACGCCTGTCCCCCCGCCTGCTCTCAGTCCCTCGCCGCCTCTCTCCTTCACTGACCCCCACACCCCGCCACCCCTCCCTGGAACCACCAGCAGCCAAGTTAAGGGAATTCATAGCCAGACCACCTTTAGCCTGACACAAACAGCCCCTTTGGTGTTTGTGCCCTTACTCAGAGGAAGACTTCCTTGTTATTCTTATCTTTTAGGGGAGCTGTGCTGGGTGTTCATTGTGGCACGTGGGCGTCTCTTGTTTCTGGTGCATGGGCTTTGGAGCGCGCAGGCTCAGCAGCTGTGGTGCGCTGGCTTGGTTGCGGTATCTGGAATCTTAGTTCGACCAGGGATTGAATGCCGTCCCCTGCACTGGAAGGTGAATTCTAACCACTGGACCACTAGGGAATTCCCAAGGCTTCATTATTATTTTTTAAGTGAAAATATCTTTATAGAATTTTTATGTATAAAAAAAGAGATACTTTATTAAGATTTTTTATGTGGGCCACTCTGTAAAGTCTTTATTGAGTTTGTTACATTATTTCTGTTTTATGGTTTGGTTTTCTGGCCATGAGTCTTGTGGGATCTTAGCTCAACAACCAGGGATTGAACCTGAACCCCCTGCATTGGAAGGCAAAGTCTTAAGCACTGGACAGCTAGGGAAGTCCCAAAATACTCGTTTTAAAAAATTATAAAGTTTACAGAGTAGAAATCAAAAGTCCCCATCATCTTACTCCGTTCTCCGTACACCCTTCATAAGAGAGCCATTGAGACCCACTTGTTTGACTTCCCCTTTTAGGCATTTTGTATGCCAGTGTATACAGACAGCAAAGGCAATAATTGTGCTTGCTAAAACAAGATCACCTCTTCAAGTGGCTCAGTAGCTTGCTTTTTGTTTTACCATTTACCCACATATCATCATCTTATTATGTCAATATATATAGATCGACTCCATCCTGGTTGATGGTTTTAGGGAATTCTATTGTCTGTACAACCATAATTTATTTAACTACTTTCCTATTGATAAAGTGGATATTTTCACTTTTTCACTCCAGTAAACACCCTTACACATGAATCTTTGAACAGTTGTCCAATTAGTTCCTGAGGATAGATTCTCAGAAGGCAAATGTTTATGCATGACCTCAAATTTCCCTCCAGCTATTACAGTAATGTATACATCTACCAGAAACCTGCTTCCCCGCTCTGCATCACTTGATGCTGTCGATCCTGACAGTGTTTACCTGTTTGATGGACAAAATGGTACTTAATTGTTTTTGCTGCTTCAAGTTCTTTGTATATTTTTCTTTGAGGAAGTTTTTTTTTTTTCCATATAGACTATTCATCTGGGTTTGTGTCTCCTCTATAATTTTAGTTTAGGTTTCTTTTTAACCTGAGTATTTAAGAATGTTTCAAAGTTATTAAGTTACACATTTTGTACGATTTTGTAAACCAATTCCACTTTTACAACATTGTGCCCTTGTTACTTTTTGAATTTTTTTCTTATTTGTGTTCTGTGTATATTTGAAGAAAGGGGAAACAAAGAAACCCTTTAAAAGAAAGGATTTTATACGTTTCTCTTACATCGTATGTATTATGCTTTCTTTCAAACAAAATATGCAATGCTTTTTTTAATTGTTTTATTTGTAACTCTTCCTATTGTTAGCTGATTTGATTTAATTGGCTCTTTCTCCTCTAGCGATTTGATAGCTCTATATCCCATTTTCATTCTGCCAGTGATCTTGTGTTTCCATTAATTCTGTTTTCAACAGTATTTATTCTGTTATTCCTGCCTCTTTCTTTTGGAAATCTTGTTTTTGTTTCCATCTTTATTTCAAGAAAACTACACTTTCTGTTTTCAGATTGCTCTTGACAGCCCACTTTTGTTTTTATCAGTGTATTGTCATCTTGCATCTCTCTGAGAACATTATTTATGTTTTGTTTTACAATGGCTCCTGTTTTTCCTACATCAACTGCATTCTGCAGTTGGGCCATCTGGGCTGATTATTCAGCTGCGTTCCTTGGAAGAGCTGATTATCTTTATGTCCCAGTTGTCCTCCCAGTTGTCTTGCATTTGGTATCAAGTTGCAGCGGAAAGCCAGACTCAGCCACCACACTACCTACCACTCTTTACTCGCGCTGTAGCTTGTGAAGTTCTTCAAGTAGGCACCCTGTGCCTCAGTTCTCTTATCTGTAACTTGGCAATTAAAATAACACCTACCACCTAAGGCTCCTCTGGGAATGAAGTGAACTAATGTGTCTAAACACTTAGATTAGTGCCTGGGGCAAAACTCCCAAATGTGGAGAATCCCTCTCCATGGGCTGGTAGGGGGTGGCATCCCAGAGCCCAATAGAACGCAGGTCACCCCTGAGAGTCGCAGATGGCAGGTGCCGTGTTATTGGTGGCAGTGGGTGTCACACAGGTTTTCCCTTGGGTGTGCCAGCCCATGAGACTGTCCCTGGGGCTCAGAGGCCTGAAGGTGCCTCTCCTCACCCCACCCCTGTCTCGACCAAGCGCTGGAGGTGACCGGAGGAATCTGTCGTCACCTTACCCCAGCAAGCTGGGCGAAGAGAGTCCCTTTCCGGGAGTGCCCAGGAGGAACTACACCCTGTAGGTGGCTGCAGGGATTCATGGTCAGGCTGACCCAAGCAGGAAAGTGGGCCCTTCCTGGATGTGCACAAGAGTGGGCTGGTGGTCATACCCGGCACTTAAACACAGGATGGGGGAGACATTTGACAAAATGTTTCTCCCTGAGAGCTAAGAACGGGATAGGCTGGCTGGCAAATGCTGTCCAGTCCTGGCAGCTAACAGCAGGAGAACAGACCTGTGAGCTGCGACCCTCATGTCACCCCTAAGTGTATCATGAGTGCCTAGAAGGTGGAAATTTCCGCCCACGTGGGTGGGACCTCTTCTCAGACTGCAATGTTGGGTTCCAGTTTTCCTTTTTATAATCAGTGGACCAGCTCAGATGACAACTGGAGAGGAAGGCAAAGGCTTTTTGCTCCTGACCCTCCCCTCTACTTACTGTGTCTCCAGTCTCTACAGCACACCAGCTTCTGGATCAGTTATGATTGTCCCTGTTTTATAGAAGGGATCACTGAGGCCCAGGAGTGATGAATGTCTCACAGTAACCCAGTGATACAGGTTTCAAGCCCATCCCGTCTGGCCCTGGTCTACCATCTGACCCTGGATTAGTTCCATTTAGCACACCAGGACATTAAGAACCTTATCTGTGCCGCAGACTGGGCGGTGCCATGCAGTGGGAAACACAAAGACCAGACAAGAGCCAGTCCTTGTCTGCCAGGGGTTCACATTCTAGTGGGAAATCAGGCAAATAAACTGGTACCTCCAAGACAAGCCAGGTGCCTTAACTGACTGCAAGTCAAGTTCAGAAATGGAGAAAAGAAAGACAAGCAGAGCTTGCCTGGACGCGGAGAGGCAAACATTCCAATGGAGGGGAAGGGGAGTGACATTAGGGGAGGTCCACAAAGGAGGAAAGGGTACTCGACTGATGTGGATGGATGTGGGGAGATAAAGTTGTGTGGGTAAAGAGGGCTCTCTGCAGGACCCTGAATGCCAAGACGACAACTCTGAATGGCTTTCTCAGTATAATGAGGAGCCACTGGAATATTCTGAAGACAGTAACAACACTCAGTTCATTTAGAAACTTGGAACATTTACTCAGTGCTGGGCATCCTGCCAGGTGCTGAGGGTATAAATATAAATAAGAAACAGTCTTTTCCCTTGAAGATCTCGATCTTACAGATAGAAAATTTCTCTGTTAAGAATGGAAATAGAAAAACTGACTAAAGCTGGCTTCAGCAGATGGGGGTTCACTTTTCTCCTGGAAGAAGCATCTGATGGTCCCATCCAGACCTAGTGCAGCTGCTTAGGATGCCATTGCTTTTCTTCTTGCCCTTGCATCCGTAGGCAATCATTCTCATAGTGACCCAGTCAGCCGCTGCAGCTCCAGGCATTGTGTCTGCGGCTGTTGTTCAGTCGTTCAGTCGTATCCGACTCCTGGCGACCCCATGGACTACGGCATGCCAGGCTTCCCTGTCCTTCACTATGTCCCAGAGTTTGCTCAGGTTCAGGTCTATTGATAATGCTATTGTGCCTGCTGCTGCTGCTAAGTCGCTTCAGTCGCGTCCAACTCTGTGCGACCCCATAGACGGCAGCCCACCAGCTTCCTCCGTCCCTGGGACTGTGTCTGCATTCCAGTCTAAAAGAAGAGGGAAGAGGAAAGGGAGCCAACTTTCCTCTGTGCGTGCGTGCGCGCATGCATGCGCAGTCGTGTCTGACTCTTCGCGACCCCCTGGACTGTATGTAGCCCACGAGGCTCCTCTGCCCATGGCGTTCTCCAGGCAAGAATACTGGAGTGGGCTGCCCTACCCCAGGGGATTTTCCCGAACCAGGAGTCAAGCCCTCCTGTGCGGCGTCCCCTGCGTCGGCAGGCGGACTCTTGACCTCTGCGCCACCTACAGGCGCCGTCCTACATTCCGTTAGTCTGAACCTGCCGTGCCTGGCTGAGGGCAAGTGAAAAATCTGTTTCGTTTTGCTTTTACAGTTTCAATAGTAAAGACAGATGAGAGGTTTGGAAATGGAATACATGTAAGCCTACCCATAGTGCCTACTTAGATTCTTGTATAATGAAATAAGTGCTAATGTAGAAGTATGTACAGCGCAATAGAAAGCCTTTACGAGGTCAGTCCATAATTCCAGGTGGCAGCTTGGGGCAAGGTGTTACAGAGAGGGGGTGCTGTTCTAGCACACATTGCAGAGCGGGATAGTTCACCATGCCGCGTGGGGGTAAAGCGCTTCCAGGCGTGTAAAGAGAGGAAGCGGTGGGTGTGCACAGCTGCTTCTGAAAGAGCTCGCCGTTTGGTGGTCACGAGAGTCTCTCCGCTTTGGAGGTTCGGTGGCAGCAGTGCGGAGGATGCATCCGCTGGAGAACCAAGCAGGACTCGAGCGTGACTATCCGAGGGGTCCTGGTTACACTCAGAAGAACTGAGTATAGGTTGAGGCTGCGAGCTCTGTGTGGCTGGCTCTCAGAAGGGAAGGCATGCAGGGATAAGACACAATCCTTTGCTGGTATGCTTTCCATAAAGAGATCTGGGGCACTTGGAGGATGGAGGAAACCCTTGTTCCTGGATGCTCTGATTTTGCCCGTTTAGTCATAAAGTTCTTATTTGGCTAATAGTCCTAGTTTGTTGATTTTTAACTATGGATGTGCTTCTTAATGATTAATGCCAGGGCAACCTGGAAACTCTGTTCTCGGCTGTTGATTATAAAGCAGTAGGATTACTGAGAGAGGGGGCCATGGTTTTGATTACCCATTACTGCTGCCCAGTGGAGCTTGCCTTCCTGGGAGGATGCTGGACTAGACGAAACATCTGGCTGTGCCTGAAGCCCAGATGCCCCCGCTGCAGTTTCGTATCAATCAGAGAGCAGCAATCCCCCACTGTGGGCAGCATGGCTTCCCTTTACCCTACAAGCGGGCAGCTGGCCCCAGGGAGGCAGAGGCATGAGAAGCCAAGCTTCTGTTCACAGCTTTTGCCAGGAATCGTGGCTGCAGGTTTAGCAGCTTCCAGAAGGTTTATTTTCATGTGGTGACAGCAAGTCAGGCCTTCAACAGAGAAGGTCCATGGACTCACACTGCAAGAACTGGCCTCCTGAAGGAGCTGAACGATAAGCACAGACACAATGGGGTATTGCTTTGTCAGATTTAGTTTCAGCAAACCACGGAATAATCAAAAGGAGCTCAAAAGTGTTTCAAGGAGAGGATGTAGGTAACCTGGTAGGTATAAATATAGCTTTCAGAATGGTGGTGCTCTCTGGCAATTTAGCTTCTCATAGGTTACCTCTGGAAAAAGAAATGCAAACTACTTCAAATTATCCAAAGATGATAATCCAGCTGAGCTTCACTGAATAGTTGAATTGGCCAGAATACATCAATTTAACTGCCAGTTTACAAGCCCAGAAATGAATTCCAGCATCTCTTAGGAAGAGAATAAACAGTTCAGCCAAAGAAAGGCAAACCTTGTTGGTGTGCCACGTTGGACCAGTATACATCTCTCCCTTTCAAAAAATAAATAAGCAAAAATTAAATTAAATTAAAAACTTGTGATGCCACTTAAAACATACCATTCTTTTAAAAAGAGAACCATTTTCCACTGAAAAGATTTTACCGTAGGAGGCAGAAGAAATTTTAAATGGGTGTATAGATAATGCTCTATTTGGCGGGGGGGCGGGGGGTGGAGGGGGTGCTGTGCTGAGTCTTCGTTGCTGTGTGCACTTTTCTGTGATTGCCGCAAGCAGGGGCCTCCTCCTAGTTTCGGTCCATGGGCTTCTCATTGCAGTGGCTTCTCTTATTGCAGAGCACAAGCTCTAGGCACGTGGGCTCGGTATTGTGGCTCCCAGGCTCTAAAGCACAGGCTCCATCCTTGTAGTGCATGGGCTTAGTTGCTCCACGGCATGTGGGATCTTCCCTGATCAGGGATTGAACCCACATCTTCTGAATTGGCAGGTGGATTATTTACCACTGAGCCACCAGGAAAGTCCTAGATAATATTCTTGTTTAAGCATCAGAAATAGGGGAGAGAAGTAGCAGAAAATGGATGGCAAAACGGAGGAGGAAAGCTCCTGAGCTGGAAAGACAGTGACAAAGACAAGTGAAGAATGAAAGGAAACTAAATACACAATAAAAATGAAAATTTGTAATCACAGTATTTGTCTTATAAGAAATAGAAGCATTGAAATAGGCGACAAGCTGGAGAATCTCTCTGAAACTGAAGAGAAAATGGGTGAAGGTTGGGAAGTAATGAAAGAAAAGTTGCTGAATGTGGAAGACAGAGCACAGTCCAGGCAGCGTAGATGAAGAATAATTAACAAATGGAACTATTAACAAAAAGTTGCAAAGAAACACAACATGATAGCAAATTCCTCTTATCCTTGGTGAATCGAAAGGACTCACTGAGTTCCAGACAAAGTGAGTAAGAGACAACTCGATGAAAAATTAAACAGTTCCATAAAAAAAAAAAAAAAAAAAAACAGCTACAAGCCTTTGACAAAACACAGCCACACAGGTATGCACGCAATCAGCCCTCATCTGATAAAGCAGCCATTTACAGTCAAAACTATTCCAGCCCTCTCAAAGTTTCTTCTCTGTAACATCAAAGGCCAAAGCCTTCAAGGAATCACTGATTCAGCCAGGATATAATATGACCAAGAGCAACAGAAAATTGCCCACCCTAGTTGTTGAAAAAACTTGTGAAGACAAGGCAGCAGACTGCCAAAGTTAACAGGTCCTAAATCCTGGAGCCTATAAACGTTACCTCATTGAGGAAAAGGATTTGTGCAAGATGTAGTTAAATCAAGGGTTTTGAGATGAGGAGATTACCATGGGTTATCTGGATGGGCCCCCAATGCAATCGTATATATCCTTGTAAGAAGAGAGCAGAGGAGATTTTATATGCACAGAGGAGAAGGTGATGTGAAGACAGACAGACACAGAGATTGGAATGATGCAGCCTCAGGCCAAGGAATGCTGACAGCCACCAGGAATTGAAAGAAGCAAAGAGCAGATTCTCCCCCAGAGACTGGAGGGAGTGCAACCCCGCTGACACCTTGATCTCAGCATGCCTGCATGTGTGCTAAGTCGCTTGATCGTGACCCCATGGACTGCAGCCCACCAGGCTCCTCTGTCCATGGGGTTCTCCAGGCAAGAATACGGGAGTGGGTTGCCATGCTTTACTACAGGGGTCTTCCCAATGCAGGAATCAAACCTGAGTCTCATATCTCCTGCATTGGCAAGTGGGTCCTTTACCACTGTCGCTACCTGAGAAGCCTTGATTTCAGCATAGTGGTACTGATTTCAGACCTCTGGTCTCCAGAACTGTGAAAGAACAAATTCTCATTAAGTCACCACATTTATGGTACTTTCTTACAGCAGCCACAGGAGAAACTAAAGCAGATGTAATTTTTGGCCTACAGAGATGTGTAGGGAAAAAGTATACTAAGAATTGAAGACCATGAAAGATGATATTTAATTTGAGTCTCTAGTCCCTGCTTGTATTATTAGTAGTTTCATAGTGAAGGAAATCAGAGAGGAAAGTAAAGTCTTTTTAGCTTTTTTGTCACGTAAAGGAGAATGAAATGTTGTATTATTTTGCTTCAATTTGATAATTAGAGAAAATGCCAGTTTAGGGATAGTTTTGAAAATGTTTAAAGATGCCTAAAGTAGAATTAAAAACAAAATGTATATTTTGCAAATCACTGAAGTGTGAAAACCAAGACATGTTACCAAGAAAAAAAGGATATAGCAAGAAAACATAATAAACAAAAAGCATAAAATAGAATGATGAAAGTAAAACTATATTAGTCAGCAGTAATAGTTACCTGTTGTAACAAATAACCCCCAAATCTCAGTGTTGGACTGAGCTCCACCAGTCTTCTGTCCATGGAATTCTCCAGGCAAAAATACTGGAGTGGATTACCATGCCCTTCTCCAGGGGATCTTCCAGACCCGAGGATCGAACCCAGGTCTCCCACATTGCAGGCAGATCCTTTACCATCTGAGTCACCACGGAAACCCAATAGTTAGTTGATGTAACAAACAACCCCCAAATCTCAGTGTTTTAACACAATTAAGGTTCATTTTTCACTCACTTCACAATCCCATGCTGGTCTGCCGCAGGGAGCAGGGCCCTGGGTATGTGTGGGTGGGGATGCCTCCTCCACAGAGTGATTCAAGGCTCTAGGCTCCTTCCACGTGAGAGACTCACCGTCCTCTGGTGCACCCTCAAATCTGGCCGACGGAGCAAGGGAAGAAAAAGCATTAGAGAGTGGAACAAATTTGTTTAAGAGTCAGCTCTTCCTCCATTTCCCGTTAACCAGAACACATTTCCCAGCTCACCTAATTATCAGAGAGGTGTGCCCAGGAGGGAGAAGAAGCACAAGTTGATGGACACAGAACACCGTCACTGCTGGAACAACAAGCATGTCAGTTCTGATAATGAGTCTAAATTCCCTTCCGTCTGACCACTGCAAGTGTGAGGTAGGAGAGATGGGAAGAGAAGAGGCGGTCCCTGGAGAGGCCGAGGCTGCAGGAGCTCAGGAATGGGAGGAGAGAGTGGGGGACGACCGAAGGATCAGCCTAGAAGCAAGGTCGGGTGGGAGAGCAGGGTGTGAGATTGAAATGCTGAGCTAGGAGTCTGCAAAAGGAGTGGGCAAACTGATGTGTGGGCGTCCCAGAGGCAGGCCCCGAGGGGGAGGTACCCAGCAAAAGGAAGCCTCTACAGTTACCTGTGGAGCATTTGCTGACCAGCCTGTGGGCAGGGAGGGAGCTGTAAGGAGCCATGAGCTGGTCCCACGAGTTCAACTTCCATGTTGTAAGTAAAAGATTCTCAAGTTACGTAAAGGAGAAAGATGCCACTAAACAGAAGAAACATAAAATATGTAAAATTTGAGGCAAAGGAATAGCCTGAAAACACACATAAATAAAGAAGCTGCCATATAACACGGGGAGCCCAGACAGGCGCTGCTACATACAGGGCTTTGCTAGTAGCTCGGTGGTAAAGTATCTGTCTGCTCATGCAGGAGACACACGCACGCAGAATAAAATGTGATAAAATGCTGAGTCCACAATTATGCCAACAGTCATGGATCTTTATGCACCAAATAACCTAACAAGATGGAGAAGGAAATGGCAACCCACTCCAGTATTCTTGCCTGGAAAACCCCACAGACAGAGGAGTCTGGTGGGCTACAGGCCATGGGGTCGGAAAGAGTCGGACACTTCTGAGCGACTGATACTTTCACTTAACCTAACAAGAAAACATAAAGCAAAATCTGTCAGAAAAACTGGAAGAAATTGACAATCATAGAAGACTTTAGTGCATCTCTCTCAGTGGCGTCCAATAAATAAACAGAACTAAGATGGGAATACCAGACCACCTGACCTGCCTCTTGAGAAACCTGTGTGCAGGCCAGGAAGCAACAGCTAGAACCAGACACGGAACAACAGACTGGTTCCACATAGGAAAAGGAGGACGTCAAGGCTGTATATTGTCACCCTGCTTATTTAACTTCTATGGCAGAGTACATCACGAGAAACGCTGGGCTGGAAGAAGCACAAGCTGGAATCAAGATTGCTGGGAGAAATATCAATAACCTCAGATATGCAGATGACACCACCCTTATGGCAGAAAGTGAAGACGAACTCAAAAGCCTCTTGATGAAAGTGAAAGAGGAGAGTGAAAAAGTTGGCTTAAAGCTCAACATTCAGAAAACGAAGATCATGGCATCCGGTCCCGTCACTTCATGGGAAATAGATGGGGAAACAGTGGAAACAGTGTCAGACTTTATTTTGGGGGGCTCCAAAATCCCTGCAGATGGTGACTGCAGCCATGAAATTAAAAGACGCTTACTCCTTGGAAGAAAAGTTATGACCAGCCTAGATAGCATATTCAAAAGCAGAGACATTACTTTGCCGACTAAGGTCCATCTAGTCAAGGCTATGGTTTTTCCTGTGGTCATGTATGGATGTGAGAGTTCGACTGTGAAGAAGGCTGAGCACCGAAGAACTGATGCTTTTGACCTGTGGTGTTGGAGAAGACTCGAGAGTCCCTTGGACTACAAGGAGATCCAACCAGTCCATTCTGAAGATCAGCCCTGGGATTTCTTTGGAAGGAATGATGCTAAAGCTGAAACTCCAGTACTTTGGCCACCTCGTGTGAAGAGTTGACTCATTGGAAAAGACTCTGATGCTGGGAGGGATTGGGGGCAGGAGGAGAAGGGGACGACCGAGGATGAGATGGCTGGATGGCATCACAGACTCAATGGACGTGAGTCTGAGTGCCCTCCGGGAGACGGTGATGGACAGGGAGGCCTGGCGTGCTGCGATTCATGGGGTAACAAAGAGTCGGACACAAGTGAGCGACTGAACTGAACTGAAACTGGAATGTGTTTTAGGTGATTTTACCATTTTTTAAATTTTATGCTATATATCAGACAGTGCTAGGTACTTTATGATAATGTTACTTCCATTTTACAGAGGAGTAAACTGAGGCTCTGCCAGCTCACTCAATTAGCTCTCAAGTACTAGTATTAAATGTCTGAACCCAAGTCTTTGACTCCATAGCCACTTTGTTAGAGCCTCTTGAGAAAGCAGAGATTCGTTTCATGGAAAACGTTTCTTCCAAGAAGGACAAAGACACTCTAGCCCTCAAAGAATCCCTGATGCCTCCAGGGCAGGTTCTGGTTAACGATGGGCAGTCACGGAGCCTTCATCTACAGGGTGATGATGACGAGAGAACAAGTCCAAGGTTACTTGGCAAGGAAGAGTGAAACACGAGGCAGTAGCTTAAGTGCTGCGTTTGCGCTCAGCCCTGACCTCCCAGAACACCAGTCACTGCAGCTTCTTCAATGACCTAAACCCTGTTCTTTCACTTCAGAAAATAACGAAAGAAGAATCTTTGTGTCTGCTGAAGACCAGCTGGCAGCAGGAAAGGAGGGCCTCTGATTTTGCTCTAGACACCAATGCACGCTTTGGGCTTTGGTCCGTCTTCTCAGCGTTTGCTCTTTGGATGGCACAATGCTTTAATTATTATTGTCTGCTATTACCATCATGGTTTAATTGTTGGTTTGCAGTGCCGTAGCTCAGAGGGGGGCATTTTGTAAAACAAGTATTATTTTCTTGTTGTAATTTCCAGTGTCACTGAGGATAATTTAAGCTGCATTCTCATTTGGGGACAGGAGTGATTTCTGACCCCCTTCCCCCTGCAGCAGCTGTTCTTTCTCATGCTGTTTTCTCCTGATAACCCATTGTTATGACTGTTCTTGGTACAGCATCCACTGTGTTCATGCAGTGGTGATGACTTGAAAGCACCCGAAACCCTTTTTGAATTCTGAGGCTAGTTGGAAGGCAAGTGAAATCGACATAAAGATGCTATGATTATTTTTTTTTTTTAGTCTTTTCTCATTTATGGATCTTTCTAATATGTGATGGATTCAAATGATGGAGGTGGGAAGTACCCAAGAAACGCCCACTGTTTCAAGTTTCCTTCAGAAACTGAGAGCTGAAGATCAGACTCGAGTTTGCCTGCAGACAGCATCTGAGGAGTGTAGCCTCCTACAGTGACAGTTCGATGCTCTCCTAGCTTTCGAGATAAAGTTCTGGCAGGGGTTGAAGCTGAGTGTCATGAACCTTACCCACAAAGCCCAGGGGGGAGTCTTAGTGGTAGACTGGTGGGCAGAGGTAAGGGAGTGGGGGTCAGGAGGGGACCCCCTCACCTGGGGACCTGCTGTCAGGACACTGTGGTGGAAAGTGGGACTCCGTAGAAAGAAACCCCAGAACGGGATTGATCCTGCAGTCCTGGCAGCCTGGAGTTAGAAAGAGTGTCAGCCAATCAGAAATGAAGATCGAGCCCCAGAGAGAAAGCAAGCAGTTTCCAGGCAGCCCCCAGGGGAATGGGAAAGAGACCCGCGGGGTTGGCGAGCTGAGCTGGTGTACTTGGCGGCTTTCAGGATGGCCCAGGCTGCATGCCAAAGGCCCTCCTTTGTGGGAACGGGGCTCCCCGCTCCCTACCCCCAGCCCTATCCCAGCAGCATGGAAACTCCTGTCTCCAGGACCCCAGGGGCCATGCCCGCCTTGCCTTCTTTCACGGCTCAGACGGCATTGTTCCGCCCTGAGGCTGTCTCCTCTCCTGACTCCCCGGGATGCACCTTTTCCTGGTTTACCTTCTACCTCCTCCACTCCTCATTCTGGGTCACCTTAGTGCGTTTCTCTTCCTCTGTTCATCCTTAACACCCTGCATCTCCAGGACTCCCTTCCCTGTGCGCTGCTCACACTGCCTACTCACCGGGTGGGTTTGTCCTAACCTGCAGCCTCAGGTCTCGCTCACCTGCACGCATGCTCTTGGCTTGAACTCGTAGTGACCTGGGCGTGCCCATCTCCCCGTCGCACCCGTGTCCTTGAGCAGCCTCTCTTCTCGGCCTGACCACTCCCTTTCCTGTCACGGTCCTTGACCACCCCTTCATCTGGACACGTCCTGTTCATCTCACAAGACTCAGCCTAGCTGTTCCCTCCTCCAGGGGCCTTGCCTCACCCCTCAGCCTGAGGTAGGGGCCTTCTCTTTGCCTATCTGTACCATAGTGCTTATCACACCACACTTAGAGGCAGAAACAAGCCATGTGCTTGCCTGTATCACCAGTGCCCGGCATGTATATGCGCCCAGTACCTGCTATCTGTTGATTGGAAGTGTGAATATTGGTCAGAAGACTTGTAGAGCTGCACTTGGAGAGTGTGAGACCGTGGCTGCAGCATCTATGTGTCTGCTGGTTTTAAACAAAGTCAGCTCTGGCCCAGGGTCCATGCAGCTTGGTCCTGTCTCTTTGGTGGTGATAGGATGCCAAAGACATAGCTATGAGATTCCAGGGGCTGGATGTAGGTAGTAAAGAGAGATGTCAGAGCCTGTAATGAAATAAGTATCTTCCTTAGCATATCGGATTGAAGCTGCCCCTCGTCAAGGGATACACACAGCAGGGACACTGATGAGCCATTCATTCATGCATTCATCAGTTCAACCAAACCAGAAGCTTAGTGTAAATGAGGCCTGGTCCTGGGTACTAAGGATACAGACGTGAAGGAGACACAAACACAACAGGTAAGGAACTCAGCAAGACAGGTAAGTAAGACAGGCTGGCTCTGATACACAGGAGCACGCAGAAGGAGCATCCCACCAGACTGGGGCCCCGGGGAGGATATGGAGAAGCCAGTGGGAAAGCGCCCTGGCTGGAGGTGGGGTATCTACTGAGACATGTTAGTCAGATGGTGTGTTAGTTCACTCGGGCTGCCGCAACAGACTAAACGACACCAGAAATTTATTTTCAAACGCTTCTAGAGCCTAGAAGTCCAAAACCAAGGAGTGCATCGGGTCACACTGCCTCTGATAAGTCTAGAAAAGGATCCGTGCCACTTCCCAGCTCCTGGTAGTTAGCTGCCAGCAATGCTTGGCCTTCTTGGCATGTGGACACATCTCTCCGATCTCTGCCTCATCTTCACGTGGTGTCATCCCTGCGTCTCCTCGATGCCTCTGTTTCCAAATCTCCCTCTCCTTTCTCTTGGAAAAGCACCAGGCGCTGGACTCAGGTCCCACCCTACTCCAGATCGTAACTTGATGACATTTACAAAGACCCTATTTCCAAATAAGGTTACATTAACAGGGACGGGGGATTAGGACTGGAACAGGTCTTCTGGTGGGAGACCGTGCAAGCCACTACAGGTGGTGTGAGGGTACATGCGGGTGTTGGAAACATCTGGGCAGCAGGAAGTCCCCAGAGCCAGAGAAAGAAAAGAAATGCGTGAAGACTGAGAGGAAGGGGAAGAGGCAGTTACCCCCAGGAAGCCTGTACTCTATAGGCAAAGGCGAATGACTGGTCAGATACGCGGTCCAGAAAAACCAGCCGGCCCTGGTCGAAAAGGTGGACTGAAAGGGCAGCGAAGAGTCTGGGGGCAGGAAGGCCAATTACTAGCTTGCTGTGCCTGCCTCTGTAACACCATCCCCACTCTCTCTCCCAGTCATCTTCCTATCTCACTCTCCCTGTGCTTTGCTTTTCTTTCTCCAAAACTGCTTCAAAGACATCTCCTCCTTGACGTTTTCCTTGCCTCTCTCAATTAGGAGAAGACAACAAAAGGCCTTTGGTGCCAGACAGACGTGGTTTGAATACCACCTCTGACCCTCTGAGCTGTTTGATGCACCCCTGGCCCCCAGCAAGTCATCCCAGTTAACCCCTGGGGACTCTAGTTCCCGCCTCAGCAAGACGGCAAAAAATAGGCTCCAGCGTGCAGGCTCGTCATGAGCATGCCAGACAATGTGCACAAAGTACTTGGCACGTAGATTTCCAGCACAGGATCAGTTCTTTTCTTCCTCTGGTTATTTCGATGGCACTTTATTTATCCCACGCACTCAGCACCTCCTGCACGTATTATGATGTTGTGTGTGTCTCTTTCAATAAACAGCGGCAGCCTCCAGGGCAAAGACACAGCCTTCCACAGTTTGGCAGCTCTCGGCCCGGAGCGTGATGTGCACGCCCCTCCCTCTTCCGTGCCGGGTGTTGTGTCTGAGGCCCAAAGAAACAAGTGCACAAACGGGCAAGGCGTCAAGATGAAGGATCACCTTCCCACAGCTTGGTGGGCATGAGATCCCCAGACGATTTTCAGTATGGAAGAAGCCAGAAGGAGACTGGATGGTCATCTGCAGGGGGACTGCTTAGGCAAACCCAAATGTCTGCTGGGGTCCAGAAGTACCCTTATCAACGACAACCTGTAATTAGCATTTTATTAGACTTGGGTTTCTATGGGATGAAAAATGTCTTCAATAAGAGTCTTAATACATGCGGTTGGTTTGGCAAAGCCCCTGACTAGCTTCAAGGATGTATCATGAAAGAGGTCACCAGCACCTGGAGTAGCCTCTGAGCTAATTTCCCTGCATCCGATGTTGCGCTTACCAGGCTGTTCTTATTCGGCCACAGGAGTGATCTTCAAATGTGAATGGGACCTTGGAAGGCCTCAGCTTAAAATCCTTCCATGACATTCCTTCATCCATTGAATAAAATCTAACATTTTCTCCGACCCACAGGCCCCAGCAGACCTGGCCCCTGCCTGCCTCTCCTGGGCCAGGAATAGCCTCGATGGCCTTTCTGCCGCTCTGCTGCTCCGAGCTGCTTCCCTTTCAGAGCCTTGGCCCATGCTGCCCTTTACCCACTAAAAGCGTCCTCCCACCTCTTGCCCTGGCCAGCTTGTCACGTGGCTGCCCCCTTTGAGCCTTTCCTCTTCCTTAAATATCACTTCCTTGGAGAGGTCTTCCTGGCCAGTCTGTCTAACCCGATGACTCTAACTCGGTGCTCTGCTGCTTCCTCCATGTTGCGTGCCATCAGCCGTTCTGAAGGGGCTGTGTGTGTGTGCGGGATGACTGCCCATTTCCAGAGACCACTGGAAGAGGGCACCCTGTCTGTCCTCTTCACCGTTATCTTCCAGCACCTACCATCCAGGAGCTGTTTACATAAACAAAGGCAGCAAGAGGTCTGGAACTTCAGTTTCTCTCCTCTCCGTTGCCAAGCAGCGTGGCTTCTGCTTGCAAAGGACCTCAGGTCCCTCCTCCGCCTCGGGTTTCCTCCTCTCACCTCTTTTGACCTCATCAATGCCAAGCCTTTGACTTTGTCTGATTATCAGACCAGCTAAGCTGAATGCAATGAACTGGCACTTTTAATTCCAGGTCTTGCATATCAGCCCCTTAACCTTATGTCTGGTTCACATGTAAACTATTGATCACCGACGGGGCCAGGCCTGGCTCTCGGCACAGCTTCTTCCTTCTGAAGGTGCAGGTGGTGTTGTCGGGGGAAAGAGAGGAAGTACCAAGATCTGACCTGGACTGTAATTATAGAATGTGGTTCTGGCTTGCTCTCTGACCAGCCCTTGACCTTGAGCGAGTTATTTAATTTCTCGGAACCTCAGTATTCTCATTTTTAAAGAGGATGTGATGCTACCTAAAAAGTAAAGATGCCCGTGAGGACTAGATGGGATCAGCTGAAACTGCCTTGTACACAGTGGTTGTTGGATAAGTATGTTTTCTTTCATTTCTGCTTAGTCTCCATAGTCTCTCTTTTCACACATCCCATCAGTCTGGCCCCCCTGAGGCTTCATTTATTGATTCTTCAGTTCACTCACTCATTAATTCCATTATCCACCCTCAGGGACCTCAGTCGGTCTCTAACCAGAGAAGGATTAAACCCAAGCTCTGCCAGCTAATCCCGAGGTTCCTCTTAGTCCAGCTCTGTCCCCAAGACATCCTCACCCCGCTGGAAGTCCAGTGTGGGAGTCCCCGTTCTTCCCAGGCACCTTAACCTCCCCTCTGGGTCTTGTTTGTGTTACTGCATCCAAAGAAAACACCCTCCCTTTCATGCCACCCAGACTCCTAGCCTCATGTTCTCCTCCATCTCCTGACACGCCTGGTCCATGAGACCCTCCCTTCCCTGAGAGCGCGCGCAGCAGTACCACACGGCTACCACACGGTCTGCCCCAGTGGGCGGTGTTGATTTCCCAGTGCATCACGGACCACGGAGGAAGCAGAGAAGCCAGGGGCAGCTTAGCAAGGCAGGGAGGACGCTTTTCTGCTCTGCCTGCTGGGGGGCTCCTTCTCTCGATCAGTCAAGTGTGGGGCCCCAGTCTGCCGACCTGTTGCCCGTGAAACACCGTGAAGAGAAGCCCCTCTGTCTTCACTCTGTCAGAAGCCCTTGGAAGGGAGGCCTTCCAGGGGGCCTAGAACATGGCCATTGAAGAAAGCCCCACAGCTCTGGTACTGAGGAAGCTCCACTTGTACCTATAAAAGGGTTTATCTCGGAAATCCAAGAACTAGCTTGAATCCTGCTGGAACTTAACTGGTGACTGAAAGCAAGAAATACACACACATATCCAACAACAAATACGTAACTGGTAATTAAATTCTACTCACAATGGAGCTGAAAACTAAAGAAAATGAATTTAAGAGGAAGAGTACAAAGAGGAAAACCATGAAGCCTGACCAGAATACATAAACTAAGCCCTAAATAAGTTAAGGCTCTACAGTGTTCTCGGCTGGGGAAAATAAGTAAAGGTATCAATTTCCCCAAATCCATCAACAAATGTGTGCAGTTTCAGCGATAGTATCCAGCGAACTTGAAAGGGTAAATTTGGGAAATTAGCTAAGAAATTTGAGGGGGGAGGAAATATGAAGGGGAGCTTGCCTTGTAAGAATTATCAGAATTGAAACTGAAAACTGAAGTCAGCCAAGGAGCTGTGCTCCAGGTACCTCAAGTTGAATTCCGTTTCAGCCGAGGACGGAGCCCAGGAATGGAAAAGAGTCTAGACTCAGACCCCATGGTCAAGGTTTCAAGCCCACTGAGAGAGCTAGCCCGGATACCCAGTCACAGGTGTTCTTCATTCAGGCACTCGTGAGCATCCTTGGAAGGCTCAGACCTAGCCCAGGCAGTGGGGCTACCATGGTGAACAGGACCCACACACGAAAGTCATGTTCTTGTTGGAGAGAGGGGTGGTGAACAAATCAACAAACTCAGGTTAGTTCAGTTCAGTTCAGTCGCTCAGTCGTGTCCGACTCTTTGCAACCCCATGAATCACAGCACGCCAGGCCTCCCTGTCCATCACCAACTCCCGGAGTTCACCCAAACTCACGTCCATCAAGTCAGTGACGCCATCCAGCCATCTCATCCTCTGTCGTCCCCTTCTCCTCCTGTCCCCAATCCCTCCCAGCATCAGGGTCTTTTCCAATGAGTCAACTCTTCCCATGAGGTGGCCAAAGTACTGGAGTTTCAGCTTCAGCATCAGGCCTTCCAATGAACACCCAGGACTGATCTCCTTTAGGATGGACTGGTTGGACCTCCTTGCAGTCCAAGGGACACTCAAGAGTCTTCTCCAACACCACAGTTCAAAAGCATCAATTCTTCGGCACTCAGCTTTCTTCACAGTCCAACTCTTATGTCCATACGTGACCCCTGAAAAAACCATAGCCTTGACTAGACGGACCTTTGTTTGTAACAAATACTAAGAAGGAAGTAAGCTGAGCATTTAGATAGAATATGGAAGAGGTTACTTTGGGTAGGTAGCCCATTTGGGAAAATCATGACCCTATAACCCTTGAAAAATTAAACTATACAACTTCTGAGAAAATATTAAAGTTTTGCTTTTTAATCATTGAGAGAAGAAGAGTGTTTGCCCAAGCCTATCATGACATTCAGTATCCTTAAGGGAAAATATTAACATACTTGATTACATAGAATGAGTAGCTCCTATACCAAAAAGGACACCACAAGCAAAATTTAAAGGAAAAGGGGACACCAGATGCTAGGGAAAAATGTTAGCAACAAATATATAAAAAGGAATATATGTATATAAGGATAATAAATATTTAAAAATTATAATGTGTGAACAGAATTTATAAAGACAAATAACTCAATTAAGATGATAAGAGGTGTGAATATATACAAATGACCAATAAATATATGCAAAGATATGCAACCTTACTAAATTATCTAAATTTAAAACTCTAGTGCAATTCCGTTTCACTTTAGCAGATGGGCAAGTATTTTAATATAGAATATATTTACATTGTAATATCTGACGTTTGTAAGGGGAAGTTTAGAGAGAAGAGTCGTATGAACACTGTTCAGTGGGAATGTAAGTTGACACAATTACTTAAGAGAATAATTTATCAGGTTTTTTATTAATAATTTTAAATATATACCCATTCACCCCCAAATTATTCCTACAATCCAACTGAAATCTTAACATAAATGAAAAACACAGCATAAAGATGGGTATCTTCCTTTCAGTATTATATGAAATAGTGAAATATAGCCATATACCTTTCTATAGGAAAAAAATGAAGTAGGCGTGGCTCTCTATTATATAGTATTAAGTGAAGAAAGCTACACGGAACTATGTAAAGTATAGTCCCCATGGTGGGGGGATGTATCCACATTGAAAAAAATCTGGAAGAATGTGCCGCAAACCTAAAATCAAGTGGAAAGTTCTAGAGAACAGATTGGTTGATGTGAGACTTTTTAAAAATTCAGGACATCTGTATATTGTTAGCCTTTTTCTGCCTCAAGCATGTCTTATTTTTATAATTTTAAAAGACATTTTTAAACAGATATAGTGATAAGTGGAGAGAATCTCTGGTGACTCAGCGGCAAAGAATCCATAAGCGAATGCAGGAGACCTGGGTTCAATCCCTGGGTCGGGAAAATCCTCTGGAAAAGGAAATAGCAACCCACCCCAGTGTTCTTGCCTGGGAAATCCCATGGACAGAGGAGCCTGGCAGGCTACAGTCCATGGATCGCAAGAGTCAGACACAACTTAGCAGCCAAATTGCCAACAGTGATGAATGGATTGGATCCTGGAACAGAAGGACATCAGTGGCAACTGAAGTCCAGATCAAGCCTGGAGTTGAGATCACAGTAACGTACCTGTGTTGGTTTCTTAGTTGTGACAATGTACACAGGGAAATGTAAGATGCTAACAATGGCAGAACTGGTGAGGGGTCTGTAAGAATTCTCTGTATTATCTTTGCAACTTTTTTGTAAGTCTAAAATTATTTCAAATTTTTTTAAAAAATGGTTAGGAGAGAGAAACAGAGACAGGCTGGTATCCAAGTTTTACTCTGGGATACAAAGATGGAGGCTCACCCTTGCCCCCACTGCATCTGGACCAGCTTCCCAAAGATGCTAACGTTACCTATGACCTTTGCTCCCCACCACACACTTTTTGTTAAGAGTTAGATTTTTAGAGCAGGTTTAGGCTTCCAGGTGAATTGAGTGGTAAAGAATCTCCCTGCCAATGCAAGAGCCAGAGGTTATGAGAGTTCACCCTCTGGGTCGGGAAGATCCCATGGAGAAGGAAGTGGCAGCCACTCCAGTATTCTTGCTCAGAGAATCCCACAGACAGAAGAGCTTAGTAGGCTGCAGTCCACGGGGCCGCAAAGAGTCAGACGCGACTGAGCAACTGGGCATGCAGAGGTTCACAGAAAAACTGAGGAAGATACAGAGATCCCCCACTGACCCTCTGCCACACACATGCACAGCTTCTCCCGTTATCAGTATCCCCCATCAGAGCGGCGCATTTGTTACAACTGATGAACCTACACTGGCACACCATTATCACCCAAAGTCCATCGTTGACATTAGGGGTCACTCTTCATACCCATTATTCTAAAGGTTTGAACAAATGTGTAATGACATGTATCCACTATTATAGTATCATAAGAGTATTTCCACTGCTCTAAAAATCCTCTGTGCTCACCAGCTCTTCCCCTGTCCCTGACCTAGCCTCCGGCAGTCACTGATCTTTTTGCTATTTCCATAGTTTTGCCTTTTTCAGAGTATTCTATATTTGGAATCATACAATATGTAGCCTTTTCAGAATGGCGTCTTTCACTTAGTAATATGCATTTAAGATTCCTCATGGATTAATAGCTCATATCTTTTTAGGGCTGAAAAATATGCTGTTGTCTGGATCGCCGTATTTACCCATTCACCTACTGAAGGACATCCTGGTTGCTTCCAGGTTTTGGCAGTTATGAATAAAGCTGCTCCAACAACAGTGTGCATGGTTTTGTGTAAAAATCAATTTTCAGCTCCTTTGGGTAAATACTGAGGGGCACAATGCAATCCAGAGATCATACGGTGAGAGTATGCTTAGTTTTGTAAGAAACTGCCAAACTGTCTTCCCAAGAGGCTGTACCATTTTGTCTTGCCACCAGCAATGATGAGAGTCCCCACTGCCCCACACCCTCATCAGGGTCTGTTCTGGATTCTAGACATTCTGATATGTGTGTAGTGGTATCTTACTGCTTTTGTTTTCATTTGCATTTTTCAATGACCTATGATGTAGAACATCTTTTCATATGCTTATTTGCCATTTTTATTCATATTTTTTGGTGAGGTATCTGATAAGGTTTAGCCCATTTTTAATCATATTATTTGTTTTCTTACTGTTAAGTTTTATACATTTGACTCTCCATATCTACATATTCAGATCCACAGATTCAACCAACCTCAAATGGAAAATATGATTAAAAAAAAATCCAGAAAGTTCCAAAATGCATACTTGAATTTGCCCTGCACAGGCAACTATTTACATGGCATTTACATTGTATTTACAGCTATTTACATAGCATTTACATTGCAAGTAATCTAAAAGTTTTTCAAAGCATACAGGAGGATGTTCTATGCAAATACTAGGCCATTCTGTATGAAGAACTTGAGCATCCGAATCTTGTTATCTTTTGCAGAACAGCAGTGTTTAATTTTAATGAAGTCTACCTTATCACCTGCTTTCTTCATGAATCTAGTCTTTGGTGTTGTATCTAACATTATATCACTATAATTGAGGTCATCTGAGTTTTCTCCTATGTGCTCTTCTCCGAGTTTTATAATTTTACATTTACATTGAGGTCTGGAATCTATTTGAGTTCATTTTTGTGGAGGGTATAAAGTCTGTGTGTAGATTCATTTCTACACGTGGATGTCCAATAGTTCCAGCACCATTTGTTGAAAAGGCTCTCTCTGCTCCATTGTATTGCCTTCGCTCCATTGTTAAGGATCAGTTGACTATATTAATATGGGTCTATTTCTGGACTTTTGATCTATTTGTCTATTATGTCACTGACATCACACTGTCTTGATTAATGTAGCTCGCTAGTAACTCTTGACGTCTGGTAGCGTCAGTTCTCCAGACCTGTTCTTCAATACCGTGTTGACTCTCCCAGGCCTTTTGCTTCCCCATATGAACTTTAGAGTCAGTTTGTCAATATCCACAGATAACCTGCTGGGATTTTGACTGAGTATTGGTTTTTTCCCTGACTTTGCCTTCTCGGCATCCCTTTCCAGACTAGACTCAGGGGTGAGGTCTGGGGACTGCTGTGTAGAGTTGAGATGGCAACAGGAGGCTCCATAATAATAAACAAGATCCACAAAATCTAGCCTCCCTCGCTCTTGTCCCCGTTTCTAGTGACCCGCAGTGGGCAGAGCAGTCTAGATGAAAGCTGAGAGCATAACTGCCGGACACCGCTTCCTGTTCCTTCCTGCAAGTCTTACTTCGATGTATGACTTGTCCTGACCAGAAGCCACTGGAAAGAAGGGGCTGAGCCCTGCGTGACCACCTGCCTCTTCTCTCCATGCAGGCTCCATTTCCTGGTGTTCGACACAGAGGAGGTCCACGACGTTCTGCGCATCTGGGATGGGCCGGTGGAGAGTGGGGTCCTGCTGAAGGAGCTCAGTGGCCCGGCCCTGCCCAAGGACCTGCACAGCACCTTCAACTCCGTCGTTCTGCAGTTCAGCACTGACTTCTTCACCAGCAAGCAGGGTTTCGCCATTCAGTTCTCAGGTCTGTGCCCACCTTCCACCACCCGCCTCCATCAGTCCTGCCTCGATCCCCCGTCCCCCTCCCTCAGGTCCCCTCTTTCCACCCTCTCTCCACTCGGGTAAAGATGTTTGTTGAGCATCTGCTCTGTGCCTGGTTTATGGGCAATGCTGGTACTAACATCCGTGCCGAGCTTACTCTAAAAGGGAAGACAGGCAGATGAATAGACACGGACATGCCAATCGGCGAGTATGTGGAGAGAGAGGTGTGAACTACAGTGGTCACCCTGGAACGTCAAGGAAGTTGTTCCAGGAAAGACGATGCTCAAGCTCTGACCCAAATGATGAGTAAAAGTTACGGAAGAATAGACGGTATTTCAAGGAGAGCGTGGCCAGTTATGAGGTGGCTTTAGAGTTGCCGTGGAGCTGGACTTGCAGGATTCCTGGGTCCTTATCAGATGAGTAAGAGAGAAAAGGGCATCTTGGGTGTGAAGGGCATGTGAAGAGGAGCAGAGGCAGGATCGTGGGCTCCAGATGTCGAGGGTTGTCCTTGGCTGAAAGCTGGAGTGTGTGGAGGGAGGCAGGGCGGGAACAAGCTGAGAGTGGCTGGGGCACAGTCACGGAAGAACTGATCTGACACACCACACACTCTGATTCTTAGTTTAGTGCAGGTCTCAGTAGGGCCTGGGAGCCAAATGCGAGTAATCTAAATTCAATTACTTATGTACTGTGGTAGCCAAGGACGGAGGAGCGTCACAGAGAGCTTCCAAAAATGGGCCGTGCTCAGACATCCAAGCCCCGATACGCGCTCGCGTCTGTGCTGGCCCTGCCTCTCCTGCGACGCACCATCTCATATCCTCTGAAGCGCCCCTTCCATCACTCCTCTGCCTGCTCGGGTGACTCCGCCTCTGTCTACGCTTATGTTTAGTATACAGCAGCTGTCTCATTACCATCTCCTTACTCCACGGTGGGTGTGAGGGGGTGGTTTCCATGGTGATGGCCAGAGCACGGCTGTGTGGCACCTGGGCCGTGGCTTTGCCTCCGCTCTCTCCCCTGGTGGATAGATCAGCTGAGGGTGGTTGGGTATATCTCTAGCACCAGTAAGGCTGTATGGCATTACAGAGCCTACTTCCGGCTCTTTTAGGCATCTGTCTTCCCCATGGAGACCAGCATTTAGCAGTGTGGGGTGGGGGGCTGGCACACATGAGGGTCTCAGTAATTTGCCCACTTAACATTCACGCCGGCTGCCAGCCTCATGAGATATAGCTCCTTGTGGGATTCATTGGGAGTCTTCTTACTGGAAAGCCAGCACCCACTTATCCAGGGAGAAGAGGGCCCCTGGTGATCACCCAGTAACACTGAACTGACCTAAGATTAGAGTCCCACTGTGGGGCCACAAGAGTCATTTTAGATAAGCATTTCCCGACATCTGTCCCCATGAGGTCCATGGGCAGTTCATTGGTATTGCAGAAAAAAGAACTCTGCCTGATCAAATTATGTCAGGAAGGTGCTTAGGTTGAGGCAGACCTAAAGAGATTATCTGTAATTTGGAGCCTCCGAGAACATCTGTTCTGCTAATGCAGATGAACTCGGAAGGTGTCAGGCAGGCCACAGTTCTCAAACATGTTTAATCGTGCGCGACTTTTTCTAAGGCTATCTCAAAAGACTAGCATTTCATGAAACAAACTTTTGGAGATTGCTGGCATACGCCATAGAAAGCTCTTCCAGCAGTAAGGCAAGTGGAATGCTAAAGAGACAGCTCAGTCCATTCACTGGGTATGGCATTACAGAGCCTACTTCCAGCTCTTTTAGGCATCTGTCTTCCCCATGGAGACCAGCATTTAGCAGTGTGGGGTGGGGGGCTGGCACACATGAGGGTCTCAGTAATTTGCCCACTTAACATTCACGCCGGCTGCCAGCCTCATGAGATATAGCTCCTTGTGGGATTCATTGGGAGTCTTCTTACTGGAAAGCCAGCACCCACTTATCCAGGGAGAAGAGGGCCCCTGGTGATCACCCAGTAACACTGAACTGACCTAAGATTAGAGTCCCACTGTGGGGCCACAAGAGTCATTTTAGATAAGCATTTCCCGACATCTGTCCCCATGAGGTCCATGGGCAGTTCATTGGTATTGCAGAAAAAAGAACTCTGCCTGATCAAATTATGTCAGGAAGGTGCTTAGGTTGAGGCAGACCTAAAGAGATTATCTGTAATTTGGAGCCTCCGAGAACATCTGTTCTGCTAATGCAGATGAACTCGGAAGGTGTCAGGCAGGCCACAGTTCTCAAACATGTTTAATCGTGCGCGACTTTTTCTAAGGCTATCTCAAAAGACTAGCATTTCATGAAACAAACTTTTGGAGATTGCTGGCATACGCCATAGAAAGCTCTTCCAGCAGTAAGGCAAGTGGAATGCTAAAGAGACAGCTCAGTCCATTCACTGGGGAAAGGAGAATTAGGAATAATTAAGCCAGATATGTATGTTCTCTGTGTTGAAGCTGATGGATATGGTTTTACAAAAAACCCATCACTGTACTGGCAGATTTCCCCCACGGATTTGCGATATCTGACCTCCAGCGTGTCTTCAGGCTTGCCACGTGGGCTGGAGTCCCTGGGCCCTCCCGTGAGCCATGCCTTCACCCAGCAGCTCCAGCTACTTTCTCACGCACTGCTCAGCTCATAGACGCTCTCTTCCTCCTTCAAGGTTCATCTCGGATGCCACTTCTTCCTAAGCTCCCCATTCAGAATAGATTGCTGTTGCTACTGGACCCCCAGCACTTCTGTTTCTTCAGCACATTGCCAATTCTAGGCACTCGGCCTTGCTGGGGACCTGGCCACCTACTTGCCAGCCCACAGGAAGCTCTTAGGGGGTGGGGGCCGCTTGTGTCCCCCATCAGACTCCTGCAGCAGGAGCCCACTCACCACTCAGTGGACCACTGGGTACATGAAGACATGAACAAATGGATGGTTTTCTCTTAACACAGGGTTTCCCTAGGCAAGTCACCCTGAGTATCACTTAGGTCCACAAAGAGGGGAGTGGGCAGAGCTACCTGGTCTAGGCTCCAGCAAGGCTGGCTTGGCATGCTGGTATACTCAAGGTTTGGGAAAGGTCACCTTCCCTGTTGCTGTCATCACTTAGCAAATGCCAGCACTGCTCTAGGGAAGAGGGAACGGCTAACCCCACGTTAACGTTATCGTGTGTGTTTGACAGGGGATTGTACAGAAATGCCAGGGATGATTAGTGCAGGCTTGGCTTTATTGAGTAAACACGACTGTGTAACATCTAACATCCTGTCTGCACCGCATGGATCCAGCCTCTCCCTGGGGGCTTTGCTGAGCAGCTCACATTCAGGAGCATTAAAGGGAGAAAGTGAAAATGAAGAAAAGGTGAGAGGGAGCCCTGAAGGAGAGGCACGCATAATCATGGCCATCTATAGAGGCAATACCACCCTAAACTCTCTGCGACATTATCTCCTATAATTTTCACAAAACCCATAAAGCACGGGCATCATTATTAATCCATGTTGCAGATGTGGGCTGTGGGGACCAGAGAGGTTTCTCATGCAAGGTCATCTAGAGTTAATAAGTAGAAGAGCCTGGATCAAATTCCCTGTGTCTGATTCCGAAACCTAGGCCCTTAATCATCGCACTCCATTGCCTCCCCTGTATGGTCAGAACAGTGAGCTATTTTTCTTCCAGAGAATCATTTACAGGTATATGCTGTAAAGCTGGAGTTGAAAGCTAAGTCTGTTTTTAATTGGAAAGGGAGAAGATTGGTTCTTGTTTGGCTTTATAAATAAATTCAGTAAGTGTCTGATGGTGAGGGTTTGTTCATTTATTTATTCACCCAAGAAATATTTACTGAACACCACTGTGTGCAGGGTACCACTCTAGGCCCTGGAGATACAGCTGGAAGCAAAACCGCCAAGGTCTCTGTTCCCATCGTAATGCGCAAATGAGCTACAATAAAGAGGAAAACACATGAACTAGCAAGATGATTACAGGTTGTGCTATGAAGGGAACACAGCGCGGTAATGTGACAGATTTCATGGAAAGGGGTTAAAGGGCAAGCCCAGAAGAAGGTGATCAAAGAAGCCTGTCTGAGGAGAGAATGTTGGAGCTGAAAACTGAATGACAAGACAGAGCTGGCGTAGAAAGATCTATGGCAAGAGCATTCCAGGCAGAAGGGGCAGCAGGTGCAAAGGCCCCGGGGGCAGGGATGTCAGGGAGAGAGAGCACTGAGCTGGCTGTGCTGGAGGGAGATTTTACAACTGTGGCTGAAACACAGCGATAGCAGATCGTTGAGGGTGTTAATGATTAAAGCTGGATCAAAGCAAAGGACAGGTTTTAATATGGGCTTTCAAAAGAGGAGACTTTAAGGTACCATAAACCAGGAGTCGGCAAGCTTTTTCTGTATAAGTCCAGGTGGTAAGTGTTCCAGGCTTTGTGGACCACATGATCTCTGTCATAGCAACTCAACTCTGTCATCAGAGCATGAAACCAGCCATAAACAACATGTTTACAAGTGAGCACCCCTGTTTCAGTAAAACTTTGTTTGCAAGAACAAGCACGCAGCCAGATTTGGCTGCGGGCCTCAGTTTGTCGTGTACTGTCTTAGATACTCCAACTCCAGGCCCTGCCCGTGCAATCCTAGATCTTACAATTAATGATACCAGCGTGTACAGTTGCCCTGGGCTTTTGCACCGAGTAACAGAAGAGAGTGGATGCATATCCCAGGAGATCTGGAGGATGTAGAAAGCATAAACTCTCTCTAAGGCCCCCTGGTTTGCTTAACAATTAATGTGGGAACTACCCAGGTGACCCAGTGGTTAGTTCAGACTTTGCCTACCAATACAGGGGGTGTGGGTTCAATCCCTGATCCAGGAGCTAAAACCCCACATGCCTCATGGCCTAAAAGCATAAAACAGAAGCAGCTTTGTGACAAATTCAATAAAGGCTTTAAAAAATGGTCCACATTTTTAAAATCTTCTTTAAAAAAAGAACTACTGTGAATTTTACATTTTATTCTGTAATAAATTCATTTGTTTTCATGTAAAAGTTATTTTTCCCAGAATTTCTGAGAAAAATTGAGCCTCTAAGTCAATGACTGTATTGATCTTGTGTGCCCCAGAGTCTCCTATTCCCCAGGCCTGCCGAGCACAGTCTAGGCACCGTGACGCAGGCGGGGACCCTGGAGGAGCAGGGGTTGATGCAGCCGCCCCAGAACCCTTTCTCTGGACTTCCTCTCACACCCTTTCCTTTGGTGTGTTTTCTCACCTGCATTTTGTCCATTTATTCCTTCAGTCATGCTTTTATTCATTTGCTCCTCCTTTCCATCATTTATTTGATGTTTGCTTTTAAAATAAACGGGCTTCTCTATATTATGCTGTCTGATATTAGGCTACAAATATCTCTCAAATTCCTAGGTTTATTGAATTTTTAAAACATCCCAGCTAGTAATGTTTATTTTGAACTCTACCATGCCACTTGCTGTAAACACCAGATTTCTCTCTGTTTCAGTCTGATGAGTGGTGGGTTGGTTGCCTGATGAGAGGTGGGTTGCAAGGGAGAATATGACCTTCGTCTGACCTTAGTAACTCCAGCATCTTCTCGACCACGACTCAGCATGCAGGCAGGCCACCTCCCAAACTCCTTTGCAGACCTTTCTGATTGCATATTAGAGTTTATTCTTAATTACCTTGTCACTCCCTCATACGGATCATGTTAGTGACATTTTGCAAAATTGGAAAGCTCCCTGTAACAAGGCTTGTGTCGTTAAATCAAATTGAACTCAGTTCTACTGCCGTAGCAGGGCAGTCATGCTTAACTCGTAGTATAGTGTCTCAGGATGGATGACAGTGATGGTGAAGGTACGGGTAGAACAGGTGACGGGCAGGAGCAGTGGTGGAGGTGGCAGGAACGGGCGTGAGAACAGAGGTGGTGGCCTTGCTGCTGCAGCTGCTGATACTGGCGGGAGGTGATGGAAATTCTGGCAGAGACCTTGGCGATGGAAATGTGGCGTCAGTGAGCGTGGTGAGCTGGGAGCCTCGCTGTCTGGCAGACACCTAGGCAACTTTCTCCTCTGTTTTCTTCTCCCAGTGTCCACAGCAACATCCTGCAATGACCCTGGGGTCCCCCAGAACGGGAGCCGCAGTGGCGACAGTTGGGAAGCCGGCGACTCCACGGTGTTCCAGTGTGACCCCGGCTACGCGCTGCAGGGAAGCGCGGAGATCAGCTGCGTGAAGATCGAGAACAGATTCTTCTGGCAGCCCAGCCCGCCGACCTGCATCGGTAAGGAGCAACTGCAGTGTGACCCCTGCTCTCGGGTCCCACCACTTGTATCCTCCAGGTCTCCCAGCCCCTTAAGTGGCAGCTGCATTTGGAGTCTGTCCAGGAGAGTCAGAATAGCTGAAAGTTGCAGAAGCCTCCACATTTACTTTGCTTTGCCTGCATATGTACAGATACACACACACACACACACACCCTCACAGTCATGCACTCACACCCTGTGTCTGTGCATGTGCTGTGTGTGCTAAGTCACTTCAGTCGTGTCTAACTCTTTGTGACCTTATGGACTGCAGCCTGCCAGGCTCCTCTGCCCATGGGATTCTCCAGGCAAGAATGCTGGAATGGGTCTCTGTGTCCTCCTCTAGGGGATCTTCACTACCCAGGGATCAAACCTTATGTCTCCTGCATTTCTTCATATCTCCAGGCAGGTTCTTTACCACTAGCACCACGTGGGAAGCCCCACTCACACTCTACACACTACAGATTCTTTCCACTTCAAAATGGTCCCCAGATTTTCTGTTTGTCCCTTTTCTCCTGGCCCAGTCCATATAGACTGGGAGGAGGACCATGGGTCACCTCAGGTAACAAGGGTCCCCAGGTTCTGAAATGACCCTTCTATTACCTGAAGCACTGGGAGGGCACTCACAGGCCTGGATGTAAAGGGAAGACCTTTGCTCTTCTTCACAAGGAAATGATTGGTTACCTGGCTTTTGGTTCTCCAGCTCTGTCCTTAACCCTTAGATTTCCCTACTTGACAAATGAAGAAGCGGAGGGTCTGCAATGTGCCCAGGGTCACGTAGCTCGTGCAGGTTGGGGCCTGCGTAATCAGTCCTGGTCTCTGGCTCCTGAAGGCTGGGAGGAGGAGGGAACTTGAAAGGAGAGGAGGACAGGAAAGAAGGAGAAATCGATAGAAACAGACATTCCAGGGCCGCATGGCTCTTTTCCTCAGGCAAAACACAGAGTGTAGCTCTGCACTGTGTCGGCAGTGGATGGTAGACGAGACCAGGAGTCCTGGGCTCCTTCCTGCCTGCAGCCCCGTCCTGGACGCTTCCTCACCAGCCTCACTTAGCTTTCCCTGCAGCTCTCTGTAGTGAGCACCATCCCCTCACCTTAGAGTACAGGAAACTGAAACTTGGGAACTTTGAATATCTTGTCTCAAATCAGAGCCAGGATACGGCAGTGCCAAGAGTCACCCCCACATCAGCCTGAACGCAACACCTTTCACGCTGCTGACTCCCAGCCCAGAGGTGGTTTCCAGGGACTTCCTGAGATGCTCCCCAGCAGTGCCCACCCCGGTGATGCCCAGCCCCCTATTTGCCCACAGCCTCAGTGGGAGGTGCTGTCCAGGCAGCTGAGGGCTGGCCTTTACCGGCCGTGCCCTGCGGCCTGGCGTTGATGGTGAGCACTGAGTGCTGGCCCTCCGTGGCAGCGAGGACTCACATGGGTGTGTGTGGCGGGAGCTCAGTGCAAGTGCCGTGGACAGGAAGGCGAGGCCTGGGATTCAGAGCCCGCTCGCTTGTCAACTGCAGCTGCGATCCGCTGAGAGAGCAGAGGACGTTGAAGAAGACAGGTCAGAGGGGTTCGGGGCTTTGCTGTTTATTAGTTCAGTGGCTGCGGGGAAACTGCTTCAACTCTCTGACCCTCGGTCTCCTCATCTGTAAAGTGAAGGTAAATGTACTTCCCTCGTGGCGTTGTGGGTGAGGCAGCACTAACCCTGACCTCAAGAAATAGTCACTTCTCCCTTCTGTCCTTTCTTCCTCCTTCTTCCTTCCTCTCTCCTTCCTTCCCTTCTCTGTTCCCTTCTGTCACGGTTTTTGGATTCCCTTCCCTTCCTGAACCAGACTTCCATCCGGTAGAGGGAATTCTAGTGAGGCCAGGGGGTTGAGGGGGTCAGACGACCTCTGAGGCGCCATCCAAATTCAGCCTTGTCTCAGGCTGGGATTCCTTCAGTTTGTCTTACGGAAAAGCGGGTCCTGACGCGAGGCTGCCGCGGCTGGAGCAGGGGGAGCCCGAGCCCAGCCGGCAGAGCAGTGCAAGTGTAGCCGGCAGGGCAGAGAGGCTAACTTGGCTTTCATTACCCACTCTCCTGCGCTCGGCGTGGGGAAATGTTCCTCGCAACTAAATGAGTGTCTGCCTCTTCTGGAAATGACAAGCCCCTCCTCATTTCCAGCTCCCTTGGCCGTCTGCCAGGACGGGTCTGGCTGGCCTTCATGCCCTTTCGTTGTAAGGAGGAAGCAAAGGAAGGTAACAAGCGTTTGTGAGCATCCTCCCCACCATAGGTGCTTGGCTGGATGTGGCTGCTGCTGCTAAGTCACTTCAGTCGTGTCAACTCTGTGCGACCCCATAGACAGCAGCCCACCAGGCTCCCCCATCCCTGGGATTCTCCAGGCAAGAACACTGGAGTGGGTTGCCGTTTCCTTCTCCAATGCATGAAAGTGAAAAGGGAAAGGGAAGTCGCTCAGTCATGTCCGACTCTTCACGACCCCATGGACCGCAGCCCACCAGGCTCCTCCATCCATGGGATTTTCCAGGCAAGAGTACTGGAGTGGGGTGCCATCACCTTCTCCGTGGATGTGACTACATTTTCACGAATGAAATCACTGTGCGGTGAGTTTAGAGCTTGGGTTCTGGATTCCAGCTGCCTGGTTCAAGTCAGCTTCATGAGGACAGGCTGTGTGGCCTTAGACAAATCACACCATCTCCCTGTGCCTCAGTTTCCTGCCCTGTAAAGCAGGGAAGATAATAGCTCCTGGGGTTGTTTGGAGAATTGAATAAGCTATTGCTATAAAGTGCTTAGAGCCATGCCTGGTTCATAGTAAACACTGTATGTCAGAGGCCTTTATAGCCATTATTCTTTAAATTTTATTTTATAGATAAGAAAATAGGGGCTCAGGGAGGTGGGATAGCTTTGCCCAAAGTCACAACTAGGAGGAGGTCAGGTCAAAATTTGAACCCAGGACTGTATAATGTCAAGATCAATGGTCTTTTCCACAGCTCTCACCCCTCGATACAGCTGGCCCACTTTTCAGCCACCTCGAGTGACCAGTGCCCGTCTCCCCGACTCACACCTGGCCATGGTGGTTCACAAGATCAAGCCTGGATCTGAGGGCAGAGCCTGTCTTCCATCTCTAACTCATAGTGGGGAGTGGACAGGGCCAGAGTGAGGCCATGCCCAGGGTTGGAAGGGAGACCTGGCTCCTGGGTCCAGCTTGGCATCCCAAGCCCAGCCCTGGGTATCAACTCGACAGGATGGGGTGCTGCTGGCTTGTCGCCAAGGCCTCATTTAGTCTCCAGCAGCTCAGCTGTCCTCCTGGCCAATACCTGGGCCTAGAAGGGGAAGGGGGACTTTGTGCCCCTCAACCAGCCCCACCCGAGCGGCAGGACCCGACCACCCTACGGGTGCGGCATCCCAGAAGTCCAGCCACAGCCTTGAGGACAACTGGCCCAGGGCCCACGCTGGGGTCCTGGATGGGAAGCAGATGCCTGACTGCCTGATAGTGGGGGCCCATCACGCAGGGAGCTGGGCCAGAGCAGGACCTCAAACCCAAACAGACTGAGAGCATTTGGGGGGTGGTGGAAAAATAGGGGGAGCAGTTTTGAAATACCCAGATTCACCCCATCTCTGCAAACTTACGGGAAGGAACCCCTGGGCTGTGAAGGAAGGTGGAGCCTGGTAGCCCTTGCCCGAGTGGAGGGAACACTGGGAAGGTGCCCCAGGAGCTGGGACCACTGCCCTGAGCAGGGTTTTCTGCTCTTCCTGGCAGGACCACTGTGTTTCCTAGGCCGGCCTGGGCAGGGCCACACTCAGTGGATGGGACAGTGTGGTCTTGCTTTCTTAAGGTTTCACCCTGATCAGACAGGCCTCCCGCCTGCCCCATCCACCGAACCGTCTTGTCTGAAGAAGGGTCAGTGGAGAAGAAGTGAGTGAAATACAAGACAGACTCAACTCAAGGGACCATCCTCACTCCCAGAAGCTCTTCTCCTGGGTACCCTGCCCCCGCCGGCCTGCAGGGAGGGACAGCGCCCCCCATTCCCACTGCCGCCAGTGGCTCCAAGGTAGCACAGGAGCCCGGGGGAAGTGATGGGCTTGGGGGCCAGACACATGTGGGTCTGAGTCTCAGAGTGACTCTGGGCAAGTTCCTTAACCTCTCTGAGCCCCAGTTCCCTCTTTTCTGAGTCAGGAAGCGTAATCCATAGCTTACCGAGTTGTTATGAGAGAGAAATGAGAGATGGCTCTAAAATGCTGTATGTCATGGGTGACCTTTAACAGGTGTCCACTGGAGTGTGTCTGGTACTCAAGTTGGGACTTGAGAAATACTTCCCACAAGAAAAAGCCCACACTACTCATGACCCCTCAGGTTCAGCCACATTAGGGCTTTAAGGGCCTCATCCGAAGACCAACCATTTTTTAAAGAGACCCCGTTGGGGGTTGATCCAGCCCTTTAGGCTCACCCCTCGTGAAAGCTACACTGAGGCAGCAAAGCTTAATTCTGGGACAAGCAATGGCTGCTCTGAAGTCCAGTCCGGGATGTGCCCTCAGTTCCCACCTCCACGTCCAGGCCTGGCCCTTCTGCAGGCTCACTGCTTGCTCACTCTGCCGCCAACCTTGTGGTGCCCTGAGGTTTTCAGACCAAGCCATGTCTGCAGTCTCAGCCGTCTCTTCCTGTTAACATCCCCATACAACCTCCCAACCTTCACTTTATCAGACCCTCATGCTATGGTCCAATAACCCAGGCCTTTGGGGGAGAACCGGATTAGGGATCTGGGACTTGCCCCCGCCAAGGGCTCCGGATGAGCAGCTTGCTGTATTCCCGGCCACCTTCCCACCACCACCCCGCCCCCCACCTGCTGGAAAGGCCTGTCGTCTCAGGGGAGGGGGACCACCGTGGACTAATTGGGGATTTGTAATATCTCCATACAACGGAGGAGCACATGCTCTCTTGGACAAAGGCCGTTGAGAAAATTGGAAGGTATCTGCAGCCCCGCAGGTGCCAAGAGCACCGGCAGCGTAGGAGCCCAGGCACGCTTGGCAGACACGCATGGTTGTTTTCTGCTCCTCCTGACATCAAGTGCACTGGGATTAGTGGTAAATAACCCATAAAGCTCAGCCGGAAGTGGGATCTGATGCCTTGAAAGGAGACTGAGTATTTCATATGTCTGAAAGCCTAGTAATGGCTTCATACATGGACGAGGTCCAGTATGGCACGTGCTTGCACAGACATCTCCCACCAAATCTTTGCAACCGCTCCATGAAAGAGGTGTTACCTCTGCAAAAGAGGAGGGACACGAGGTCTAGAGAGGTTAGATAAACTCCCTGAGGTCACACAGCCAGGAAGTGGCAGAGCCATGTATTTTGATTTTGTTGTTTAATAGCTTAGCGAGGTGAATCCGTATAACATAAAATTAGCCATTAAAAAAGGACATCTCGGTGGCATTTAGTGCTCTGACAGTGTTGTGCGAGCGCCTCACCACTCCAGTTCCAAGCGGCTCCATCACTTTAACGTGAGGCCTCACCCCCATGGCACGCCACCCGCCCCTGAGCCCCTGGAACCAAGTTCTAACTTAGGTCGATCAGACGCAGTCCCTCCTCTTCCAGCGCTGGTGGAAAGGGGACCAGGTGCCAGGGCCAGCCTCACCCTTGTCTTCCTCTCTCCTCAGCTCCCTGCGGGGGAGACCTGACGGGACCATCAGGAGTCATCTTATCACCAAATTACCCGGAACCCTACCCGCCAGGCAAGGAGTGTGACTGGAAGGTGACCGTCTCGCCAGACTATGTCATCGCCCTGGTATTTAACATGTATGTACCTTTCCCCCGGGTGGGAGACGGAGGGCTCAGCGCAGGTCGGGGTGCAGACCCGGGTCCAGGTGAGCTTACATCGGGCCTCTGTGAACAGGACTCCATTCCAGGGGAGGTGAAGGGGTCCAGAAGAGGAGAGACGCCAGCATTCCTTGAACATCACCTGTGTGCCCGGCACTGTGCTCTGTGGCTTCATACCTAGTATTCTCGTATACGATCCTTGTGCTCAGCCACTTAGTCGTGTCTGACTCTTTGCAACCCTTAAGACTGCAGTCCGCCAGGCTCCTCTGTCTATGGGATTTCCCAGGCAAGAATACTGGAGTGGATTACCGTTTCCTCCTCCAGGGGATCTTCCCAACCCAGGGATCAAATCCACGTCTCCTGCATTACAGGCAGATTCTTTACCACTGAACCAGCTGGGAAGCCCTATTTAATCCTTATGATAATTTATAAAGTAGCTATTATTCTTCATTTCTCTCTCTTTTTTTTTTAAACCTCTGAAGAAGCCAAGATTCAGAAATGGGTCGTTTTGCCCCTGCTTTTCTGAATTCTCCCCCTCTGCTCTCACCAGCTTCTCCTACCACCCTCCCAGTTTAGGAACAGCCCAGCAATCTCTTAGCCACTCCCCCGCCAAGCTCCAACACTATCTCCTTGATTTCTTTTAGAAGCAAACTCTTCGCAAGAATTGTCTCTGCTTTCCTCTCCTTCCCTCGCCTCCTGTTCATTCTCAAATCACTGACATCCGGTTTCTGACTCCATGCTTCCACTGGCAACTCCTCTGCACTCCTGGCTGCCAAACCCAACTGCACTTTCCACACTTTGTCCACCCGCATCTCTTTATCACTCCCTGCNCTTCCCTCGCCTCCTGTTCATTCTCAAATCACTGACATCCGGTTTCTGACTCCATGCTTCCACTGGCAACTCCTCTGCACTCCTGGCTGCCAAACCCAACTGCACTTTCCACACTTTGTCCACCCGCATCTCTTTATCACTCCCTGCACCCTCCTCCTGCTTTCCCCTTGGCTTTGTGGACTTACCCCCTCTGGCTCTCCAGCTTCTCCTGCGAGTTTCTGGATCATTTCTCATGCCCCTCGCCCTGTGCCAGGCTCTGTCACAGGCCCCTCTGTCGGCCTGCCACACCTCCTCCCTGGACAAGCTCGTCCACTCCAACACTTCACTCACCTCTTGTAAACTGGAGACTCCAGTCTGCCACCCACGCAGGCTCTCTTGTGGGCTGCAGGCTCCATCGCCAACTATTGGACGGTCTCTGTCTGATGCCTGCAGGCTTCGTGATTACAACACATACAAAACTCAGCCCCTCGCTTCTCCCCCTAGCTGATCTCTATTCTGAAAATTGGGGTCGACCACACTGTCCCTCTTCACTGCTTCTTCTGTTAGTGGCCCAGGCATAGAGCCTCAGCTGTGTTAACCTTAGCTTTTCCCCTCTTCTCCATCCTCCCAGCTACTCTCTTGGTTGATGCCCTTACTGCTTGCTGTCTAGATTACTGCCATAGGCTCCTAACTGGTTCCTCTGCTCCATCTTGCCTTCTGTGCCAGTCTCATCTTTAGCTTGGTGTCGGAGTGATGCTGTCACTGGAAAACGCTGAAATGTGCACCTCATTTACCATTTTAACACACAATGATATACTACTCAGCAATAAAAGGAAATGAGCTGCTGACACGTGCAGCAACGTGGATGAGTCTCAGAAATATCACACTGAGCGACAGAAGACACACGCATGAGTACATAGTATATGATTCCACTCAAATGAAGTTTTAGAATCAGTAAAGCCAATCTACAGTGATAAAAAGTCAGCTCAGTGGTATCTTCTGGGGGTGGGGAAGATTGATTGAGAAGGCACCCCCCACCCTGGGAACTCTGGGGGATGGTGAAAACCTTGGATCTTGATACACACGTGTCAAAACTGAAGGAGTGGTCTCCTTAAGAGCTGATCATTTCAGCATGTATAAATTATACCTTGATTTAAAACAAAGAAAGAAACAGATATATCCCTTGCTTTTTAATACTTCAAAGTCTCCCTCTTCTCTGTAAGAGGGAGACATTGTTTGGGGTTTTAATTTGGGGGTGGGGAGGAGTTGTTTGTTTGGGGTTTTTATTTTTGGTCCTGTCTTTTGAGTTTCATTCCAAACCATCTGGCCCCGGCCTGCCTTTCCCCTTAGTTCCTCAACCCAGTCCTAACCCTGAGCTCCAGCCAGACTGAGCTACTCACGGTTGCCAAGACTATGTCATACTTCGTGACTCTGCTTCTGCTCATCCCCTCACTGTGACTTCCTTTCTCCTCCTTGTCCAATCACTGAGGATCTTCTAATGCCCCAACACAAACTTCACTCCCATCCTCCCTGATGAGCTTGGTGCTGTGTTCCCACTAGCCTGCACAGACTTTAGACTTAGATGGCTTCAGGTCCATCACTTCCTTCAAATCCAGACCCGTCTTGAAGAAGGGATGGTGTCTGACATGCCTGCGTCCTGGGCATCTTGCACAGTGGCCGGCATACTGGGGGTGCTCAGATAAAACCCCATGGTTGCAGAGACACGGGAGCAGATGGAGGGCTTTTGGAAATGAATCCAAACTGACTCACTCCCAAACCCTTCCTCGGTGACCTTTGAAAGAGCAGGTGGAGCAACTGAACTATGGGGGCGTGAGGGCCACACCACCCAGCCATGGGGTTGACCCTGCAACTGACAGCCGTGTGAGAGGGCGCTGTGCAGGAGGGAGACCAGCGCGTATGTGGCGCCACGTCTAGCCCTCCCAGACCCCGTCTCTCTGCCAGCTCTATCCCCACCTTTGTCCTAGATAGTAAATGGCCTCCTGTCTCTGCCATGTCTTAAAGGGTACAAGCACCATTTGGTTCTCAGTCCAGCCAAGTGGAGGATCTAAATATCCCAACCCTGGGCTGTGAACAAGTTGGCATCAGACCACTGTTCTCCGCAAGCCCATTTACTTCTGTGGCTTCCATCTTGGCATCTTGGTTGGCACCAGTCGCCTTTGCTGGCTGTATGCCTAAGAGTGGAGGTGCTGCACTGTAGGGCAGGCATAGGTTCTGGTCTAGCAGATACTGCAGGACAGTTTCCCCAAGCGGTTGAACCAATTCACACCCCCGCCGGCAGGAGGTGAGGGTTCCAGCGGCTCCACATTCTTGCCGGTCCTTGGTATTTCCCCTCATTTTCACTCAAGCCATTTCAGTAGGATAAATGACACTCAAGAACTCCAAGGTTCAATTTGCTACGCTAAGAAGGTTTGTATAATGGGTTGTGTTTTTCTAGAACAGGGTCAGGATTGCTTAGAAAGAGACCCACCTGGGGGAGCCAGGAATGGGGTGAGCTGAAAACTGGCTGGGAGAGGCGGAGAATGAATGAAGCGAGGGTCCTTCATGAGAGCGAGCCCCTTCCTGCCAGTGAAGAGCTCCCTGGGTGGCTCTCACCCCTGAGAAAAGCGGTTGCAGCTTAGGACAGTGTCAAGAACGGTAGAGGCAGGTTAAGAGCCTGGCTTCTGGGCCTGCTCTGTGGGTCCTGACCACTCGATGTGTAGAACTGATAGCTGATTTTCCCTTCTGTGCACAGTGTAGTGAATAGAGACAACAACGTCGTGTTACAATCATCAAACTTGCTAATAGGCTAGATCTTAATTATTCCAACCACTAAAGAGAAGCGATAATTATATGATGTGACAGAGGTGCTAATTATCGCTACAAAAGAAATCGTATAACAACATATAAATGTAGTCAATCAGCATGTTGTACCCCTCAAATTTATAGGCCATGTCAAATATAGTTCAATTTTTTAAAACACCTTTTTTAAAAAAAGAGGGTGTTAAGCTTTTGGCTCCAGCTTTCTGGACCCTGATGCTAGAATCTGGCGGCTCTGTCCAAGCCTGCCTTGTCCATCTTCTCTCTCATTGGGAGGTCAGTGGAGGGGTGGGGGTGGGGCACGGTTCATCCTCCCATCTCTACCAGGAGGTTTCGGGGATTGGGCACCAGGGAGCTGGAGGACTTGCTGTGTGGGAGGCCCCATCCTTTGGTTGAGCCCGAGGCTGGGTACCAGCCTTTATGTGACCTCAGCGTGGTGGGGTTGGGATGTGTTTGTTCCCCAGCTTTAACTTGGAGCCTGGCTACGACTTCCTCCATATCTACGACGGACGGGACTCTCTCAGCCCCCTCATAGGAAGCTTCTACGGCTCCCAGCTTCCCGGCCGCATCGAGAGCAGCAGCAACAGTCTCTTCCTTGCCTTCCGCAGCGATGCTTCAGTGAGCAACACCGGCTTTGTCATCGACTACACAGGTAAGGGGCCGGGGGAGGCAGAGACGACGTGGGCAGGGCCAACCACACCTGGCCAGGGATGGGGGAGGCGTAGTGTGGCGAGGAGGAGGTTGGACGGGGTCATGGGGAGCCTGCTGCCGCCTGCAGAGCCCCTGCCGTTCTGTGGCCCTGGGGTGGGCCCTCACACCCAGCTGCCGCAGGCCCAGGAGAAGGGGGGCCTTGCTTTCTTCCTGCACCTGCTTTTGACATCACGACTCCCATTTACTCCCTTTTCTACGAGGGTCAAGTCTAGACCTTCTTGAGTCTCATAACTTCAGCCCAAGCGGTCAGCTGGCATCTTCAAGGCCACGCCCCTGCGTTTGCTGAGGGTTCTGATGTGAGGCTCAGTCTCCCTCTCTGCCCCAAAGCCTCCCACCCTCCTGGATAAACGCAGGGCCCGCCCAGGTCCTGAGGTCACAGTGCCTGGATCTCTGTCCCAGGACCACTCTCTGGCCATCGTCTGGCACCCTGTCATAAACTGGACACTTTCTGACACTTTTTTTTCATCTAAATTTTATTTTACATTGGAGTACAGTTGATTTACAGTGTTGTGTTAATATCAGGCACACAGCAAAGTGACTCGGCCGCCCATATATGTGGGTCCATTCCCTGTCAGACTCTCCTCCCGCGTAGGTCATACAGAATGACACCTTTTGATCACATTTTCTCATCCCTCCAGCTATCCCATCCTTTTGTTCTCATTCCACTTTTGGATTAATGAAAGCACACTGAAGGGTATGGGGGTCAAGCCGAGGTCAGCAGATTTTTTTTCTTGAATGGCCAGACAGTGAATATTTGTTCAGGTTTGTGAGCCATGCAGTCTATATCACAGCTCCTCCATGCTACTGATGCCACTATAGCACAAAAGCAGCCAAAGATGGAACAGAAAGGAACGGGCAATGGCTGTGTTCACATAAAAATCTGTTTACAGACACAGGCCTTGGTCCCTGCCCGGGCAAGAGTATTGACGTCAGATCACCCGGGTACAGGGCTCATGTTTACTCCTTAAGGACTCATTGACCGGAGACGCATGAATGTCTTTTGTTACCCAAATGTTACTGACGGGAGTGTTTCGATAGTCACCTCTTGTTGTCGTTGTCCTTCTGATGCTCAGTCGTTTCTGACTCTTTGCGACCCCATGAACTGCAGCACGCCAGTCTTCCCTGCCCTTCACTGTCTCCCAGAGTTTGCTCAAACTCATGTCCGCTGAGTCGATGATGCCACCCAACCATCTCATCCTTTGTCACCCCATTCTCCTCCTGCCCTCAATCCTTCCCAGCATTTACATAGCAAATCACCAGCCACAGGTGTTTGTTTCTGCAAAAATCCCCAGGTCAATAGTGTGCATGGCCTGGAGCAAGTTATTTAACCTCTCCAAAACTATTTCTGCGTCTACAAATGATGATTCCTACAGCACAGAACTGTCCTTGATGAACCCATGCATGGAAGCCCAGGTCCGGGGCCTGGCACCTCGCAAACATTCTGTAATATTCCAGCCGTAGCAGCAGCAGGAGAACTATTCCAGGTTCTCGGGCACTTCACTTTCTTCTACTCCGTTATTCTCTTTTTGACCTTTTCTTTTTCTCTAATGATCCCAGGCCCCGTTATCCAGGTCCTAGCTCCATCTTTTGCTTGATTTGTGGACTTGGTTAGATACTATCTCTTGGAACCCATTTCTCCAGCTATAAAGTGGTGATCATGATAGTTATGTTGCAGAAGGTTAAATTAAAAGATATTTTATACATATAAATGAAATGTAGGAAGATAGTGCCCAGGATGAACTAAGTACTCTGTAAATACTCTGGAGATGATGGATTTTGTTATTGCTACTGTAACCCAAGTTCCACCAGACTCATCAGCCTGTGTGTACAAATGGGGTCACCGTACCAGTTAAAATTAAAAAGTTCCTGGCTCACATCCCCCACTTGTTTAATGTGGGACCTCAGCAGCCTTTTAAAGTGTCCCTTCATTAAATATTTGTGGCAACTCCTTGGGATAGTTCACACGAGCTCACAAATAATCCTAATCATGATAGTGGGTAACTTAGTAGTCTGCCAACAGCCAGCAGTGTCCTGAGCAGTTCGCATCCATTGACTCACCAAAATCCTCGAAGTCTGAGTTGCCTGCTATGTGTCAGATACAACTAGGCACAGGTTAGAGAAAGTTTTGCCTGTGGTCGTCTTTCCTCGTGGGACTGGCCTGGATTCTCTGCCATCCTGTCTTCCTCTCGATAACCACCATTCGGTAAACCTTCTGCCCTCAGTCGCCACGTGCTGATGTCAGAACAAACGCAGTCGCAAGCTGTGGAACGTTAACCGGAGGCGTGTCTTAGGTTCAGCCAGGACCCCCATTGCTCCACCCACCACCATCCTCCCTGCCGTGTCATCATCTTCACCCCTTATTATTCATCTCTTTAATTACACTTTCATCAGTACCCTTGATTTTCCTGCTCCCTGATCCTCAGTCACATAAACCTTGCACAACTGCACCTGTTGTTAAACTCCCTGTCAAGTGGCTGAGCACAGTTAGACGTCACACAAATGTGGTACTTGGAGCCACCCCAGCCAGGCCTTCGCAACAATCAGAGCAGCGTCTAGCTTGTCCCACCTGAGTCTTCTACGTGGCAGGGATTCTAAACTTTTACCCCAAATGTCACCATTTTCAGCCTTCTTATAAGATGACTGCACTTCATCATCCCTGGGCTCCGTGGCTACAGGGTGGAAACTCCCTCAGCTTCCTCCCTGGTCCCCTGGTCATGACAACCTGGCTGTGGTCTCCTCTCCCCCAGGTCTTCTCTACAAATCCGTGTGTTAGAGCCATACTTCTAGCTCCTCATTCCCAAAGAAGCCCCATTCAGCTGTTGGCCTAAGACCATATCTGGAAGGGTCGTCAGATACAAAACAAAGCTCCAGGGAATAGGGCCTTCCAAGCTGCCACCCGAGCCTGCCAAGCAGCCAAAGGGGGCCAATTACTGGGGAGGGGCAAGCGGGGAGACACAGCCCACCATGCACCGTCTACCACCTTATGAGGATCCGCGGTGCAAGTGCCAAGCGAATGTGTCTACTTGGGGTGGGAGGTACCTGGTGAGACCTGGACCTTCCTTCCTTCCTTCTCAGATTCAGTTCAGTTCAGTTCAGTCACTCAGTCGTGTCCGAATCTTTGCAACCCCATGAATCGCAGCACGCCAGGCCTCCCTGTCCATCACCAACTCCCAGAGTTCACTCAGACTCATGTCCATTGAGTCAGTGATGCCATCCAGCCATCTCATCCTCGGTCATCCCCTTCTCCTCCTGCCCCCAATCCCTCCCAGCATCAGAGTCTTCCAATGAATCAACTCTTCACATGAGGTGGCCAAAGTACTGGAGTTTCAGCTTCAGCATCAGTCCTTCAAATTTGCACACCTCTCTACTGTCCCAGCCCTCTGCACAGGTAGCCCATTTGGTGGAACCCAGGGAGATCCCATGGTCTCCTTCTCCATATCCCTGGGTTCCTGGAATGGGTCTACTCTGCTACTGGATCCCAAGAACTTGATGATATCCCCCCACGTTCAATATCTATATAAGGGAGATCGCCACCACTTATCACCTATATGGCCTTAAACGAGTTAACTTAACTTCTCTGAGAATCACTTCCTTGTCTGTCAGAGAGGGACAGTGGTACTATATGAAGAGGTTGTTGTGAGGATTGGTCCATCGGCACAGCCCCTGGCAGTGGGCTCAATAGTAGTTGGCACACACTTTGATCTTTGCTCTTCCGTCCCATTGCCTTTCTCCTCCTGTGTGATAGATGTTTCATTTGGTCTGCCTTTGTCTGGAAGATAGAATCTTTGTTCATTGAACTAGCCTGGTAGAATGGGACATATATTTTAAATATATGAATATTTGTGATTTGTGGCATGCATGTGTCCTGTATACTTCTCCAATCCTTCGCAAAGAATTTAGACACTCTACACTCTGCGAATCCGTAGAACACCCTAGGTTGAGTTGGTAGCCCACAGAGGACTTGCACGTTGAGGCAGGTGTGGATTCTTAGGAAAAGAATAGCTGGTCACATCTATCTAGAAGCCATCTTCTGTCCAAAGGCAGAATCCTTTCTTTTAGAGAGATCCAGGGCTCCACTAATGCTAAGGCTCTGGGTCTCCATGGAGCTGTGGTTTCAATGGCTCTGCTTTGGGAGGTGTGAGGATCCACCTCAAGAGACGTTGCCAGACTCAGCTGGGCTTAGCGCAGTGAAACCACTCTCTGACCCAAGGCAACCCCTCTTTGATCCAGGGTGAACAGACCAGGAGTCTCTCCTTATTTCCTGCCAACTTTCTAAGGGAAAAGCAAAAACAATTTGGTCCCATCTTAGTGAGGGATGATTTAGTTCCTATGAAGAAACTATTAAGAAGAAAAAGGAGTAATTTATTATAAAAAGGTGAAAAACAAAAACACTTAAACCAACTTGAGACAGAAAGACTTTATTATAAAAAGAAAACTAACAGCCAAACTGATTTAAGCTAAGGAGCATTCTGTATTTTAACAATATAGATGAGAAAAACTCACTCTCACTTAGCATCAAAAACGGAATACATTTTTAAAATATAAGAGCCCCAAGGGCAGGAAGCGTGATGTCCCAAGGGGATTACAGTCAAGGTGGGAGAATCGGAGGTTGAATGCGAGGATGGTCCTCCCCCATCTGCAGAACCACTCAGCCTGCTCCCTGCTCCAGTGTTTGCTACATTCACTTTTCTTGGTAGGTTAGTTTTCTTTGCTTCTCCATTCTCCTAGGACAGCAGAGCTGCCTCCCTCTTGGCTTTGAATCACTTCCCAGTTTGTATCCCAAAGGAACCATCAGATTGACAAGCTTAAGTCAGAGGTCCCCTGAGCGGTATCATAGGATTAAGGGCATAAAGGGCAAGGGACCATCAGGCATTTTGATTCATTTTCTCACTGAGTATTTTTTGAGCACCTACTATGTGCTAGACACTGCTACAGAGGCTGAGAACAGAGCAAGGAACAGAACAAAGTCCAGGCCCCGTGGAGTTCACTTCCTGAGCTCGCAAGCGTTTCTACTAC
>SJYT01063015.1:99411-110117 GCA_006410635.1 Cephalophus harveyi
GCAGATGGGTGGGCGGGGTGGGATCCTAGGTGTCTCTGTTCAGCTGCTCCCGGAAGGTGGCTGCGCTGTCTTAGTCTTCTCTGGGCAGCCCTTCTAAGAGATGATTCTGAGTGCAGTCGTGTCAGCTGTGGATCTCTATTACCCCACGCTCTGGCGCACTTCTCATCTGAAGGCAGCCTCCTGGGTAGTTTTACCGTCTGCTTGAAGGATGCAGAGGGGATGAGAATCCTGTCTTTTGAACACAGTTTTGAAAAACGAGTCCCAGGGAGGTTTTGTGTCTTTTTCCAGACCAGAAAAACCAGTAAGGTGGTTGGGAGGGACCTTTATTCTCATCTTCCAGCAGGTGTGGTGGTTTCCTCTTGGGCCGGGACAGGCTGGGACATCCATGCACGTGTCTAGAAACCGTTCATTCACTCAACAAGGGCTTATTAAACTCCTGCTTCCTGACACGCCCTGCGCTGTATGCAGAGGACCCAGCAGTGAGCAGAAGGGTCACAGCCCCAACTTGAGGGGAACACGGAGGTGAGGAATCAGACAATAAATAAGGAGGCGAACAAGAAGCGAGAAGCATAAGAAGCAAGGGAAGCACAAACTACCACAAGAAAGAGAAACGGGGAGCCCGCTTCAGAATGGTGAAGGCCTTCATGAAACTCGAAAAGAGGCCTAAGGTTGAGGAGCCCCCTGCCAAAGAGCAGGCGTGGAGAGCGTTCCAGACAGAGGGAAGAAGAGTTCAAAGCAAGGGATAGAGAATCTGAAACAACTCAGGAAATGCCAGGATGAGTCAGCTTTTCCAAAATGTACTAAAAATACCTATTTTCTCTTTCAAGCCCTTAAAAGTAACACTGTAAGCCTAGGTTTTCCTACCAGATTTCCACCTCTGCTCCCCGACTCAGCTCTGCCCTGGTCTTTCTAAATTCAAGATCTCTTCATTTATGCTTACTTTCAACTTAACACATGTTTTTCTTCAGATTTTTCTAAGTGTAAACATTTTTCAAATAATGAATACAGTATTCCTTATAACTATTATAACACTGGACAACAAGACAAATAGAATATTTAAAAGAGAAGACAAAAATTACTGATTTTGAAATCAGAGCTCAGTGATCACCTACTATCATAGCATCATTAACTAATATTGATGTCTTTAATATGTTGAATATTTCTATACCTTTTCCAAGTCAGAAAGAAGAGGCATCATGTGTACAATATGTTATCCTTCTAACTTTTTGATCCAGCAATGTCATATTTCTGGAAAATAAAATAATGTATGCTCTCTTTTAGAATCTTATTTGGAATAATCATTAAAATTAGAGTAATTAGGTTTTTCAGAGATTCTGTCTGGATTATGTGCCCTTAATGCTATTTTATGACTAATAGAGGAGCACATTGATATATAGTTTTATGGTGGAAAGGATAATGAATTAAAACAATAAAAGTAAGATGCTCTACAAAAATATATAAGAAAAGTAACACATGTTTATTAGAAAAATTCAACTAATACAGAAGCATTTAAGATATGCTCTAAAAACTTAACGTCTCCCAATATTACCATTCCCTAAAGTACCAGTATAAATGGCTTGTTACCTCATTCCAGATATTTTATATATATATATATATATATATATGAAGTAATATAAATTCTATACCAGAGGTCGGCAAACTTTTCTGTAAAGGACCAGAGAGTAAATATTTTAGGTTTAACAGGCCAGGTGGCCTCTGCTACTATCAGTTCTGCTGTTATAATGCTAAAACAGTCATAGACAATATGTAAACAAATGGGTGTGGCTGTGTTCCAATAAAACTTTATTTACAAAAACAGGCAGTAGTGAGTCAGTGGACTGCAGCTTGCAGATCCCTATCTATATGAATGGGGATCACACTGTATATAATCTGTAATATGGATTGGCTTTTCTTTTTTGAGCTGTGTTTGGGGTTTTGCCCAACAATAGATCTTGGGCGCCTTTCCATATCAGTATTCAAAGACTTTTGCTATTCTTTCTACTTGATCTTAGCCAAAAGGCCAAGAAGTGATTGCTATTCTTTCCAAAGGTTGCTTACATTTCAGTGGATGGCTCTAATCCAACTTTGTTAAACCAGTTCCTTACTGTTTGGGTTGTCATTTTCAATATTTTGCTGTTGCTGCGTTTGGAAACAGGCCTTATCTATTAGGACAAAAAGAATCTGGTTCTTTTAATTTTCTCATTTTGGAGGGCTTGGGGCTTATTTGTTATTATCATCATGATGTTTTAGTCATTTGGTTTTACCATTGACAGCTGAGCTCTGGTTTGGCAGCCTGAAGACCTGAGTTTGGTATTAACTCTGCCTCTTAATAGTTGAATGGCTTGGAAAACTCATTTAGCCTCTCTGATCACCACATTCCTCATCTATAACTGGAACAGAAGCATACCTGACCCTCCCTATTGCAGAGGGTATTGTGAGGTACAAGCAAGATAACAGATTGGAAAGTGCTTTGAAAATTACAAAGCGATATTCCTGTGTAAGGGGCTATCATCATTATCATTAGCCTTGTCATTATTATTAATGTGACAGCGCTTGGAATGATGAGTTCTTCTTGCTCTGACATGTGAGCAGTGATAGAATAGTCTGTAGTTGGCTCATTGATGTTGATTTTCTAAGTCTGGAAGTGTTCAGCATATCAACTCAGCATCCAAAGCCCCTATTATGTGCCAAATAGAGTCAGCCCTAGTGCCAAGTTCTGTGCTAGTTGCCAGGGTTATGAGAAGAATAGATGATGGATCCCTGTCCTTTAGGAGTTAAGAACCCACTAGAAAGAAATGCACTCCCCCGACCTACCAAGATAATCAAGAAAAGAAAAATGAAATTCTGCAGAAAGAAGGCAACATTCAGGACATTTGCTCACGAGAGCATGGCGTTGAAAAGTGTGGGAATTTGCACACACAGAAAGGAGGAAAGGACTCTCTGACATAGAGTAATGTTCTGAGTAGTCATATCCAGCTGGGGATGCCAGTGTGGCAGTTACCCAGAAGCACAGTTGTTTATATGAGGTAGAAGTCGATTTTTCTTATGTGAAAGAAATCTGAAGATTTTCACCCAAAGCTGTTGAAGTGTCTCCATCTAGGCTCCTCGTGTCTTTCTGCTGCACCGTGGCTCCGTGGCTCCCGTCCTCAAGGTTATCTCAGGATCCAAGGTGGCGACTAGAGGTCCATCCAGCACATCTGAGTTCCAAACTGTGCAAAGGAGGAAGGGAAGAAAGAAGGTCAATGAATGTTCTCTTAGCTGAGTCGCCTTCCTTCAGCAGTCTTTCCAGAAATCCCACATGTATCCACTTCGTTGTTCAGTTGCTAAGTCATGCCCAACTCTTTGCGACCCCATGGACTGCAGCACGCCAGGCTTCCCTGTCCTTCACTATCTCCCAGAGCTGCTCAAACTCATGTCTCTTGAGTCAGTGATGCCATCCAACCATCTCATCCTCTGTCACCCACTTCTGCCCTGTCTTTCCCAGCATCAGGGTCTTTCCCAAAAAGTCAGCTGTTCACATCAGGTAGCCAAAGTATTGGAGCTTCAGCTTAGCATCAGTCCTTCCAATGATTATTCATGGTTGATTTCCTTTAGGATTGACTGATTTGATCTCCTTTCTGTCCAAGGGACTCTCAAGAGTTTTCTCCACTTAAATATTTGTTGAGTGCCTATCATATGCCAGGCACTGGACTACAGCAGTGAACAAAACTGGAAAGCTGCCTTCCTGGAACCTACATTCTAGTGGCGGGAGATAGAAAGAAATTAGGTAACTATGTGGTGTATGAGATAGTATTGAGAATAGAGCAGAGAAGTGCAGAGAGTAAAGCAGTGAAGGGTGATGGGGAGTGCTGGGGAGAGGAATATCACAATTTTAAAGAGCTGGCCAGGGGACTTTCTTGACAGTCCAGTGGTTAAGACTCTGTGCTTCCACTGCAAGGGATGTGGGTTCAAACCTTTATGTCATGTGGCGCAGCCAAAAAATTTTTAAACTTTCTTAAATTAAAAAGAAACAATAAGAGTTGGTCAGAGAAGTGTCACTGAGTAGGCAATATTGAGCTAAGTCGTGCAAGAAGTGACAAGGGAGCCATGAGGATGGGAGAATGCACACAGAGACCAATGTGACTGGAGCAAAGTTAGCAAAGGGACAAGAGGAATCAGGGTCACAGAGGGACGATTGGGGCAGGATGTGCAGGACCTTGGAGGCTTATAAGGATTGGGGCTTTTACTCTGAGTGATTCGGGAGGCAGTGATCTGACCTGACTGTGTTTACAACTCTTTGGCCAGATCTAGCTGCCTGGGAGCCGGGAAGATATAGATCTTAGCTGGTGCCTTGATATTCTGGATAAACCCTGGGTTCTGTTACTTAAAAGGATCAGGTGGGAGGAATGAATTTTGGTTGCCACAGCTTTTTCTGCCTCATATGAGGTATGTGAACTTGGTTCCAAGTTACTTAAGTTTTCTGAACTTCAAATAATATTTGACCCACTCTGAATTTATGAAGTATAAGCCCTGGTGATGTTTCCCTGTATCTCTGCAATTCACAAACAGGTCACCCAGTAGGCAGTTGCGTCCTGGCCAGAGACACTAAGCTTTGGGGAAGGACAGATTTGATGTGGGGGCCAAGGAGATGCAACACAGGGCACATGAGGAAGCCACTGAGGGGCCCTCTGTTAGGCAAGGGGCCACTTTCTGGATCCAACTTGAGTTTAAACACAGCAGTGTGTCTGGAACTGCTCCACCCTAAGCCCTAGGCAGGACAATGAGCAGGGCCATCCCATCATCAGGGCACATATGCAAGCTTCTAGAAACCAGGAGGCTCCATGCGGAGGGTGAAGGCTCAAAGCTGAGCAAAGGGATGACCTTCACCATCGTGACCTGGTCACGACAGAGATATGAACCACGGCATGTCAGCTCCCATCAGCCAGAGCAGCGTGTGCCTCCCCTGAGAGCAGTGAGTCAGGGGTGAGAGGGCCTTGAAAGTGCGGCAGGAACTCCCTCCTTGGAGGGTCAGGGCAAGAAAGTGGAGAGAAGAAGGGAGATTTCACTCTTCAAAAGGACTTCTAGCCCTCAGTTCAGTTCAGTTCAGTCACTCAGTCGTGTCCGACTCTTTGCGACCCCATGAATCGCAGCAAGCCAGGCCTCCCTGTCCATCATCAACTCCGGAGTTCACTCAGACTCACGTCCATCGAGTCCGTGATGCCATCCAGCCATCTCATCCTCGATCGTCCCCTTCTCCTCCTGCCCCCAATCCCTCCCAGCATCATACTGAAGCGACTGAGCATGCACACACTGTTGAATATTGAGTGGAGTTCCCCGTGCTCTACAGTGTGCCTAGCCGCTCAGTCATTTCCGACTCTGCGACCCCATGGACTGCAGCCCGCCAGGCTCCTATGTCCATGGAGATTCTCCAGACGAGAATACTGGAGTGGGCTGCCATCCCCTTGTTTTAGCTGTAGTGGTGGTATCTGTTAATCCCAAACTCCTAATGTATCCCTCCCCCATAACTCCTCCCCTTTGGTAACCATAAATTTGTTTTCAAAGTCTGTGCGTCTGTTTTGTAAACAAGTGTATTTGCATCCCTTTTTAGACTTGACCTCTAAGTGACATGTGTGGTGTTTATCTTTGTCTGAATTACTTAGTATGGTCATCTCTAGGTCTATACGTGCTGCTGCAAATGGCATTATTTCACTCTCCAGCCCCAGTTTTTAACCAAATTTAGAGAGGTTTCCAGACCTGAATAGACCTGTCAGTCCCCAGTCCCCGTATCCTCCGTGGCTAATCAGCGTCAGGGTCTCCCCACAGGTGCTGTGCCCTGGAATTAGGCCACTGATGAGCCAGCTCTCTGTGTAAATGTGTTTATTTTTCTGTTTTCCAGAAAACCCACGGGAGTCGTGTTTCGATCCCGGTTCCATCAAGAACGGCACGCGGGTGGGGTCCGACCTGAAGCTGGGCTCCTCCGTCACCTACTACTGCCACGGGGGCTACGCGGTGGAGGGCTCCTCAACCCTGAGCTGCATCCTGGGGCCTGACGGGAAGCCAGTGTGGAGCCATCCCCGGCCAGTGTGCACAGGTGGAGGGACGGGGGCCTGGGGCAGAGGCAGCGCAGATGCACAGGGAGGCGGAAGGGGCCGGGGGCAGGGGCAGGCGGGACACGGGAGGGCTCCCTGGGCTCACTGTGAATGAGAAAGGCTGGAAATTCACCAGGTGTACCAGGCCCTGCCAATGTGGCATCTCTCTCAGATCACACAGTGCCCTTGATCCGTGCTGTGCTTAGTCGCTCAGTCGTGTCCAAGTCTTTGCAACCCCATGGACTGTAGCCCGCCAGGCTCCTCTATCCATAGGATTTCCCAGGCAAGAATAATGGAGTGGATTGCCATTTCCTTCTCCAGGGGATCTTCCCAGGGATCAAACCCTACTCTTCTGCATTGCAGGCAGATTCTTTACTGTCTGAGACACCAGGGAAGGGGAGTTTAAAAATGACCCGGAAATTGTTCCCTGTCCTGGGAAAACCCCTGCGAGTTCATATGGTTAGAACTAAGGCCAGTGGGTAGGCTAATTCCATGGGCATCTGGGTTAGCCATGGGACCCTGATAAGAGGGAGAGGATGGAGTGCCAGAACGATGGGGGCATGGCAGCCACTTAAATTGAGAAAGTAAGGAGGCCCCTTGCCCAGGTGAGAAGGGCTGGCTCTGCAGTCCACCCCTTGTGGGAGTGGGCACCATGGCTGGGTCACGTGAGCTGTCTGTCCCCAGGTGTCTATTTCGGGGAAGCCTCCACTCCTGAGCCATGCAGACACTGACTGCCCAGGCCCAGACATCAACCAAGGGGCAGCAAGCCATGTCTGGGTCCCACTGGTAGCAGCAGAGGTTCCTAAAGAGCTCCCCAAGGCTGGGCCTCCAGGGACCAATGCCAGCATCATTGGTTAGAGGGCAAGGACTGGCAGGCACACAGGAGGGCCCTTGATAGCATCAGGGTGGGTTTCAGGCCATGTGCCAGGCCAGAGATGGATGTGCTTGGGCAGGACCGGGCAATGTTCCCAGAACTCCCTCCTCCACATCAGTGGCTGTGGGCCACAGAGCATGCCCACCAGGCCAGAAGCTCAGGCTGGGAGTAAGCAGAACAGAGGGGGACAGCTGGTGAGAGGCCCCCAAGGTCACCTGGCCTCTACCTGATTTCTCTTTCAGCCCCCTGTGGGGGACAGTATGTGGGTTCAGATGGAGTGGTCTTGTCCCCCAACTACCCTCAGAACTACACCAGTGGACAGATCTGCCTGTATTTTGTCACCGTGCCCAAGGACTATGGTATGGATTTGTTTTGTGTGTTTGTTTATGTTTTCCAACTGCTTCCAATTCTCAAGCGCTTCCCAATTGCATCCCAATCCCACTCTCAACTGCATGGCTCCTACTGGGAAATGAACGGAGCAGTCTGAAGGCTAGTGAGACCCACTGGAACCAAGGGATGGTGTGATTAGAGAGGAAGCAGCCAAGACAGAGAGAAGGGGAATACACCCGGGCCTCCCTAGCACAGCCCAGGTATGAACAGAGGTGCTGCAGACCCAGGCTGCCTGGAAACCCAGGAGAGAGTGGCAGCGGGGCAGGAAGAAAAGGAGTGGGATGCAGCTGGGCTTGAAAGTACAGAGGAGGAAGCTGGGTGCCACGTTATCCTGCTAGTCCGTCCGCAAGCCGGAAGCTGGTCCAGCAGCAACTGGTAGGATGAGCACGAAAAAAAGAGGAGGAGCGGGTCAGTGCCCTGGGAAGGTAGAGGAGCCCCCAGATCCCAAGAGACCCAGGCAGAAAGAAGCCAGGCTTGTCACCTGGTTGGCAGTGGGCTAGTTAGGAGTCCAACAACCCTGGAGAATTCAGAAAGTTCTCGAGGGGCACAAGCTGGTTGTACCTGAGCAATCAGTGACCAACTGGACTGCTTTCTCCCTGAATCTGCTTGTCGGAAGAGGAACAACTGTTTCTAAACAGGGTTGGCATTGGTAAGGTAAAGGGCACCTGTATGTCCTGACCATCTACAAGAGAGACAGGGCAGCCTGCAGAGAGCTGGCTGCTTACTCCCAAGAGACAGGATGGAGTAAGCACGGGGCAAGGCTGATCATTCACTAAACACTAATTTAACACCTCCTAGGGGCCTCACGCTCTGCTGGGAACCAGAGCTGCAGAGCTGAGAGAGACGTGTTTTCCACCCTCTGTAAACTCCTAGCCTCACCTACTCACAGCTCCCACCATCTGGCACCACCAACTCCATGCCAGGACCTGAACATTTGTGTGTACACACCCGTTCCGCAACACACTAGTGTGGCAGGAGCTTATAACCTGCAAAATCAGAGCTAGGAAAGTACTGGAAGTTTCTCCAATCCCACCTGCCACCCAGTGCCTAGTCCTTGACAGGTGGGCATGCAGAGTATACCTGAATTTCTCCAGAAATAAAGAGCTTGTGCCCTTGTAGGCACCCAGCCCCAGGCTGGGCAGTCTCCCTGAGCTGAAACCTGTACCTGAAGAGCTGGTTCTAGGCGGGATCATGACCCGTCCTGAGCATCTTCTCTTTGTTAGTGATGCTAAGCCCAGGGATGAAGGGCAGATTTTTCTCTTGGGTCTGAAGTATTTGTCCCAAGCCCGAGTCCTTCTTTGATCCCCTATCTAAAGTGGCTTGCCTTGCTCTGTCATTTTTTCCCCATTTCCTCTAAAATTCAATGCTATCTGAAATTACCTTGTTTATCTAAAATGCTTAAGAGTTGTTATTTTCATTTTTGACTGCCTCTTCCCACTAGAATGCACAGTGTGTGAACCTTGCCCATCTTGTGCACCTCCATAGGAGAGAGCATGGAAATGCTTCTGCCATCGCCCCTTGCTCAGTGTCCATTTTCAGGATGCTAAAACAGACTTTCTCTCTTGCTCCTCTGCCCGTGAGTTGAGAGCTCAGAGTCTCTAACACCACTCACTGCTACACTCATCATTGCAAATGCCTTTTTTCCCCCCAGGAAGTCAATCCCATGACCCAAGTCCCTCCCTGCCCCAACATGCGACACACCAAACACACACGTGCACACACACCCAACTTCCTACATGCTCAAGTCTTGAACCAAAATAGAGAAGGACTCACCCTGGTACTTGCTCCCAGATGCACCTGGCCAGCTGGGAGATAAGTGCCAGTAGAATGTACCAGGGTCTGAAATGGAGCTGTGCCCCCCATGGCCCCACAGTGTCAGCAACCCCAGCCCCTCCAGCAGTGACTGGCAGGGATTCGACAGTTGAGGAAAGACCCTGTAGTGAATGGCAGGGTCCTTAGGTCTTACCTGAAAAGAGGCTCCTCAAGGCCACGGTTTTTCAGCCCCCTCCCATGAGCTAGCTGAGTGGCCTTGTGGAACTCGTTTAACCTCTGAGCTTCAGTTTCTTTGCTTAAAATCGGGTATCTGGAAGAGTCAGTATTCAAGAAGATCATATGCATTGCAAGCATGGTACCCGGCACACAGTAGGAGCTTCAGAAAAGTCACTTTGCCTCTTCGCTTGGATCTGCCAGAGGGAAATGAGGTAGAGAGGTTTGCCTAACCTATGACAGTTGCTTCTTCCTCAGGGAGGGCTGCTATGCTTTCCGCTTAACTGTGGGGGATCTTGTAGTGAAATGAGGTAGAGAGGTTTGCCTAACCTATGACAGTTGCTTCTTCCTCAGGGAGGGCTGCTATGCTTTCCTCTTAACTGTGGGGGTTCTTGTAGCCAGGGGATGCCCTCAGAGGCTGGATCTTTGAAGCAGAAATGAAGGAAAATACGGGGCCCTGAGATCAACCTGGAATACGAGGATGTTACGGAGAGCTCTTCCGTGTCCTAGAGTAGCTGCTGCTGCTGCAACCTGAGAAAGGAATAGGGTTTAGCCTGGCTGCTGGGTGCAGTCCACCATATCATCTTGACCCCTATGGGAGAGTTCTGATCGGGCCTCTCCCAGCTCCCCATGTCCCTGTGCCCGGTGTCTAATCAGCCAGTGGAAAGGCTCAGCAAGCACTTAGCCCCCATGAACCAACAAGCTCCACTGAGGCGGCCCTGCCCCTGGTCCGCGGCCCCCAGCCCACCAGGGCTTCCCGAACCGCTGAGCCCGGCCGCCCAGTCTCCCCGCCGACATCTCCACACCATGCCTCTCTCTGCTCCACAGTGGTGTTTGGACAGTTTGCCTTCTTCCACACGGCCCTCAACGATGTGGTGGAGGTGCATGACGGCCACAACCAGCACTCTAGGCTCCTCAGCTCCCTCTCGGGCTCCCACACAGGTAACCCGGGGCTGGGCAGTCAGTGAGGGTGGGGCGGGGACATGGAGGGGGGGAACCACCCCTTTGTGTCTGTCGGCTGCTAATATCCCCACGCAGAAAGGAACTTCAGTTACTCAGCTATTAAAAAGAATGAATTTCCTCGGTGTGTATGCCCAGCAGTGGGATTGCTGGGTCATAAGGTAGTTCTATTTGCAGTTTTTTAAGGAATCTCCACACTGTTCTCCATAGTGGCTGTACTAGTTTGCATTCCCACCAACAGTGTAAAGAGGGTTCCCTTTTCTCCACACCCTCTCCAGCATTTATTGCTTGTAGACTTTTGGATCGCAGCCATTCTGACTGGTGTGAAATGGTACCTCATTGTGGTCTTGATTTGCATACACACCGAGGAAACCAGAATTGAAAGAGACACATGTACCCCAATGTTCATTGCAGCACTGTTTATAATA
>SJYT01063015.1:110324-168214 GCA_006410635.1 Cephalophus harveyi
GTGTATTAGAAAACCTTAAATGATTCCAGAGTGGGTCTGGCCAAGACTGAGTATCACTGGTATGATAGAAGGAATCAATCCTTAGATTGGATTTGATACCCAGGTCTGCCATTAGGTGACCTTGAGTAACTCACCTGAACTAAGTTTCCTTGTTTGTATAATGCAAAAATTGATACCTATGACACATGGTTATTATGGTGATTGAATGATATACTTCCTATTAATATATGCTAGGTTCTAAATCAAGGTTTCCCTGGTGGCTCAGATGGTTAAGAATCTGCCTACGATAGAGGAGACCCAGGTTGGATCCCTGGGTTGGGAAGATCCCCTGGAGAAGCGAATGGCAATCCATTCCAGTGTTCTTTCCTAGAAAAGCTAAGCCAGTACTAGTCACCTTTTCAAGGAGTTTGCAGTCTTCTCTGACAATGGTACAGAAGTTCTGATGAAGAAGAGCCTCCCTGACAGGGTTTTGTCTCTCCTAACTCTAACCTATTCAACCCCTACCTTTGTGCCTGGGACAGGTGGCGAAATTCACACACTCACTGTCTGTGGCAGATAACATTAAACCAGAGGAGAAATCCATATGCTATCCTAAGGATGCAGGACACCATGGTACAGGAGTTGGCACTGGCCAACAAGCAGTTGCTGATGGTGAGTTCCAGTGGCCTGAAGGTTCATCCTCCACTGCACTATTCCTTTTCCCATTGGGATTCCCAAGCTCCTGGTCTCTGCCATTACACCAGAGCAGCAACTCTTTAACCCTGAAACCAAAGCTCCTTTTCACCGATTCTTTGTATCCAGCTGCAGAGTCCCAAAGCTGTCTAGTCTTTGCTCCTCTCACCAGATGTGTATAAGAGACAGCCTGTTACCTTAGAATATCTAGAGTTGGAATTGCTAAGTTAAAGGAAATATGTGATCTTTAAGGCTTTTTATAAAGATTGTTAAATATCGCTCTCGAAAGTTCTTACCACTTTGTTCACCAATGTATAAGGCATGTTTTATTCTCACAAAAACTAGGTGATTAAGAAAATGAAAACATCATTTTGAAAAGTAAAATTGGTATCTCATTTTTTAATTTGCCCTTTTTAAATCACTAGTTAGGTTAACCTTTCATAAGGTAACTATTGGCCCATATGGTTTTTATTTGTGAATATACTTGTAAGTTATTGTTGATTTTTCTATTAGCATTTGTTTTTTTCAGTATTTATTTAGTAAAGTTCCATATTATTATAAGCTATATATATTACATGCCATATAAACCTCTTGTTGGAGAAGGCAATGGCACCCAGCTCCAGTACTCTTGCCTGGAAAATCCCATGGATGGAGGAGCCTGGTGGGCTGCAGTCCATGGGGTCTTGAAGAGTTGGACACGACTGAGTGACTTCACTTTCACTTTTCACTCTCATGCATTGGAGAAGGAAATGGCAACCCACTCCAATGTTCTTGCCTGGAGAATCCCAGGGACGGGGGAGCCTGGTGGGCTGCCATCTATGGGGTCGCACAGAGTCGGACAAGACTGAAGTGACTTAGCAGCAGCAGCAGCAGCTATAGTATATGATACGAAAAACTTTCTCTTACAGTTTGTCATTTGCCATTTAATTTTCTTCAGGGTATGTTTTAATGTCATAAAATCTAAATTTACCATGTAAATCTATCAATGATCAAAGATCAATCCATCTTTTATAAGTTTCTCCTTCACCTTTCTGATGACTAAATAAATATTCCTCTGTGTTTTCTTTCACTTCTTTTTTAGTTTCATTGTTTCTTTTAATACCTCTGGAATTTATTATTATTATTTGAAATGAGGAATATTTAACCAACATTCTTACAAATTTAATCAGTTTCCCTAATGGAATTTTCAAAGTGCCAGGTTATTCATAACAGTAACTCTATTTCCCATCAAGAATGTGGTATGTCTCTCTATTTATTATCTTCTGAAAGAAAAAAAAAAAACTCTGGAAATGTGCTATCATTTTCATTTTGGCAGTATACATTTTTTGTTAGCTTTATACCTAGAATTTTCATGGAAATATTTGTTACTGCTACTATAAGTGAGTCTTCGCCTTGCCCCCCTGCTGTTATATTTTCTAACTGGTCTTTGCTGATATATTAAAAGACTGGTATTTGGAGTACATTCATCTTGTAAAGTTATTGACCCCTCCATAATTATGCTAACACTGCCAAACGATTCTCCTGGGTCCTCTAGGCAAGAAGCAATATCATCTGCAAATAAATTTGTCTCATTATTTTATCTCTTCTAAGTGGTTTTTCTTTTCTTTTCTCCCATGATTATTGGTCTAATCAGGTATATTACCTTAACATCAATACTGATATTTTATGTTAGTAAAAAAAAATCCATTTTGTAATTATTTTAAATGTAACACCATAGCTTACATAACATCCTGTGATAATGTTTAGTCTCCTTTGTATTAGTGGTTATACACAAGAAAATAATCTGAAGAAAAACAGGAGAGATATTATAAAACAAAAGCAGAGGATAATTAATTGGAAAATAATAACAAACTCCACAGACTGAATGCTATATTCGTTGTTGCCCTTTTTTCTCAACTGGACCAGAGGGTTTATAGTGTTTAGTTGGTTTTGTTTTATTTGCTTCATTTGATTTTTTATTGCTTCTATTAATATGTGTCAGTTCTTCTGTAGACTTGTTTTCTAATTAATTGACCCCTGTTTCATAAAAGTCCCTCCTTTTTTTCTTCAGATTATTTTGTTCTTCTTATTCTAACTCTCTGAATTGAGAGTTTTGTTTGTTATTTTCTCCATGTAATAAAGAAGCATGTTTACAGCATATCAGTTCAGTTCAGTTCAGTCATGTCCGACTCTGCAACCCCTTGGACTGCAGCACGCCAGGCTTCCCTGTCCATCACCAACTCCCAGAGCCTACTCAAACTCATGTCCATTGAGTTGGTCATGCCATCGAACCATCTCATCCTCTGTCGTCCCCTTCTCCTCCCACCTTCAATCTTTCCCAGCATCAGGGTATTTTCAAATGAGTCAGTTCTTTGCATCAGGTGGCCAAAGTATTGGAGTTTCAGCTTTAGCATCAGACCTTCCAATGAATATTCAGGACTGATATCTGTTAGGATGGACTGGTTGGATCTCCTTGCAGTCCAAGGGACTCTCAAGAGTCTACTCCAACACCACAGTTCAAAAGCATCACCTCTTTGACGCTCAGCTTTCTTTATAGTCCAACTCTCACATCCATACATGACTACTGGAAAAACTATAGCTTTGACTCTACGGACCTTTGTTGGCAAAGTAATGTCTCTGCTTTTTAATAGCTGTCTAGGTTATAGCATATATATTCACGTTTAAACACAGTTTTGGCTCCATGCCATAAATTTTGATATGTACTGGTTTCATCATCATTGCTCTCTAATAATCTGTGATCATGATTTATTCTTTCTGCACAAGAGTTATTTAAGGATATCTCTTCATTTCCCAATGCCATCGAACCATCTCATCCTCTGTCGTCCCCTTCTCCTCCCACCTTCAATCTTTCCCAGCATCAGGGTATTTTCAAATGAGTCAGTTCTTTGCATCAGGTGGCCAAAGTATTGGAGTTTCAGCTTTAGCATCAGTCCTTCCAATGAATATTCAGGACTGATATCTGTTAGGATGGACTGGTTGGATCTCCTTGCAGTCCAAGGGACTCTCAAGAGTCTACTCCAACACCACAGTTCAAAAGCATCAACTCTTTGACGCTCAGCTTTCTTTATAGTCCAACTCTCACATCCATACATGACTACTGGAAAAACTATAGCTTTGACTCTACGGACCTTTGTTGGCAAAGTAATGTCTCTGCTTTTTAATAGCTGTCTAGGTTATAGCATATATATTCACGTTTAAACACAGTTTTGGCTCCATGCCATAAATTTTGATATGTACTGGTTTCATCATCATTGCTCTCTAATAATCTGTGATCATGATTTATTCTTTCTGCACAAGAGTTATTTAAGGATATCTCTTCATTTCCCCCTTGAACTTGAACATTATTGTTTTTACATTTAAACATTTGTGTTAACTTCTATTTTTATTGCCAGGCTGTACCATTTCTACTCTAGAGATTGAAAGTGAAGTTGCTTAGTCGTGTCTGACTCTTTGCGACCCCGTGGACTGTAGCCTACCAGGCTTCTCTGTCCATGGGGTTTTCCAGGCCAGAATACTTGAGTGGGTTGCCATTTCCTTCTCCATGGGATCTTCCCAACCCAGGGATCAAACCCAGATCTCCCACATTGCAGGCAGACACTTTACCCTCTGAGCCACCAGGGAAGCCCTACTCTAGAGATTAAATGAGGTCATCTCAGTAGCGAAAGGCATTCTTTTTAATTCCCTAAGTATCAGAGAAGAATGTGTGTTCTTTGTCATGTAGAGAGTCCACATAGAGGGACAGGGTGAGCGTAGGCTCTGTGGTCACCCTTTTGTGGCTGTTCACTCACTCAGTCCTGTCCAACTCTTTGAGACCCCATCAACTGAAGCACACCCGTCTTCCCTGTCCTTCACTGTCACCCAGAGTTTGTTCAAATTCATGTCTGTTTAGTCGGTGATGCCGTCCAGCCATCTCATCCTCTGTCATCCCCTTCTCCTCCTGCCCTCAATCTTTCCCAGCATCAGGGTCTTTTCCAGTGAGTTGGCTCTTTGCATCAGGTGGCCAAAGTATTGGAGCTTCATCTTCAGCACCAGTCCTTCCGGTGAATATTCAGGACTGATTTCCCTTAGGATGGACTGGTTTGGTCACACTTCCTGGTCTCTGCTCCCCACTTTCCCACTTGCTTGGTCGGTGCCTGCGGTCACAGTGCTTGGCCACTCTGAGCATCAGTTTCCTGAAGTGTAAAGTGCAAAAAGTAAACGTCCTCCTCTTACAGTTACTGTTAGGATTAAATAAGCTTTGTAGTAGCCATTAGATCAGTCTTACTCAGTTTTATTATTCAAACCCAATATATTAGTGGTTTTCAATGAAATGAAACAACCCCACACATACACACTCAACCAAGAAGGTAAATCGGGATTTTGGAGGGTAGGAATTTGGAAGGTAGATTGGGATTGCTTTCAAATATGATAGATAAAGGTATAACCATAGATATAGAAGTATAGTATGCTGCTGCTGCTAAATTGCTTCAGCCGCATCCAACTCTGTGCGACCCCATAGACGGCAGCCCACCAGTCTCCCCCATCCCTGGGATTCTCCAGGCAAGAACACTGGAGTGGGTTGCCATTTCCTTCTCCAATGCATGCAAGTGAAAAGTCAAAGTGAAGTCACTCAGTCGTGTCCAACTCTTAGCGACCCCATGGACTGCAGCCCACCAGGCTCCTCCACCCATGGGATGTTCCAGGCAAGAGTACTGGAGTGGGGTGCCATTGCCTTCTCCAGAAGTAAAGTATAGGTACAGATAGAAAGATAGGTATACATATGAAGCCTAGAGATAAGTATGGATATAGAAAGAGAAATGGATAGAGATGTAAATAACCAGTGGAAATAGAAATAGAGTTAGACATAGATGATTGATAGATGGATGGATGGATGGATAGATAGATAGATACATGATTAATAGAAAGAAGTATAGGACCTGTATACATTAATATCAATATCCTCAGATTGTCTCTTATGTAGAGAAAAACTGATGAGGAGCCGTTGGTGATGATGGGAGTGAACCGTGTCCCTGTCCCTAAGGCTGTCAGGGGAGGAAGAGAAAAGCTTGAGGATCACTACTCAACAGTCTTCCTTTTGTTTTTCTACTTGATATGTCAATGAGAACATCGTGTGAAAGTATCTGCTACCACAATTGTGCTATCTTGTTGTCTTTTGTGTTTGTATATGTTTGCCTCATTTATCTTTCCTCGTTTTCTTTGCGAGTCTTTTTCTTTTAAAAGGAAGTTTCCTTGTTTTATCAGTGAAGCATGTGATAACCTTGTTTGGTTCATTCTGGGGTTTTGTTTGTTTTGTTTTGCTTTTGCTTCTTCACCCTTCCATTCATACCTGACCCATAGCTAATTCCCAGATTTTGTGGATATATTCATGCCTTATCAATGTTGTTAGTAATTATTTTCTAATTATGAACTTCTTTCCCAAGAACAAGTTTCTCCACTTGCATTTAGTGTTGTTACCTTCCTAACAATAATTAATTGGGTTGAACTACATTTCGCTAGTTGTCTTTATCCCTGATGCCTTTTGGTTTCCCTACTTTTGTTCATTTTTTAAAAGTCAGGCTTCTGACTACAGTACTTTCTGTCACCTTGCATGTATGAGAATGCCTTTCCTTTGATGTATTGTATAAATGACAACTTGATTATAAATCAAATTATGGGTCACCAACTTATTTCATAACCGCAGTGGTTACTTTATTCCCATAGTTAATGTTATGGATGAGTTGATGTCCAGTCTAATTCTTTGTCCTTGTAGGCAATCCATGTTTTTCTCTTTTAAAAACCTTTCATATTTTTCTTTATTTTTAAAATTGAAAAGGCTACTAGGATGTGTTGTGGTGGAAATTGCTTTTCATTACTTAGATCCAGCACTTTGTAAACAGTTTCACTTAAAACCTCAAATCTTTCTTAAGCTTAGAATGTTGTCTTCCTTCTTAAATTGTTTGTTCTCCTTCAATTTCTCATCTTCTCTCTCTAGAATTCTTAATATATGCACATCGGGGTTTTTTTTCCCATATCTCTTCCATGTAACTTGTCGTTCCTCTTATTAGTTTAATCTCTTCATCCTTTTTCTGTGGATTCTGGAAGAATTTCCCAACTTTAATCTCCACTTTTCTGTTTGATTTCTGCAGAATCTAGTTCTTTGTGCTGGTGCTTTCATCTCTTTGCAGGCTTTATTGATCTCAGATCTGACCTTTGACACATTTCCTCGTCTACTTTCAGAGATACAATGCTAGAATTTCATCTTGTGACAACCGCGATTGAAAATCTTCTGAGATTTTTCACCTGTTCTTTGTTGTAGTTCACATAAAGATATTTGCTTTGACTTCTGTGAGTTCTCTTCCCTTACACCTTTGGAATCTTTTCTTATGTCCAGGGATTTTACTGTGTGTTTATCCCTGGAGATGGAGATTGCTATGTCTAGGACTGAAAGTTGAAACAGGATCTGGGAGAGATTATGAGGTCCTACTCCACATATACCAGGTGGCTCAGACAGTAAGGAATCCACCTGCCATGCAGGAGACCCGGGTTCAATCCCTGGGTCAGGAAGATCCTCGGGAGAAGGAAGTGGCTACCCACTCCAGTATTCTTGCCTGGAGAACTTCATAGACAGAGGAAACTTGGGGGCTACAGTCCAGAGGGTCACAAAGAGTTGAACATGACTGAACAACAACACTTTCACTCCACATACATCCAGCTGGGAGTATGGAAAAGTTGAGTTTGTTCTGCTCACATTTATTGAAAGGAGGACTTAGAGATGGTGGTGAAAATCAAGAAAAGCTTTTCTTCAAGAGTTTCTTTTTGCTTCGGCAGCCAGAAGTTAGCTGGGGAAGCAACTCCTAGGCTCAGCCATCTGGGACCTCTGTAAATCTAAATGTGTTGTGAAAAAGGGTCTCTAATCTCCATGACCAAGAATATCACATGGGCTTTCTGGAAGCACTGCTGGCCCCTAGATGTGCCTCCCAAAGCCTCCTTGGCAGGTTCCAACGTCACACCTCGCTCCAGTAGAGATATAGCCTGGCTTTCTGTTTACAACCCTGCTTCCCTTCTGAGGATGGGTCAGCAGACATTTCCAGGGGTCCCTAAGGTTGTGGAGGGGCAGCATGCAGAGTAGCCTTGCCACTGCCCATCACCCCACTTTCTCCAAGAGCTTCCACAGGAAGGTGATGGTGGGCAGGACTCCAGCTCACAGTTGCAGGTCCACCTGGACCACATCAAGCAGAAGACACGCCTTTTTCTTCTGATACAGAGGCTGTTGGGCTTCCTTAGCTTCCTGTGCCTGTGCAGACTTCCCCCAGTTTATGTGTTATCGGTTGGGTGACAATACACCCTGCTTTGCCTGGTATAGTCCCAGCTTTCATTTGGTTGTCTCAGAATAATAATTATTAATAACATGCCCTTTAACTCTCAGAAGTGCCCTAGTGTGAGCAATAAATTATATGATCTCTCTGGTTATCAGTCATTTCACCGGGCATCTGGGAAAAGCCTGGGATGCTCTCTGATGATCATATCACCCTCCTTCCCAGAACTTGGGGCCTTTTTGCTTGTTTGTTTTTATCAGATTGACATCAGTTTTCTAAGTAAGTAAACCACCAGTCACTTTGGTAATGGCCATTCTCCCCATCCCTGTGGGTCAACATGTCTTTAGAAGCTTTCTCCTTTCTAAACAGGTCATTTGATCTTTCCGAACTTTTCTTTCTTGATCTATAGACTGTGGGTACTGAGTGCTAACCTTGCATTGATATAGGTCAACATAAGACCATAGATGTGAAAGCTTTCTGTAAACTTTAAAGTACAGTATAAATGTGAGGTTTTATTTCAGGAAGACCTGGGAGGTGGAAGGGGTTGCTATGTGGGATGTGGGTAACACTTCTGTCCTGGCCTGGCTATTACCTACCAGGCCCGACTGACTGCTGGATTCACCATCTTCCTCTTCTCCTCACCCCTTATCTTGGCAGGAGAATCGCTGCCCTTGGCCACCTCCAATCAAGTCCTCGTTAAGTTCAGTGCCAAAGGCCAAGTACCAGCCAGAGGCTTCCACTTTGTTTACCAAGGTATGCAAGGATGTGACGTGGGAGGTATGAAGGCAATCTCCATCTTCGGGGATCAAGGAGAACAGGGACCTTTGACCCCCCCTCCCAGTCTGAGCCTCATTCTTACAGTGTTTGTGGGGGCAATTCCCTGAAATTCTGTTGAATTTTATACATCCAATATAGACAATTCTTGAATCCAACTCCATGGTGGATAAAGGGAGAAATCAGAGAAGGGAAGCTAATTTGTGCCCTCCCCCACTCCCCATTGTGTGGCGCAGTCCTCATGGCATTGAGAGGACCAGCCCAGGCCTCTTACCTAGACCTTCTCCCATAGAGTATGGCTTTGCCTGCAAGGCCTATAAAGGTCCAGGAAAAACATGGGCTTTAGAGTGAGCTGGACATGGATTTGAACCCCAGCCCTGGCACTGTCTAACTGGGCACCAGCTACTCCCCCTCTCAGAGCCCCAGTTTGCTCACCTATAAAATCAGGGTGGCCATGTCCCCTCACGGAGTAGCTGGCACAAAGCAGGTGATCAGTGTCTGTTGCCCTTCCTATGGCCCTGCAAGGCCAAGTCTCGGAGCAGCCTGGCCTTCCCCTGCAGGCCTCAGCCTCTCTTTGCTGAGGAGAGTGTCCACTCGCCTGGGGCTCAGGTTCCAAGCGAGGTCCTGTATATTCCACTGCCCGGAACGACCTGCACTGCCCTGTGTAGGGGTAATCCTGCCCCCGGACACCCTTCCTGGGCCTGGGGGTCCAAGGTCCTATCGCCCCCTGTAGGTGGGGAAGGGAAATTCAGGTCTGTGAGAGCAGGGCTCTGGGCAGGGTCTTAGGGGACATCCGACCCTCCTGGGCAAGGGGCTTCATTGGGAAGGCGAAGAGCACAACTGGGCCTAAAGGCTGAGCCTGAGGCACTGACTGCTTTCTGTAGTTTCCAGAAGCTGTGCTACCTGGCGTGTCCAACTGTATTTCAGGAAGATGGGCCTCATCCTAGAAAGCCCCCTACCCCCGCCCTAAGGGAAAGCACCCAGAACCTCTGAGAGTCCCACCCCGTTCCAGCCCCATGATGTGTCCATCCCCGCACCCGTTTCTAGAGGGGCGAGGCCTGCCCCTCAGCACCCCTGTTCCCTGCAGCGGTGCCCCGAACCAGCGCCACGCAGTGCAGCTCAGTGCCAGAGCCCCGCTACGGCCGGAGGCTGGGCAGTGACTTCTCCGTGGGGGCCATCGTCCGCTTCGAATGCAACTCTGGCTATGCGCTGCAGGGCTCCCCAGAAATTGAGTGCCTCCCCGTTCCTGGGGCCTTGGCCCAGTGGAATGTCTCCGCACCAACGTGTGTGGGTGAGTCCTGGACAACCGGGGCTTGGGGGAGAGGGTGGCCAGCAGATACCCAGCAAGACACACGAGCTCTGCCTGCCAGGGTAACTTGAGAGAGTGGGTGGCCCCTTCCAGGTCAACCCGTGTCCCGTGGGTGGGTATGAAGGGGCAGTGGGAGCCGCTGATCGGGGTTGGAGGGGTGGGTGGTGGGCCAGAGTCCAGGTCCCTGAGGAAGGGTTGTAGGGGGACCTCCGAGATGTGTATAAGAGACAGATTCATGCCTTATCAATGTTGTTAGTAATTATTTTCTAATTATGAACTTCTTTCCCAAGAACAAGTTTCTCCACTTGCATTTAGTGTTGTTACCTTCCTAACAATAATTAATTGGGTTGAACTACATTTCGCTAGTTGTCTTTATCCCTGATGCCTTTTGGTTTCCCTACTTTTGTTCATTTTTTAAAAGTCAGGCTTCTGACTACAGTACTTTCTGTCACCTTGCATGTATGAGAATGCCTTTCCTTTGATGTATTGTATAAATGACAACTTGATTATAAATCAAATTATGGGTCACCAACTTATTTCATAACCGCAGTGGTTACTTTATTCCCATAGTTAATGTTATGGATGAGTTGATGTCCAGTCTAATTCTTTGTCCTTGTAGGCAATCCATGTTTTTCTCTTTTAAAAACCTTTCATATTTTTCTTTATTTTTAAAATTGAAAAGGCTACTAGGATGTGTTGTGGTGGAAATTGCTTTTCATTACTTAGATCCAGCACTTTGTAAACAGTTTCACTTAAAACCTCAAATCTTTCTTAAGCTTAGAATGTTGTCTTCCTTCTTAAATTGTTTGTTCTCCTTCAATTTCTCATCTTCTCTCTCTAGAATTCTTAATATATGCACATCGGGGTTTTTTTTCCCATATCTCTTCCATGTAACTTGTCGTTCCTCTTATTAGTTTAATCTCTTCATCCTTTTTCTGTGGATTCTGGAAGAATTTCCCAACTTTAATCTCCACTTTTCTGTTTGATTTCTGCAGAATCTAGTTCTTTGTGCTGGTGCTTTCATCTCTTTGCAGGCTTTATTGATCTCAGATCTGACCTTTGACACATTTCCTCGTCTACTTTCAGAGATACAATGCTAGAATTTCATCTTGTGACAACCGCGATTGAAAATCTTCTGAGATTTTTCACCTGTTCTTTGTTGTAGTTCACATAAAGATATTTGCTTTGACTTCTGTGAGTTCTCTTCCCTTACACCTTTGGAATCTTTTCTTATGTCCAGGGATTTTACTGTGTGTTTATCCCTGGAGATGGAGATTGCTATGTCTAGGACTGAAAGTTGAAACAGGATCTGGGAGAGATTATGAGGTCCTACTCCACATATACCAGGTGGCTCAGACAGTAAGGAATCCACCTGCCATGCAGGAGACCCGGGTTCAATCCCTGGGTCAGGAAGATCCTCGGGAGAAGGAAGTGGCTACCCACTCCAGTATTCTTGCCTGGAGAACTTCATAGACAGAGGAAACTTGGGGGCTACAGTCCAGAGGGTCACAAAGAGTTGAACATGACTGAACAACAACACTTTCACTCCACATACATCCAGCTGGGAGTATGGAAAAGTTGAGTTTGTTCTGCTCACATTTATTGAAAGGAGGACTTAGAGATGGTGGTGAAAATCAAGAAAAGCTTTTCTTCAAGAGTTTCTTTTTGCTTCGGCAGCCAGAAGTTAGCTGGGGAAGCAACTCCTAGGCTCAGCCATCTGGGACCTCTGTAAATCTAAATGTGTTGTGAAAAAGGGTCTCTAATCTCCATGACCAAGAATATCACATGGGCTTTCTGGAAGCACTGCTGGCCCCTAGATGTGCCTCCCAAAGCCTCCTTGGCAGGTTCCAACGTCACACCTCGCTCCAGTAGAGATATAGCCTGGCTTTCTGTTTACAACCCTGCTTCCCTTCTGAGGATGGGTCAGCAGACATTTCCAGGGGTCCCTAAGGTTGTGGAGGGGCAGCATGCAGAGTAGCCTTGCCATTGCCCATCACCCCACTTTCTCCAAGAGCTTCCACAGGAAGGTGATGGTGGGCAGGACTCCAGCTCACAGTTGCAGGTCCACCTGGACCACATCAAGCAGAAGACACGCCTTTTTCTTCTGATACAGAGGCTGTTGGGCTTCCTTAGCTTCCTGTGCCTGTGCAGACTTCCCCCAGTTTATGTGTTATCGGTTGGGTGACAATACACCCTGCTTTGCCTGGTATAGTCCCAGCTTTCATTTGGTTGTCTCAGAATAATAATTATTAATAACATGCCCTTTAACTCTCAGAAGTGCCCTAGTGTGAGCAATAAATTATATGATCTCTCTGGTTATCAGTCATTTCACCGGGCATCTGGGAAAAGCCTGGGATGCTCTCTGATGATCATATCACCCTCCTTCCCAGAACTTGGGGCCTTTTTGCTTGTTTGTTTTTATCAGATTGACATCAGTTTTCTAAGTAAGTAAACCACCAGTCACTTTGGTAATGGCCATTCTCCCCATCCCTGTGGGTCAACATGTCTTTAGAAGCTTTCTCCTTTCTAAACAGGTCATTTGATCTTTCCGAACTTTTCTTTCTTGATCTATAGACTGTGGGTACTGAGTGCTAACCTTGCATTGATATAGGTCAACATAAGACCATAGATGTGAAAGCTTTCTGTAAACTTTAAAGTACAGTATAAATGTGAGGTTTTATTTCAGGAAGACCTGGGAGGTGGAAGGGGTTGCTATGTGGGATGTGGGTAACACTTCTGTCCTGGCCTGGCTATTACCTACCAGGCCCGACTGACTGCTGGATTCACCATCTTCCTCTTCTCCTCACCCCTTATCTTGGCAGGAGAATCGCTGCCCTTGGCCACCTCCAATCAAGTCCTCGTTAAGTTCAGTGCCAAAGGCCAAGTACCAGCCAGAGGCTTCCACTTTGTTTACCAAGGTATGCAAGGATGTGACGTGGGAGGTATGAAGGCAATCTCCATCTTCGGGGATCAAGGAGAACAGGGACCTTTGACCCCCCCTCCCAGTCTGAGCCTCATTCTTACAGTGTTTGTGGGGGCAATTCCCTGAAATTCTGTTGAATTTTATACATCCAATATAGACAATTCTTGAATCCAACTCCATGGTGGATAAAGGGAGAAATCAGAGAAGGGAAGCTAATTTGTGCCCTCCCCCACTCCCCATTGTGTGGCGCAGTCCTCATGGCATTGAGAGGACCAGCCCAGGCCTCTTACCTAGACCTTCTCCCATAGAGTATGGCTTTGCCTGCAAGGCCTATAAAGGTCCAGGAAAAACATGGGCTTTAGAGTGAGCTGGACATGGATTTGAACCCCAGCCCTGGCACTGTCTAACTGGGCACCAGCTACTCCCCCTCTCAGAGCCCCAGTTTGCTCACCTATAAAATCAGGGTGGCCATGTCCCCTCACGGAGTAGCTGGCACAAAGCAGGTGATCAGTGTCTGTTGCCCTTCCTATGGCCCTGCAAGGCCAAGTCTCGGAGCAGCCTGGCCTTCCCCTGCAGGCCTCAGCCTCTCTTTGCTGAGGAGAGTGTCCACTCGCCTGGGGCTCAGGTTCCAAGCGAGGTCCTGTATATTCCACTGCCCGGAACGACCTGCACTGCCCTGTGTAGGGGTAATCCTGCCCCCGGACACCCTTCCTGGGCCTGGGGGTCCAAGGTCCTATCGCCCCCTGTAGGTGGGGAAGGGAAATTCAGGTCTGTGAGAGCAGGGCTCTGGGCAGGGTCTTAGGGGACATCCGACCCTCCTGGGCAAGGGGCTTCATTGGGAAGGCGAAGAGCACAACTGGGCCTAAAGGCTGAGCCTGAGGCACTGACTGCTTTCTGTAGTTTCCAGAAGCTGTGCTACCTGGCGTGTCCAACTGTATTTCAGGAAGATGGGCCTCATCCTAGAAAGCCCCCTACCCCCGCCCTAAGGGAAAGCACCCAGAACCTCTGAGAGTCCCACCCCGTTCCAGCCCCATGATGTGTCCATCCCCGCACCCGTTTCTAGAGGGGCGAGGCCTGCCCCTCAGCACCCCTGTTCCCTGCAGCGGTGCCCCGAACCAGCGCCACGCAGTGCAGCTCAGTGCCAGAGCCCCGCTACGGCCGGAGGCTGGGCAGTGACTTCTCCGTGGGGGCCATCGTCCGCTTCGAATGCAACTCTGGCTATGCGCTGCAGGGCTCCCCAGAAATTGAGTGCCTCCCCGTTCCTGGGGCCTTGGCCCAGTGGAATGTCTCCGCACCAACGTGTGTGGGTGAGTCCTGGACAACCGGGGCTTGGGGGAGAGGGTGGCCAGCAGATACCCAGCAAGACACACGAGCTCTGCCTGCCAGGGTAACTTGAGAGAGTGGGTGGCCCCTTCCAGGTCAACCCGTGTCCCGTGGGTGGGTATGAAGGGGCAGTGGGAGCCGCTGATCGGGGTTGGAGGGGTGGGTGGTGGGCCAGAGTCCAGGTCCCTGAGGAAGGGTTGTAGGGGGACCTCCCAGGGGAGGGGGGCGGGGCTGGGCACGTGGGCGGAGCCAGCAGGGGCGGAGTCACAGCGAGGCCGGAAGCCTTGGGCGGGGTCTGCCCCCCGCGGACCCACCCAGATGGAAGCTGCCTCTCTCCCAGTGCCCTGTGGCGGAAACCTCACGGAGCGCAGGGGCACCATCCTGTCCCCCGGCTTCCCCGAGCCCTACCTCAACAGCCTCAACTGTGTGTGGAAGATCATGGTCCCAGAAGGCGCTGGCATCCAGGTAGGAGCCAGGGGGAGACTTCGCAGCCTGTCTCCAGCCCCTCAGGGCAGGGACGCAGTGGAGGCCCGCAGTCAGAAAGACACACCCGCTCCCAGCTCGGGAAAGATGAGGCCTGGGGGCTGGCTGGGCCGTCGGGGAAGCCGCCGAGAGGAGGAGGTGGGCTGGAGGTGGAGCGTGAAGCCTGGGAGGAGTCCCAGGAGGTGCTTTTCGGGTGACTTGAAGGGTACTATTCTTAAGATTTTTCTGGGAGTTGGGGGAGGAGGCATTGCAGGTGAGGGGAAGGCGCAAACCGACAGGCACGCCCTCACACACCGGGGTATTGCGCCCGCAGCCCGAGGCAGCAGCGGAATCGGGGGTCAGACTGGGGCGTGCGGATGGAGCAGATGGAGGACCCCCAGGGCGGCTGCTGCTCCTGGGAGGACGGGGACAGGCCCAAGGCCGACGGAGAGAAACCACAGGGACTCCCGGTGGACGGGTCCACCCAGGGATGGGTTACCGGCTCGCAGCTGCAGGATGTCTGGAGACAGGACAGTGAGGAAACTCAAGGAGTGTTGGAGAGATGAGGAGAAGGCCAGTCGCCCCGCAGTAGCCCTATGCCCCGGACTGTCCTTTCCCGCTTCTCTGCCTGACAAAGCACCCCACTGTCATGTAACCATCCCACCTCTCTCTCCCTCAATGAACTCCTTGGGAACAGGGATTGCGTCTTCCTTTTATCAAAGTTCCCAGCACAGTGTGATCCAGATGAGGTGCTCAGTAATTGAATTAACTACATGAAAGGAGGAGGGGGAAGGAGTGGGGAAGAGAGGATTGCCTAACCAGCAGTTCACTCCCTCTGCCTTCCCAGATTCAAGTCATCAGTTTTGTCACAGAGCAGAACTGGGACTCCCTGGAAGTGTTTGACGGTGCAGACAACACAGTAACCATGCTGGGGAGTTTCTCAGGTGAGATGGGGCTTCCAGGGACCTGGACTCGCAGGGCGGCGGTAGAATTATTATTATTGAAATGGGATTCATATGCCATAAAATTTACCATTTTTAAGTGTACAATTTAGTGGGTTTTAGTATATTCACAAGGTTCTACAACTATCACCACTATCCAATTCCAGAACCTTTTCATCAGCCCCAAAAGAAACTAGGTACCCATCTGTACACACTCCCCATCGTCCTGTTCACCACCACCCCCTGGCAACCACTGACATACTTTCTGTCTCTATGGATTTGCTTGTTTCAGACATTTCATCTAAGTGGAGTCTTACAATATATGGCCTTCTGGGTCTGGCTTCTTTCATTCAGTGTAATGTTTTCCAGGGTCAACCCTTCACTGTGTGGACAGACCACATTTCATTCATCCATTCACCAGTTGAAGGACATTTGGTTGTGTCCACTCACTAGCTAATTATGAATAATGTTGCTGTGGACATTCACATACAAGTTTCCACAGGAACATGTTTTCAAGTCTCTTAGGTATATGTATACCTAGGAGTGGAAATCCTGGGTCGTATGGAGATTCTGTATATAATTTTCTTGAAGGACTGCCCGCAGACTGACCACACCATTTTCCATTCCAGCAGTGGACTTCTAAGTGTAGTGTGTGATTTTGCCCAAAGGCCAGGGCAATTTATCTGGGTCTCGTAGGCCCCAGAACTCCCTGTTGCCGAGATCTAGGGATGAGTCACGTGCCCCGGGTAGACTGTCTGCAGTGCCTGGATGGCCCAGAGAATTACTCATGTCAGAATCGCTTTGAAGACACCTGGCAGGGACCACCTCCTAGGCCCCCGAAGGAAGCCACCCACTGCTGGCGTGTGGCGTGCTCACTGCTCTTTTGCCAGAAGTTGTTCAGAGTCTCTTCTCCTGTAGGTATTAGAGACCCAGCACTCTGAGGGGAGCTAACTTGTCACTCAGTGGGCTTGAGAGCTGGGGACACGTGGGGACCTTGGGATCAGAACCTCAACAGGTTGCCGCAGGGGTGGTGCCCGGGGGTGGGAGAGGCTAAGCCTGATTGGTCCCTGTTTCCTTGCCCAGGAACAACCGTGCCTGCCCTACTGAACAGCACCTCCAACCAGCTCTACCTGCATTTCTACTCAGACATCAGTGTGTCTGCAGCCGGCTTCCACCTGGAGTACAAAAGTGAGAATCCAGAGTCTCAGAGTGTGCAGGGCTCAGGGTGGGAACTGACAGGGCCTGAGTTCCCCACGAGGAACCGGGGGTGTTCTGGGGCTGTGTATTCTCACACAGACCTAAATGAGGATGCTCAAGCTCAGAGAAGGTCAGAAACAGCCAGGAAGCGGTGAAGCCAGGGGTCTCACCCAAGGGTCTGTTATGCAGAAACCTGTGTGCTCCCTCTGAGTCCCCGCAGGAATGGGAAGGGGCCGGGATATTGTTTAGAGAATAATGGAGGTGTAAGGTGCTCCAGTCTAAAAACTGGCCCCTCAAAGCTCTGGTCAGTGATGCAGCTGTCCTTGAATTTCCTCTTCTCATTGCAGACTTTACTCCTCTCCCATCAGATTTCTCCCTCCATCCTCAAAACCTTACGTCCTGGCTTCCAGCATCCCTGAGTGATCACAACTAAAAACCCTTGAAGAAAAGGGTTACAGGGAGAGAGAGAGGTACAAACTACTGGGCATAAGATAGGCTCAAGGATGTATTTTACAACACGGGGAATAGACCCAATATTTTATAATAATTGGAAGTGAAAAGTAACCTTTAAAGTTGTATTAATTTTTTTTAATTTTTAAAAAAGAAAAAGGATTGCAGATGTGCCTTGTGGGGCAACAGAGACAGCAGTTGCTGGGATGGCTGCTTTCATCCTGAGGCTGTCTGCCCGTCCCCTCTGCACGGGTACAGGAATGGGTTGGCAGCAGGGTCTGTCACCCATTCATGCAACAAATACTTATTGAATATTTACAGTATGCCAGGTGCAATGCTGGTTTTGCTAGGATTCCGTAGATCGAGAGAGAGGAGTCCTTTCTGAGTCCGTGGGAGAGAGGCGGGCATGTGGACAGAGGAGGGCATGACGGCTGCAGGTCTCCCAGGGGTGTCCCCAGGAGGGGCAGCAGCTCTCCCCGGAGCTGGAGGGGAGGTAACTGTCATGAAGAAACACTGGACCCCTGCCAGGTGGCATGCCCTGTGGTAGGCGCCCACGGAACAAACATGAACAAGCACAAAGCGCAGAGTCTAGGGGGAGGGGGACATGAAGAAGTCACTGTGGTGCAACCTGAGAGGCTAAGAGAGTACAGAAGAGGGCCGCCTGCCCTGGCCAGGTGAGACTTCACAGAAGGGGCGCCGAGTCAGGTATGGGACGAGAAGTAAGGAATGGGGGAAGGGGTGTTTGACTGGACCCTCTGAACAGGATGGACAGATGGAAGCCCCACTTGCTGCTTCACCCAGCTGGTGTCAGCATCACCCAACTGGTATCAGAACAGATGCGTCTCACCCAGGTAGTGGAGAGAGGATTAGCTGGATCCTAGGATGCTCCGCACCTGAAGGAACTGAAATGGTCAGCTGGCCAGAAAGTGCAGGGCAGCTTGAAGCCAAGGCCCTGCAGGGTGGAGGGCAGGACAGGGACCTCTGAGACCTTCCTCCCACGGCCTCTCAGACCTCAGTCACCTGGTGGGCTGCAGTATCCTAGGCTCTTGAATAATTTACATTTTTCCTTTCACCCTCTCTCCTCTGTTCTCGCCAGTTTTGTTTCTTTATCCAATATTTAAAATTGAGTCCTTTAATGTTCCCTTGAATGTTCTCTTTTCTTTCTTGTTCCAAAGAGAGACTTCTTTCCTAAATCTCCTTTTTATTCTACTGCCTCATTCCCAGGAAAAATTCACCTCTTTGAATTTTTTTTTTCTTTTTCTGCTGTTGTTATTCAAGACGACTGGTGGTTTTCTCAGTAGCTGGTGTTTATCATGCACTGTCTTCTCACAGTGGAAGAAGCTAGGGGATATCAGAGGTCTCCGTTAGTATTTGGAGACTGAAATTCCTAGGAGCCAGGACCCTGTAGTTACATTTCCATTTTGTAGATCATTTACAAAGAGAGTACAGAAAGGAAGAGTTAACTGCTATTGTAGAGGCAAAGGGTTTTGCAGGATACAAAAGTCCTGTCTATTGCTATGACTCATATTTGATGTGTATTTAATTGAAATGGAAATGACCAATCTGCTTTCAAAAGTAATAAATTTCTTATGATTTTTTTTTTTTAAAGTCTTCCTTTGTTGTAAACTTGGCTTAAATAAAATTCACCACTGCCATGTAAAGAAATTAGAACGGACTTTCAATTAAAGAAATTAGAATGGACTTTCAATTAAAGAAATTAGAATGGACCTTTCTCCGTGTCCTTCCATCTTTCTCTCTCTCTCTCGACCTTTCTCTCCATCCCATCTTTCTCCTACCACACGTTTTGCTCTTAGTTTCTCTCTTTTTCCCTCTGCCCCTCCTCCTCCTTCTGTCCACCACTTCCATTCCAGTAAGTAGGTCTCAGGTTACTATCTTGTGATCACCTCAATAAATACTGAGTTTCCTTTTACTTGGAGGGCGGGAAAGAGTGGAGAAAAAAAAGGAGACAAGATGACAGTTGAGATGAAGGACTTCCAGTTCACTCTGATGATTGTTTTAATGCTGTCCTTGAAATCTTTTGTCCCAGATGCTGAGATCTGTGGATTCAGGCCCAAGCGGCTTTCATTTCTAAGCATCACATCCACTTCTTAAAAGCACATGGAGTTGCATGGGAAGAGATGAAGGAACTTCTTGGGGCAACAGCAGGGTTGTATCATTTTGAGCCTGGAGGCACAGTCAGAGTTCCCAGATGATACCCACCTGCTCCAGGAGGCTTTGATCTGTTGGGCCTCTGTGCCATATACACATTCTGATTTTTTCCATGTGCTGGGAGATGAAAGGCTTGGGAAACACGGGCCTAGAGGCTGGGAGGAGAGAAAGCAGAGGGGACACAGCTTGGAGGCAGCCTCTCCTCGCTGCCAGCACTGCCTTCAGCCTGCTAGTGCGTCAGCCTGACGGACTTGTCCGTTCTCCTGTCGTCTGTCTCTGTCTGGTCTAGCGGTGGGCCTGAGCAGTTGTCCAGAACCTGCTGTGCCCAGCAATGGGGTGAAGACTGGTGAGCGCTACCTGGTGAACGATGTGGTCTCATTCCAGTGTGAGCCGGGATATGCCCTCCAGGTACCTTCCGTTGACGGCCCCCCAGGACTGGAAAGGTGTCCCCTGAGCTGGGATCAGCCAGCCTTCTCCCAGCAGAGCTGCAGTCGCCACAGAACAGAGAGAAGCTCCCCAGATCCCTCAGGGACTGTTGTCCCCTCCTGGAGCTGTTCATGCACAAGACAAAGTGCTGACTTTGGCCGTTTGGCACAAGCCAGCCTCAGATGTGTCCCTGCAAAGTTTCGGTTTGATTAGACTCTAGGAAAACTTAATTCCTCTTTGAAGGCGATGAAAGAATCTAGTAATTAAAGGAGTCTCATGAGGAACCTTTAGTAATGAGATTTCTTTAGTAATGGCTGTTAATAAGTGTCCTTCTCCAGCTCTCTCCCTCTGCCTCCTCCCCAACCCCCAGTGAATCCATGTATCTTGCTCCTTAAAGACAAAGCCTAAGAACAAGCCCCTGCCCCAGGCTGTACCTGCAATTGTGCCTGTGCGGGCAGCTAGCCCACCCTGTTCCCAATTTCTCTAGGGCCACGCCCACATCTCCTGCATGCCCGGGACCGTGCGGCGCTGGAACTACCCTCCGCCTCTCTGTATTGGTAAGAGAACACCTACTTCTCCAGTTCACTCAAATCCATTTCTACCAGGGTTTTGAGTTCAGGGACATCTCACTGGGATCAAGTTCAAATCCAAAGGAAGTTTGGTATTGCAGGTCTGCTCGAAGGTGGGATCTTTAGACTGAGGTTTTTTGTAAGCTTTAACTCTCAGGCTTTTCATGACTTTTGGAGACCTTTGTCCACCAAATGAAATATGGCAGCAGCTTGCCCATTCCAAAATCTGATGTGACCATTCTGATTCCATATAACCCCAAACCCAATATGGAACCTCTGGGCATTTTGGGGCTTCCCCCTGTGACTTTTCATGGGACGGACAGATGGAATGCACTGATGGAGAAAGGCTGAGCGTGCCCTGTGGAAGGAGGACTTGGTTTGGTTTGGTTTCTGTGCTGAGTAGTGATGAAGAGATCACTGGGTACAAGGAAAGACAGAGTCTCCATGCTCAGAAGCGTCTAGTCAGGTCGGGGCAAGGGGAACGTCTGTTTATCAAGGGTCTGCCACATACCAGACCCTAAGTTATATGTCTCCTTACTGTAGCTCTTCAGGGCAGGGGTCATCACCCTCAGTTTTGCAAAGAGGAAAACTAAGTTTTTAGGATTCAAAAGAAAGTGGCAGAGCGAGGAATGAGAAACCAGGATTCCCTGATGCCCTGCCAACTGGCAAGTGCAAGGCTAAACTTGGAATGGGAAGCAAGGTGAGCCAAGAGCATGTCCTCGGAGCACATGGCCCTGCCCTTCTGTGCTCTCTCCAGGGTGCAGGGCCTGTTGGTCTGCAGAGCAGTCAGCAATGGGACTGGTCCACCCTTTCCCCCATCCTGTATGACGAAGGCCTTGCCCAGGGAACCACTCAGAGCCCCGCAGCCGCCCTGGGCTGAGGGTTTACTGTGCGGGCCAGGCCCTGTCCCGAGTGAAGTGAAGTCCTGTCTGTTGTAACCTTATAACCACCCTGTGACACCGGTGCTGTGGAGGGGCAGGGGAACTTAGAGCTGGCCCCAATCACCCCGGAAGTGGGAGCACTGGGACTGTGACCGGGGCTGGGGTGGGGATCAGTGCTGGAGCCCCTGCTTTGCGTGCAGCACTGTGCCCTTCAGATCTGTGTGCTCCAGCCACCCTCTCCCGAGAAGGGGTTCACATAGGCACGCACATTCTCCTCCCCTCGGCTGCTGCTTCTGGCCTTCTGTGATGGGCTGACCCCTTTCTGCACACACAACGTTTCCTAATAAAGTGAAAAGTGAAGTTGCTCAGTCGTGTCCGATTCTTTGCGACCCCATGGACTGTAGACTATGAGGCTCCTCTGTCCATGGAATTTTCCAGAGCAGGTTGCCATTTCCTTCTCCAGGGGATAAGGCTGTACCTGCAATTGTGCCTGTGCGGGCAGCTAGCCCACCCTGTTCCCAATTTCTCTAGGGCCACGCCCACATCTCCTGCATGCCCGGGACCGTGCGGCGCTGGAACTACCCTCCGCCTCTCTGTATTGGTAAGAGAACACCTACTTCTCCAGTTCACTCAAATCCATTTCTACCAGGGTTTTGAGTTCAGGGACATCTCACTGGGATCAAGTTCAAATCCAAAGGAAGTTTGGTATTGCAGGTCTGCTCGAAGGTGGGATCTTTAGACTGAGGTTTTTTGTAAGCTTTAACTCTCAGGCTTTTCATGACTTTTGGAGACCTTTGTCCACCAAATGAAATATGGCAGCAGCTTGCCCATTCCAAAATCTGATGTGACCATTCTGATTCCATATAACCCCAAACCCAATATGGAACCTCTGGGCATTTTGGGGCTTCCCCCTGTGACTTTTCATGGGACGGACAGATGGAATGCACTGATGGAGAAAGGCTGAGCGTGCCCTGTGGAAGGAGGACTTGGTTTGGTTTGGTTTCTGTGCTGAGTAGTGATGAAGAGATCACTGGGTACAAGGAAAGACAGAGTCTCCATGCTCAGAAGCGTCTAGTCAGGTCGGGGCAAGGGGAACGTCTGTTTATCAAGGGTCTGCCACATACCAGACCCTAAGTTATATGTCTCCTTACTGTAGCTCTTCAGGGCAGGGGTCATCACCCTCAGTTTTGCAAAGAGGAAAACTAAGTTTTTAGGATTCAAAAGAAAGTGGCAGAGCGAGGAATGAGAAACCAGGATTCCCTGATGCCCTGCCAACTGGCAAGTGCAAGGCTAAACTTGGAATGGGAAGCAAGGTGAGCCAAGAGCATGTCCTCGGAGCACATGGCCCTGCCCTTCTGTGCTCTCTCCAGGGTGCAGGGCCTGTTGGTCTGCAGAGCAGTCAGCAATGGGACTGGTCCACCCTTTCCCCCATCCTGTATGACGAAGGCCTTGCCCAGGGAACCACTCAGAGCCCCGCAGCCGCCCTGGGCTGAGGGTTTACTGTGCGGGCCAGGCCCTGTCCCGAGTGAAGTGAAGTCCTGTCTGTTGTAACCTTATAACCACCCTGTGACACCGGTGCTGTGGAGGGGCAGGGGAACTTAGAGCTGGCCCCAATCACCCCGGAAGTGGGAGCACTGGGACTGTGACCGGGGCTGGGGTGGGGATCAGTGCTGGAGCCCCTGCTTTGCGTGCAGCACTGTGCCCTTCAGATCTGTGTGCTCCAGCCACCCTCTCCCGAGAAGGGGTTCACATAGGCACGCACATTCTCCTCCCCTCGGCTGCTGCTTCTGGCCTTCTGTGATGGGCTGACCCCTTTCTGCACACACAACGTTTCCTAATAAAGTGAAAAGTGAAGTTGCTCAGTCGTGTCCGATTCTTTGCGACCCCATGGACTGTAGACTATGAGGCTCCTCTGTCCATGGAATTTTCCAGAGCAGGTTGCCATTTCCTTCTCCAGGGGATCTTCCCGATGCAGGGATTGAACCCTGGTCTCCCAAACTGCAGGAAAACGCTTTACCGTCTAAGCCAAAAAAAAAAAAAAATCCACATGAACGGGCCAGGCTGCAGCCATGCCCCAGCCCTGCAGCTTCAGGCGACTCTGACTCTGGAGCCATTTCGATTGGAGATTCGGATGCCCCAGCCGCTTGTGGTTGGCTCGCAGGCGCTTTGGCTCAGGGCGGGGGTCAGCGTTCTGAGGGTGGGCTCGTGGAGGGTCTCCTCTGCTGCCCGCCCAGCCCCTTGGAATGAGAGCTGGGCTGGTGCCGGCACAGAGCAGGGACCCAACATGTCGCTGTCTGGCCCCTTCCTTCCTCCTGTTTTCCAGTCCCGGAAGAGCTGATTGGACAACGAAAAGAGGGAGATTTGGGGAACCCTGTAGGAGACAGTCACACTTCTCTTGGGGCACACCATTTTTGCTGCATGACCTCACTAAGGAAACTGACCTTTGAAGGGCATGCTCAAGGTCAAGCCTCCATAACTTGCAGGGCAGACCTAGGGTTTACTACTTCCCTTCCTGGATGTAATACTCCGTTTTCTCTTGTGTGCAGTTTTTTAGGGAGATGAATTAAAGGTTCCTTTCCCTGGTGGCTCAGAGGTTAAAGCATCTGCCTGGAATGCGGGAGACCCGGCTTCTATCCCTGAGTCGGGAAGATCCCCTGGAGAAGGAAATGGCACCCTACTCCAGTACTCTTGCCTGGAGAATCCCATGGAGGGAGGAGCCTGGTAGGCTACAGTCCATGGGGTCACAGAGTCGGACACAACTGAGTGACTTCACTTTCACTTTCACTTTGGGTTCTCAAAGGGAAATTAACTTAGGAAAGTCCAAATGCTGTGTGGCCTTGTTCTTGCCTCATTGCTGTGCTAACCCCCAGTCTGGTCTCACGGTCACAGCGCAGTGTGGGGGAACAGTGGAAGACATGGAGGGGGTAATCTTGAGCCCCGGCTTCCCAGGCAACTACCCCAGCAACATGGACTGCTCCTGGAAAATAGCACTGCCCGTGGGCTTTGGTAAGTCTTCACTCCCAGGCCTCTGGGCTTAAAGCAACTGTCTGCCGCCATCACTCAGCATAACCTTGGCCAAGTCAGTTCAGCTCTCTGCCTCTCTGCTTCCTCAGCTGTTGAGCTCCTGTGCAGTCCGGAGGATCAATTAGGAATGGTAGAGATGAACGTGCTTTGGGAACATAAAGTAGGGAAAAAACTTCAGGGATTACCATTATTATTTTTATCATTAGAGCAGTGAGCTAAAATCCAGGAATGTGGAATGAGAAATTGCTCAGGGATGGTTGAAAAAAGAAAAAGACAATCTGTTTTACTGAGACTGGACTTCAACCTGGGCTTTTAACTCCAATATCCAATTTCTCATCCTAATTAAATTGAGCCAAGGTCAATGTGAAATTGAGTTTGCATTCTTTATACTCACATTCTAGCTGGCCTTAGAGGTTGGGAAATGTCATGTGTGTGTGTGTGTGTGTGTGTGTGTGTGTGTGTGTAGACATGGGGGTTGGTGGGTGTAGGGCAGACTGATCTGGATACAAAATTTAATTACTGAAGATTCATGTGTTGTGCACTGGGAATATAATTTAACCCCTAATATTTCTGTTGAAGAGACAAAGTATTTGTGTTGATGCGGAAATTATAGGCTATACACATAGGTCATCCAAGTCATTGCTCTGCACCTAGGAATGAGATGTCCCAAGGGGATCACTCCTGCACAGGCCTGTGATCCCCCAGTCTGTGACCCCAGAAGTCAAGACCACCTCTTTGGTCCTTCATTATTCATCCTAAAGTGGGTCTTCTGTTGGAGAAGAGGCTTTCAAGAGAAAGCAACCTACTTGGATGTCTCTAAGTCTTCCCTCAGTAGATAGAGTTATATTGAGTCCCATCTTCTGGAGACTGGAGGTGTATGATGAGGTTGCAAAGTGATGATGACTTTGGCAGCCTTGGGAACTCCAGATTTTGAGATATTGAGGGAAGAGGAGCTGGGAGCCCCTCTAACTCTGCATTAGACATGAACCAGAAGAACCTCAGATGATAGAAGGATGGAGGCAGGACCACAACCAAAGGAAAACAGAAGTTTAAGTGGGAGGCGCATCACTTTCTCTGTAAGGCCTGATGTTCAGCCACCAGAGACCTCTGTCTTTAAGTCCTCCAGGCAGTCAGCCTCCTGCAGGGACCAGTCGCAGAAGACCAGATCCCTTGCTTTCGAGTTACTGTTGGGATTCCAAACAGTCCCTAATGCCCCCTGGTCTGTGTTTAAAAACCACCGCATTTACAAACTTCTGCCACTAGATGGCGGCAGTCAGGCAGTGCAATTCAGAAATTTGGCATCCAGCTGAGCCACAAGGGAAGCCCATCCTTAAAGAGCCCCTTCAGTGGACCAGCAACCCCTGTGGGGATGACACTTGGGAGGTAGACTGGAAAGTGTAGCTTCCGCGGATATGTACAAAGGTGCTCTGTGTCAAGTTATCTGGAATTTGGAAAATCAGTTCAGTTCAGTCACTCAGTCGTGTCTGACTCTTTGCGACCCCATGAATCGCAGCACGCCAGGCCTTCCTGTTCATCACCAACTCCCAGAGTTCACTCAGACTCACATCTATCGAGTCAGTGATGCCATCCAGCCATCTCATCCTCTGTCGTCCCCTTCTCCTCCTGCCCCCAATCCCTCCCAGCATCAGAGTCTTTTCCAATGAGTCAGCTCTTCACATGAGGTGGCCAAAGTATTGGAGTTTCAGCTTTAGCATCATTCCTTCCAAATAAATCTCAGGGCTTAATAAAACCCCAAAGTATAAACTTCACTTGGCATCTTAATAGAACCAATAGGATGATGTAGTCTTCTAATTTCTGAATTATTGTAAGTGTTCTAGAAAATACTAGTATTGAAGGTCATGTCTTTTGATCAGGTGTAGTTATGTTTAAGTGGTGGTATTTTTCAGTTTAAAAGATTATTTTATCAAAGCTGCCCTTATACTGATACTAGACATATGAATCCCAAATTAAGTCAGGTGTTGACCCTGAACTTCATTTTCCATGAAATAAAATAGAGTGGGGCTGGAGCTCTGATATGACTGATGCCTTTCATTTTGAGTGAATAATACCCTTTTGAGTTCAGTCCTGCCTGAAGATGAGAGACTGGGCTGACCAGCAACCCCCATGTGTGTTCTGGGCCCCTAACAGGGTGGGTAGTCGGTTGTGGGGACACGTGGGCTCTGGCAGGTGATGCTCTCAGGAATCAGCACGTCGGAAGCAGGACTCTATTGCTTGGGCACTGTCTGCCTTTGTCTTGCTCCCAGGAGCTCACATCCAGTTCCTGAACTTCTCCACCGAGCCCAACCACGACTTCATAGAAATCCGGAATGGCCCCTACGAGACCAGCCGCATGATGGGCAGATTCAGCGGGGGTGAGCTTCCCAGCGCCCTGCTCTCCACGTCACACGAGACCACCGTCTATTTCCACAGCGACCACTCCCAGAACCGGCCGGGATTCAAGCTGGAATATCAGGGTGAGGACAGGAAGGGCCCATCCATCCCCGCCTCTTAACCCACCATCACCTATCTTCCCAGCCTTCCACGTAGGGGAGGAGGGGACCCAGCAAAGGCCAAGGAGTGGAAGGCAGGCCTGACTGCTGTGACATGTCTCTCTGGCCCCGCAGAGGCTATCAAACCCCCTGGACAAGAGCTTCCCAGGGCAGCAGCCCAAAGCGCCGTCTCGGCTCCAGACCCAACAGTCAGCAGCTTCCTCAGAGCAAGTGACCCATCAGTTCCCCCTCCAACCATCCCCTACCCCCTGCCCCGGGGCCTCCGAAGCCTCACTTCCTCCTCCGGGGCCTCCCCTGTGCGTCAGTTACCCCCGCAAAGCTCGTCCTGTGATACAATGGAGGCTTCCAGTAGCGCTTCTGGAAACAGTCCTGGAGCGCCCGCTGAGCCTTCACAATGAGACAGGAGCAGGACCCTTTCCTCCCGCTGAGGGCTGCCTGTGTGAGGCTGGACCACACTCCCTGCGGCTCCCCCGTCCTCAGCTGGAGTCCTGCGGTTGGCCCACTCCTCCTGGATCGAGCCCCATCCGCCCCAGCTCAGACTTCTCCTGTGGCTGGGTAGCTGTGCCCACCTGGGCAGCTGTACCCAGGCCCCTGGGGCAGCCTGACATCTCCCTCCTGGGACACCTCAGGAGAAGGAGCTGGGCCCTTCACGCCAAGGAAGGAGCAGGGAGAAGCCCCAGCCTCTTTCCCAGTAAATGCCACTTCACTGGCGGTAACGCAGCTGCGCCCCCCGCCCCGGCGGGCTGTGGATGGGCTCGTGGCAGCGGTCAGCCTTACCCGGGCGAGCCTGCGCCTAAGAAGGGTACACACCCTCGGTGGGAGTGAGGCCTGTCCAGGGGTCACCATACGTCCCAAGGCCACAGTCTATCCCAGGAGAGACTCAGGCCCAAATGCAAGGTCAGGGTGCCCCTCTGGGACAGACACACGCCTCTCAGGCTTCGCGTGTTCTGGTCTCCGAGGTCTGCTCTCTCAGTATACCGCAGACTGGTGGCTTGAGGAGCAGAGTTACTCTCTCACAGTCTTGGAGCCTGGAAGCCCTGAGATCGGGGGTGGGCAGGGCTGGCTCCTTCCAAGGGCTGCCAGGAGGAATATGTTCCCTGCTTTCCCCCGGCTTCTGGCGGTTTGCTGACCGTCGGCATTTCTCGGCTTGTGGAACCATCACCCCCATCTCTGGCTTCATCCTCACATGGCGTTCTGCCTGTCTGAGGTCATTAGGGTGGGCCCTAATCCAATATCACCGGTGTTCTTGTGAAAACAGGAAATGTGGAGATGGTAAAGACTGCCTGCAAAGCAGAAGACCTGGGCTCGATCCCTGGGTTTGGGAAGATGCCCTGGACAGGGAATGGCTACCCACTCCAGTATTCTTGCCTGGAGAATTCATGGACAGAGGAGCCTGGCAGAGTAGTCCATGGGGTCTCCAAGAGTCAGACCCGACTAAGACTACCTAACTAAAGACCTCATTTTAATTTAGGTAAAGGTAGGTGAAGATCCCGTCTCCAAATATCCTCACGTCTGAGGAGTGGGGGAGGGGCAGGGGTTAGACCTTCTACATGAATTTGAGGCGAACACATTTGGGCCCAAAGGCTCTCCCTGAGCTCCTCCTTGGGGATGAAGGCAGGGTCTGACGATGCCACCGTTCTGGTGGGGACAGTGCTCTGGGGCCTCCCCGTGCACTGGCTTTAGCCCTGTGACGGGCACAGCCCTGCCCAGGAGCTCGGGTGGTGAGAGCGGACAGGCTCCCTGCATTCCCGTGTGTTAAGCCCACTTTGTCCTTGTCAGAGCCGCCCCTCTGAGTCCTGCAGAGTCCTCGGACGCCGCGCTTCCTTGCAGAAGTAGTAGTTAGGAGCCTTGACCTCAGCCCCTCCCAGGCTCACCCAGCCTTCTCCTCTGAGGAGCTTCACCTGAGACTTACGGGCTCCTCCCTGAGGCTTCCAGGCATGGCCAGCACTCTGGAGCCCCCATGGACCCCTGACCTCAGCCCCTCCCAGGCTCACCCAGCCTTCTCCTCTGAGGAGCTTCACCCGAGGCTCACGGGCTCCTCCCTGAGGCGTCCAGGCATGGCCAGCACTCTGGAGCCCCCATGGACCCCTGACCTCAGCCCCTCCCAGGCTCACCCAGCCTTCTCCTCTGAGGAGCTTCACCCGAGGCTCACGGGCTCCTCCCTGAGGCTTCCAGGCATGGCCAGCACTCTGGAGCCCCCATGGACCCCTGACCTCAGCCCCTCCCAGGCTCACCCAGCCTTCTCCTCTGAGGAGCTTCACCCGAGGCTCACGGGCTCCTCCCTGAGGCGTCCAGGCATGGCCAGCACTCTGGAGCCCCCATGGGCCCCTGACCTCAGCCCCTCCCAGGCTCACCCAGCCTTCTCTGAGGAGCTTCACCCGAGGCTCACGGGCTCCTCCCTGAGGCGTCCAGGCATGGCCAGCACTCTGCGTTACCGTCACTCGCACTGAGGCTCCACGTGTTCAGAGGCCGGGTTCTCTGAGGAACCTGAGGCGGGGCAAAGGGTGGAAGCAGGGAGGAGGGATCCCGAGCTCACCTTCAGAGGACCAGCACCTTGACCTGAGTTGGCCCAAGTGTATGAGAGCCCCAGCTGTGTCCACTCCGTGGCGGGCCAGCTCCCCCCACTCACTCGCATTTCTCCCCGGGCCTTGCCCGGATGCTCCCCTTGGGTGCCAGGCCCCGCTGCTTCCTCGGCACCTGCCCGCTGCCGCAGTCCGGGCAGGGCTTGTGGAGCCGCCCTTGGTGTCAGGGTGGCCGCCGCCACCTCAGGCGTGACCTCTGAAACTTCCACCACGGCTTCTCCTTCACGACGGCCCCTCCTCCGGCCTAGGTTGTCTCCAGTTCCGCTGGCCCAGCGGCTCGCACTGAGGCCCCCGCCATGTGTCAGGCCCAAATAATTCTCCCTGCCCCCTAGGCCCATGTTCTTGGCCGCGTGGAGTTTCACCTGGCCGCTCGCCCTAGGTTTTTCTTTTATGAAAAGACCTACATCACCACTCAGGCCATTTGCATCCAGCAGTCCCAGCTCTTTGTGGTCCCCAGACTTTCTTTGGAAGAAATACAACTTCTTACTTTTCCTCAAAATCCCGCCTGTTAGACACTCCGGACTTCCTAACCTGGAGTTTTCTTTCTCCTTCTTCAGGTAGATATCCTCGTAACGTTTTTAGTCGCAGCACAAGCTACTCCTGCCAGGTCTCCTGGCCTGATAGGCTTAATGTTTCCGTTAAAATTTCTCAGGAGATTGTGTTTCTAAGAATGTAGCAAAATGGCCTTGTTCCAAAATGTTAGGCCTCATCCTTACTGATTTTTTAAATATGACTCTTTGTTTGAAGCTGTATCAGCTCCCATTGTAGCGTCCACTGCTCCTCTCCCCGCAGAACCCTTTTCTGGGGAAGTTAATGACTCCACTCCTCAGGGGCCCTGTCTTCCCTCAAGGCCCACCCTCTCCCTCTGAAGCTTCCTCTGGCGGAAGAGACTCTGAGACTCCTCTCCCTGTGAGAGCGGTCCCGGAGCCCTCACTTCTGTGTCTTTCTGTGAAAAGCCAGCTCCTTCCCCTGGAAACGATTCCTGTGAGAGACCCAGCCACTCTCCTCCAGCCCTTAGTCTTCAGGCCCACATCATTGGGTCCCTCTCTTCCCACTGAGACGTCTCTTTAAAGGCCCCACTCATCCTTCAGTCACCCCCCTACCGGCTCCTCACTTCTGCTAAGACTTGCTAAATCGCCCAAACCCGTTGCTGCTGACAGAGCCGTGCCCCTTTGGCTGCACAGCCCACCCAGTCTCTCCAGAACTGCTCGATTTTTCAACGCACCCAACTACCTTGATGATTTCTTTAAAAAAAAAACTTTTGCTTATTTTTTAAATTTTTATTTGTCTATTTTTGGTTGCGATGAGTCTTTGTTGCTTTGCGTGGGCCTTCTCTAGTTGCATCGAGTGGGGGCTGCTCTTCATTTCAGCGTGCGGGCTTCTCATTGCCATGGCTTCTCCTGTTGCAGAGCACGGGCTTGAGGGCACGAAGCTTCAGTAGCTGTGGCACGCAGGCTCGGTGGTTGCGGAGCGCAGGCTTAGTTGCCTCCCCAGGATGTGCGTTCTTCCTGGACCAGGGATCAAATCCGAGTCACCTGCACTGGCAGGTGGATTCTTAACTCCAGGGAAGGAGGACTTCCCCCAGGGAAGTCCTACCTTGATGATTTCCCAGTGAAACCTGCCCAGTCCTGCCCACAGGGACCTCCCTGTGTGTCATGAGAGAAAACACATGACGCGAAGGGCGTGCTTCGTGATCATCGTTCTTTACGTTGTTATCGCACGTGATGAGGCACCGACTTACATCGAGTATTCATTGATCTCAACCACTTCCCCTGAGAATTTCCGCTGTAGGAACGCTCCCTCTGCTGATTGCCTGCTGAGTGGGTCCAATTACTGTCCCGTGGATCCGATTATTAATCATTGAGGGCTCTGGCTCTCTGACGTGTGCTCAGCAAATCCCTCAGTGACTTCTTGTTGGCTCAGCTGCTCCCATTAAGGTTTCTCCTTTCAAGGCAGGCACACCCATTCTCAGGGAAGCGAATTTCTTGTTCTTTGGGGGGACTCCCTTGTACGAAAACCACACATTCCTATTATTTTATTAAGTTTTTTTTTAATGTGGACCATTTTTAGTCTCTTGTTGAATGTATCATAACATTGCTTCTGTCCTACGTTTTTTTGTTTGTTTTTGGCCACGAGGCATATAGGATCCCAACTGCCTGACCAGGGATTGAATCCACACACCCTGCATTGGAAGGCAAACTCTTAACCACTGGACCACCCAGGGAGCCCCCACATTCCTTTTAACCCAGCGATTCCCTCGGAAAAGTTTCTCTCCTTGCCACAGGTTGGGCTTACTCCCATGTTTCTTCCTTCTTGAGAGGTTCTAATTGCTCAGAGTCAGAAGGACCCCACTCAAGTGCTCATCTGACTGCTTTATGTGTTTGTGATCTTGGTGGTTATCGGGATTAAACGAAATAAGCAACAGAAAAGAGCCGAAGTCAATGCTGAGCCCCGAAGAGGTGCTCAAGGAATAATGGTTCCATCTAACCTTGTCTTCCGTGGGCCGCCCTTTCCCATGAAAGCAGCAATAACAGACAGCATGTTTATTGCATTCTTACCACGTGCCAGGACTGTGCAAAGAGCTGTGTGTATGTATCATACTATCAGATTCTCACAATAACTGTTTGCTAAGTAAACAAAGGCATACAGAACTGAAGTCCCTTGGCCAGAGCCAACAGCTAGGAAATGACAAAGGCCTGTCTGAGTCCATGCCTTGGTTCTCCAGCACTCTCCTAACTCCCTGTGTGTACACGTGCTCAGTGGTATCTGACTCTTTGCAACCCCATGGACGGTATCCTTCCAGGCTCCTCTGTCCATGGAATATTCCAGGCAAGAATACTGGAGTTGGTTGCCATTTCCTATTCCAGGAATAGGAAATCTTCCCAACTCAGGGATAAGAAGTCACATCTCATCTGTCTCCTGCACTGGCAGGCAGATTCTTTATCACTAGCGCCACCTGCCAGTTCCCTGGCACACCTGGATGGGGAGAAAATGCCCAGAGAGAATAAAAAAAAAAACCCTTCTCTCATTCTTTCCCAGCGTATGAACTCCAAGAATGTCCAGACCCAGAGCCCTTTGCCAACGGCATTGTTCGGGGAGCTGGCTACAATGTTGGACAGTCAGTGACCTTCGAGTGCCTCCCAGGGTATCAGCTGATGGGCCACCCTGTCCTCACATGTCAACATGGCACCAACCGGAACTGGGACCGCCCCCTGCCCAGGTGTGAAGGTATGTTCCTTGGTCAGTCCTGGTGATTCTTTTTTGGGACAGGGTTCACGCACGTGCCTGCTCCGTGGGATCACCCATGCTAGGCGATCCTAGCAAACGCCGTCCCTCGTGTTTTCATATGGATGGGACTGAGCCTATCCAGACTGGGCACAGAGCTCTGGGCCAACACTCGGGAGGACCTGGAGGAGACACGGGTCAAAGCCAAAGGAGTGCATTCTCAGCCCTTGGGAACAGCCAACCTCATGGGCCAGATGTCCCGGTCAGAAGCGAAGACACTGATATGCCGAGGGGTAGAGGGTCAATCATGGTGGTTTCCTAAAGGGAGAAGAGAAGAAAGCATCTTTCTAGAAAAGTTTTGTTCCTCTCTTCATACCCCCCAACTTATTCCCCTTCTTCTACATGAACCTAGAGAGATCTGAGTTGAGGATATCAGAGAGCTACAGGGGATACTTTCCTGGGCCTTCATTAACCAGAATCAGGGTGGAGGAGGACCAGGAGCTGTCCCTATCCGTGTCTACACACCTCCGTTCCATTTTCCCTTCCTTTTCCTTGAGGAGAAGCTGGGATTTGTCTGGAAAGGGCAAGGTTTAGCGGGAGAACAGTTTGATTCAGGAGAAAGTGCCCCGGCTCTGGACTCAGATCACCCTAGGCTTTACCTCTGAACTACTTCACCTCTCTGACCTCGCTTCTTCCTTAGTATGATGGGGCTTCTCTTCATAAGAGCTGGGAGGATTCCAAGATGGCGCGTGTCGAGTGCCCAGCACGGTAACTGGTTCAAAATCCGTGAGTTGGAAAAGTATTAACTCTCCATAGATAAAGACACCTTGCTTGCACAACTAAGCTATTCCGCTGTTAGAATATAAGATAGTAACCGCTAAAACTATTAAATTCCCAGTTAGATTTTCAAATTTTCAAAATCATCCCCATGCGTAATCAGTCTACCATTCTGGAATTGTTGACTGGCCACCCTCTCCATGACAAGCTTCACTGTGGACTTTTGTTTCCTTTTTACTCCTTTTTATGGCATCACAGGAGAGGGGAAGAGCGGTGTTTCCCCCATCAGACATCTTTAGCCATGAACCATTCTTCCTCCTAAGACAGTGCTTCCCTTAGCTTAGATGAGGACATCATTTTCTCTTGCATTTCCAGTTGCCTTTCTGCCTGTGCCAACTTTTTGGTCATCTTTTTCTTTGTCCCTTAAGTGTTTTTGTTCTTTGAAGTTATTTCCCACACTCTCTTCTCTTCTTTCCCTCACATCTCCAAATCCTGTCTGTGTCTGCAAACCTTTATCTCTTTGCCGATTCTTCACCTGTACATCCAGTTCCTTACTAAATATCTTCCCTTATCCAGAAGCACCTAAATCCTAATGTATTTAAAATGGAAACCATCCTCTTTCTGCCATTACGTTGAAACCCTCACTAGAGTGAAAGGCCCCTCTAGTCTCCTGGTTATTCGCTACTCAGTTTGGGCAGCCTGCCTCTCACTTATCCTGTCTAGTCACTGAGTCTTGCTAATTCTACATCCTAATTGCCCTTCAAATACGTCCACTTATCCGTATGCGTCACCTCCGCCCTAATCCAGGTCACTTAGATGAGGCCTATCACTGGGCTCCCAGCCTTCAGTCTTGTGTTCCTCAGTCCACTTTTCACAGTGTGGGGAGGGTGGTGAGCCTTTGAAGCTATTCATGTACAGTGGCGAACTTTCAAAGATGCGAAAGTGCATCTGATTCCAGCAATGAGCCAGAACCTGTGCCATCAGCAGCCAGCATGAGTGACACTGTGCTTACCCTCTGCCTCCTATGGCTGACGATCCTTCAGCTCCACCATCTCCCACCTCCTCCCTTCCCTCCTCCCGTCAGTAATTCTTCTTGCCTGTTCACTCAACACCAGCCCCTGTATGCCAGCTGTTGTACTGTACTATTTTGCTTTTCAAGGTACTAGATTGTAAGATTAAACATGTTCTCTTTATTTTTTGTATTTGTTTGTTTTTAACATTTTAGTTAGTGTATTATGTGTGAAAAGTATTATAAGCCTATTACAGAACAGTGCTATATAGCCGATTGTGTTAGTTGGGTACCCAGGCTAACTTTGTTGGACTTAGGAACAAATTGGACTTACAAATGCCCTCTCTGAATGGAACTCATCCATACGTAGGGGACTTACTGTACTCCAGACATGGCCCTGCTGAGAAGCTAGCAAGCTGTTCCCACCTCCCTTGGAGTAACTGTCCAGCCCCCTGGAGCTAGCGCACGCTGTGCCTCGAGACCTGGACCCCGCTGACCTCCCCATGTTCTCCACTCTCACACTTTGCTCCAGCTCAGCTGAAATGCTTTCCATTTTTTGCCCCTCTTGCCCCTGGTTCTGAGCACATGCTGGTCCCTCCTCGTAGAACGTTGCTCTTCTCTCCTGCCTTACCTGTGTAGCCCTTGTCATCCCTCAGGTCTGAGCCTAAAAGTGAATTCTGCCAGGACTTCCTCCCCTTCCCCAGGACCAGATAAGGGGCTCCCCACAAAATGTTCCCTCGACACTCCACGTTGACAGCACACTCCACCCTAGGCGGGAGACACCGGTACACTCGACCGTGTCCCGGGAGATTGTGATGCCACAGATCAGAAGCACGTGCCGTGGTATCCTTGCTGTCCTTTGCCTCCCCTGGCTGCATCTGGCAGCGAGTGGTGGTTTGGTCCATGGAGGAGGGATGGCGTGCCCATGCGCACCACTTTCAGGATGTGCTCACATCAGCCACAGCCCAGAACCCTGGCCTCTGCTTGGAGGTGTTGGGACGCTTTCTTCTCAGGTCAGTCTGCCCCTATCCATGAGTCTAATTGATGACCCATACCAGCCAATACACTCATTGTTCTGGACCAGGGGGATTTTGCCCAGAATCTCTCGTTTTCCTCTGCGGTGACCAAGTCCAAATACCATGGAGAATTCCAGGACTCTTTATGTGCCTGTGTGTGTGCTTAGTTGCCCCGTCCTATCTGACTCTTTGCAACCCCGTGGACTTCAGCCCGCCAGGCTCCTCTGTCCATGGGGATTCTCCAGGCAAGAATACTGGAGTGGGTTGCCATGCCCTCCTCCAGGGGATCTTCCCAACCCAGGGATCGAGCCCAGGTCTCCCACATTGCAAGCAGATTCTTTACCATCTGAGACACCAGGGAAGCCCCGCCTAAAGCCTAGATCAGACTGAGTCTAAGATTGGGTGTTGCTCTGGGGAGACAGGAAGATGGGGAGAGGGGCATGTCTGTGTAGCAGATGCCGTCTCTGTGAGCTCACACTGGCTGAGCATCTTACATGCACGAGTTCATCTGATGGTCAACCACTATCTTGTGAGGAGGGGGTCTTAGTCCTGTTTTTCAGGTGAATGTAGAGAGACTTCCCTACTAATCTGAAGCTATCTAGTCAAGTTAATGGTTGAGCCATGATTTGAATCCAACCTTAGCCTCACTGCAAAACTCTGCAATTGCTTTTTTAATAGTTATTTATTTTGACTGTGCTGGGTCTTTGTTGCTGTGCACAGGCTTTCTCTAGTTGTGGGGAGCAGGGACGAGTCTCTAGTTGTGGTGTTCACACTTCTGATTGTGGTGGCTTCTCTTGCTGTGGAGCGCAGGCTCTAGACCACAGACTTCAGTAGATACGGCACACGGGCTTAGTTGCCCCGTGGCATTTGGGATCTTAATTCCCCCACCAGGGATTGAATTCGTGTTCCCTGCATTGGAAGGCAGATTTTTAACCACTGGACCACCAGGAAAGTCCCAAGAATCCACAACTCTTAAGTCGAGGTCAAAAGTACCAATCCAAGAGTCTTAGAATAATAAGATAAAAAGATACCATCATAATTTTCTACCCCTTCCCAGTAAATGTAGTGAAGCCCTGACTCTAGCATTCCTACGGAACGAGAGGCAGTAGCTCTGGTGTGTTCTTCCTCCTGGACAGGTCTCTTTCATGAGAAAGAGAAAAGAGGGTTCGGGGCTGAGACAGGCCCACAGAGGCGCCTGTGCTGAAGATCGGGAGCCTCTCGGGATGTGACGTGTTGGGAACAGCAGGAAAAGCCAGGCCCGGCCATCCTTGGCCCCGCCTCCTCTCCCCATCCCACCCAGCCTCCTGGAGCAGGAGGATTCGTGCTTCGGGAAGTCAGCTGAACTCTCACGGGGGAGGTGATCTGAGCACTCCTGTCTTTGTGTCCTCTCCCTGGCAGTCCCCTGCGGCGGGAACATCACCTCCTTCAATGGCACGGTGTACTCCCCGGGCTTCCCCAGTCCCTACTCCAGCTCCCAGGACTGCATCTGGCTGATCACCGTCCCCATCGGCCACGGCATCCGCCTCAACCTCAGCCTGCTGCAGGCGGAGCCCTCTGGAGACTTCATCACCGTCTGGTAGGGCCAGCTGCCGGGCCGGCAGGGAAGGGGGCTCGTGCTGGGCTCTCAGCTGGGTCACCCATCTGTTAGTCCAGAAAACCAAGGGCTGGGTAGTTTTAAATGGCTGTCAGCCTCCTGGGTCTCAAACATAGTGGCATAAGAACTCAGCTTCCATTAGCCTTTTTGACTCCTTGATGGGAAAGGACTAGCAGGGCAGTGAGGTTCCCCACCTGGAGTTCTGCTGGGGGTCAGTCAAAATACCAATGGGTGTGGGAATCCGGATCAATGAGCAGACTTTTCTCAGTATTTCCAGAGTCCAAACCAAAATTCTCCGTTTATCGGATACGCTACCCAGACTAAGGGAAGAGCCGTGCAGTGGGATTTTGTGAAGTCCCACTGGCATCTCATGCTGAGCTAGTACTGACCTCAGAACTGTCTGCAGTGATGGAAACGTTCCGTATCTGCGCGGTCCAATATGATAGCCCCTCTCTACATGTGGCCCTCGAGCACTTGATTTGACTAGAGTGACTGAGGAGCTGATTTTTTTAATTGATTAAATTCTAAATAATTTAAATGTAAATAGTCACGTGTAGCCTAGTGGTTACCAAGTCGGATGGCTCAGCTCTGAGTTTTACAGTTAGAGTTTCTTGTGTTAATTTCAAAATGTGAATGTGGATTACTAGTCGGTTAGTACAGTTTCCTCGACAGTTTTTTCCAAACCACTGAATCTCTGAACAAAGATATCTTTTAAAAATTCCTTTGTTTGGAGCTTCTGGGAATCAGTAGGAGATAGTAGCATTCTGTTCTCAAAATTCCCAGAGATGGGTGACTGTCACCTGACTGCCCTGAATGGATTTCTCACTGAGTTTCCAGACAAAGGCTGAGATCAAATGGAAGGGACTAGATAAAATTCCAGGGAAGAAATCCTTGGGCCCAGGAAGGCAACATAGGTGTGTCTCTTTGCTCACTGAAGGCCGCTGATGCACCAGCTAGAACAGGCAGGCGTGGGGATGCATAACATGCAGGATCTTCTTTCCTCTTGCAGGGATGGGCCACAGAAGACAGCCCCACAGCTTGGAGCCTTCAGCCGGAGCTTTGCCAAGAAGACAATGCACAGCTCCTCCAACCAGGCCCTGCTCAAGTTCCACCATGAGTCAGCCATGGGTGGGATCTTCGCCGTAGCTTTCTCTGGTCAGTATGAAAGCCTGGTCCAGGAAGGACGAGAGGGCCAGACTTTTTAGTCCAGGCTGGGCTTGCCTCCTGGCTCCTGCATTTGCCAGTTTGGGGTTTGGGGATGAGTGGCATAGCTTCTCCATCTCAGTACCCTCAGAAGAAAGAAAGTGTTAGTCGCTCAGTCATGTCTGACTCTTTGCTACTTTATAGACTGTAGCCCGCCAGGCTCCTCTGTCCATGGGATTCTCCAGGCAAGAATACTGGAGTGGGTAGCCATTCCCTTATCCCGGGGAGTCTTCCCAATCCAGGGACTGAATCCGGGTTTCCTACACTGCAGGCAGATTCTTTACTGTCTGAGCCACCAGGAAATCCTTCAGTGTCCTCAGGGTTATGAGAATTCAGCTGTAGCGATGTGAGAGCTCCCAGCACAGGACTCCATAAATGTGAGTTTTCCTTCACTCCCACGCTAGTAGGGTGGAGAAGCCCACAAGGCTGATCCTTGGTGCCAAGTTCAAGTTCAGAGGCAGCAGGGCGAGTCTTCTTATTCGTCTTTCACATATCAGCTCCCTGGTTGTTTTATCCATTTACCTATGCCCCACCTCATCGCTCAGCACATTCTAGAGAATGGTCTCACTCCAAAGGTATCCAGAGCCTCTGTTGACCCCACAGGAAGTACTGTGCACAAAAGAACTTGGGGAAAATTTAAGTACAGGAGCATGAACAGTGAAAGGTGTGTCTGTCCTTATCAACAGCCTATTTTCTTGTAAAAGTCCAAGATTATGGTCCCAGGTATTTCCTCATTTTTATTACAGTGGACACAGCTTAGGAAAACTTATAGAAAGTTCCCCATGGGCTTGTGCCCAGCCAAGAAATAAGCCCCCATGTTTATGATTTGCAGAATGTTACATCTATATGAACTGGAAATCAGGAAGGCTTGACTTTATTCCTGGCTCCACCTCAGGCCAAGTGTCTGACCTGTGTAGGTCTCTCCCTAGCTCAGTTTCTTCACCTGCAGAACAAAGGGCTTGGAGTTCATGACCTCTAAGGATCCTGTGAATTAGTAAGGCAGCTATTATTATCCCCACTTCATAAACGAGGAAATGAGGGCCAAGGAAGGCAGGAGGGCTTGCCCAGAACCTCACGGCTAGAACTGGGAGGAGAACCCAGCCTTTGCAGCTCTGCGCTGGCTGCTGGGGTGAGACCACGTGGTGCTAACACCTCACGCATGTATTGATCGAAATTTGAATGCATTCAGCCCCCAGTCCTCGGGAGAGGTAGTGACACTGAGGCAGAAAGAGACTGCAACAACTCTGCTGGGGGCACGGGCAGCTCCAGGCACCGTTCCCGGGAGTGTTGGCCCAGGTGAGAGCCCGGGTGAGAGCCTGCCCTCTCGGTCTGCCTCCATACCCACACCCCTCTGGCTGGGCACACCTCTTACCCGATGAGCAGGACCCAAGGTTTTGGGTTTTGTCTTGGTCTTTATCGCTGACTCAGTAGTTGTGATGAACAGGCTTCGTCGCTCCTTGGCATGTGGGATCTTCCCAGACCACAGACTGAACCCATGTCCCCTGCATTGACAGGGGCATTCTTAACCGCTAGACCACCAGAGAAGCCCCAGGACCCCAGTTTTGAAGGCTCTGGTATCTTGATTCTGTGGGACTTGCCCACAGACTGATAGAGTGTGGACTCCAGCATCATAGACTTGGGTTCAAACCTCTGCCATATGTTGGCTGCGTGACCAGGAGGCTGTCATTTGACTTTTCTGAGCCTCAACTTCATTACTCACAAGATGGGAATCATATCAGTGCCTAAATGAGTTAAATGAACTCATGCAGGGGAATGCTTAGCTCTAGGCAGAGAGTATTAAAGATACTCAATAATGTGCAATGTTTGGGGATAGACTTTTCTTCACTCAATATAATCCTGAAGATTAATCCAAGTTATTACATGTAATAATTGTTGTTCAGTCACTAAGTTGTGTCCAGTTCTATGACCCTGTGGACTGTAGCATACCGGGCTTCCCTATCCTTCATTATCTCTTGGAGTTTACACAAATTCATGTCCACTGAGTCAGTAATGTTATCTAACCATCTCATGAGATGGTTACATGTAATAGGACTTTGTTCCTTTTTATTGTTAAATTTCATTCACTGTTGGCAATTTGATCTCCGGTGCGAATAGTTGACTCATTGGAAAAGACCCTGATGCTAGGAAAAACTGAAGGCAGAAGGAGAAAAGGGCGACAAAGGATGAGATGGTTGGATGGCATCTCCAATTCAATGGACATGGACTTGGGCAAACTCTAGGAGATGGTGAAGGACAGAGAAGCCTGGCATGCTGCAGTCCATGGGGTCGCAGCACAACTTGGCAACTGAACAGCAACATCATTCTATGATTCTTGAGCCATATATAATTTTGGACAACATTTTTGAAATTTGAAAAATTATATAAAAAGAGGACAGATTCGTCATTGCCATGGCTAAGGAGGGGTTAGGGATGGGAAGGAAGTAGATGTCTTTACTATAAAAGAGTGGCATGAGGGACCCTTACAGTGATGGAAATGTTCTGCATCTTGATGATATCAAGGTCAATACCCCAGCTGTGATATTATACCATAGTTTTGCAAGATGTTTTCTATTAGGAATCACTGGGTAAACAATGCATACAATCTCTTTGTATTATTTCTTACAATTGCATATGAATCTACAATGATCTCAAAAAATTTAATTAAAAAATAAAATTTGTGTAGCTAAAGCAAAGCTTAGGCCTCCTAAGCTTTGGCTCAGAGGTTAAAGCGTCTGCCTCTAATGCGGGAGACCCAGGTTCGATCCCTGGGTCGGGAAGATCCCCTGGAGAAGGAAATGGCAATCCACTCCAGTATTCTTGCCTGGAGAATCCCACGGACGGAGAAGCCTAGTAGGTTACAGTCCACGGGGTCGCAAAGAGTCGGACACGACTGAGCGACTGAACTGAACTGAACTGAAAGCAAAGTTACTCAACAAGTGGCAGTTTTAATCATCATCATCATCATTGTCATGATCGTCACTATTACTGTGTTTGGAGAGTAACAGGATCTGTATGAAGTCACCTCCTCCTAAAGCCAGGTTTCTTATCCCTGCTCTTGTCTCTTATCCCCACCTGGTCCAGGCACAGGTGAAGGAGGCCCAGCACTGCCCTGGGCTGCCCTTGCTCCCGAGTTCTCCTGAGTAAGTCTGCCCCGGACATCCCTTGCTCCTCTGTGTGTCCTGGCCACTGTGCCCCTGATGCCCTCAGATGAGACATGAGACCCTTCAATGCCGGCTCAGACCAAGGCCTCACGGGCCAGAGGAGCAGGCAAGGGCCTGGGTGAGAGGATCAATGCAGGTCAGCAGGTTCGGGTGGGAGATACTCTTTGCAAGGGGCCAAGTGAACAAGAAGGCACCTTCCACCCACTCCTTGGGTTTTTGATAAGTTGTAGAATATTAGCAATATGTAAAAAGTGTGTAACATACATGTGTGTATTTAAAGAAGAAAAATAAGATGAACACCCACAGCTGAGCCTGCAAAAAAGATCACCAGTGCTCTTGAAGCCCCGTGCACCACCTCCAATACTCCCCCTGCCCAACTCCCCAGAGTTAATCAGGGTTATGAATTTTGCTAAATTTTCTGCTGATCTTTCATTGCTTTTCATTATGATTTTACTCCATAGGTGTATGTCTCCAAAAATATATATTGTTTCATTTAGCCTGGTTTTTCTGTTATGTAAGTAGACTTGTTCAGTAAGTGTTCTTCTGTGACCTGCTTTTTTTCATTCAAAATTAAGCTTTAGAAATTCATGCTGATGCATGTGACTAGATTAGGTTCACTCTTCAATGCTGTCTAGTATCCCATTGTGTGAAAATAGTGGTTTATCTAGTCTACTCTTAATAGGCATTTCAATTACTTTATTTCAAACAATATGAGCATTGTTGCACATTAGTTTCTCTAGGGTACATGCCTGTGTGGAACTGAGAGGCTGTAAGCTTTCACATACTCAGTTTTACTAACTAAGGCCAAATCGACCTCACAAAGTGGTTTTAACAGCTCCCACTCTTCCTCGTCATGGAGATAGAGCTTCTATAGCACTACATTCTTGCGAACACTGGGTTTTACTGGACTTTAAATTTTTGCCAACCTGGTGAATAGCATTTCACTTTTCTGTTGATGATGAGGGTAAGCATTCTTTCTTATCATCATTGACTATGCGTGCTTCCTGCTCTCTGAAATATCTGTTCCTCATACAGCTTTCTTTCCCCGAGAAGAGAGGGAATAAACAAGTTTAGACAAAATCTTTGTGATTTGTAAAACATGCTATGAAAGAAACAGATAAGATAGCAAACAAAAGCATAGAGAATCTACTTCATGTGAATAATTGAGGGAAACATGTCTTAAGAGGTGGTATATGAGACAGGAACTAAAGAAAAGGAAGGAACCAGACTTGCAAAGAGTAGAAATTGGGAATGGAGTAGGGGAAAGAATGTTTGCCTTTTTATAGGCAAACATTAGCCCTAAATAAATTTCTATTCATAGAAGAACCAAAAAGAAGAAAAGTACCTTAAGGAGACTTATGCCAATATGCTACAGTATTTTCAAAAATGACAAAATAGGATTTGAATTGCAGAGAAAAAATGCCCTTAGAAACATACAGGTTGGGAAATAGAAGCAAATTTTATTTTATTTTATTTTATTTTTTCAAGGAAATTACATACATCACTTTATTTCTGTGACATACAATTCTGAAAAAATCATATTTCCACTTAGAAATCAGGCATATTGCTGAAACTATTTAGAACAGTCTTTCAGTAGTCGTTTGGCAATGAAGAACAACAGAAAAGTTGAATCAATAATAACACACAATAATCTCAGTTGCTGATTTGGTAGTGTCCAACAACAGACACATTCAAGTTGCCACAGCTTCCTTAAACCAATATCTTTAATGAATAAACACCAGAAATGGAATTCCGTAACACTTTCCCAGGCTACTAAATCTCCTCTGGAGAGTTTAAAAGACAAGGACACATAAAGCTGGCTGGGACCTTCTAGGGTAGGAGCTCTTACTTCTTTAACCATGACCACAGTAATAAAGAAATACGTTTTACATCATAAAATACATATGCATGTATACCTACAGCTATGTATGCACATGGAACGAAGTTTCACAAAAGAACATTTGTTCTAATTATGTTTGCTATTCTTTACTATTCGTCTCCTTTTCACTTTTTTAGATACTGGTCATGGTCACTTAAGTCACGTCAATAGCTACAACCCAGTCTGGGAAACAGTGGTCTGAAGGTAATCTCACACTGGGTGACAGGGATTAGTATATTCCAACCCTGTGCCTACAAGCCCTGGGACTCCCTGGCTGTGTCTCAGGAGCCATGGAGAGGAGTGAGGAGAAGATCAACACAGGGACCCAGGCCCTGCCCAAGTGAACCACAGCTTCTCAGCAATTATCTTGGGATTTCATGTAAGATTTAATTTAGAGGCAAGGGGAAAAAAGTGCTCAGTTTAAAAAATTAGAAGTTTCAAAATCACTCAGATGAGATAACCTTTCAGGATCCCTTCCAGTGTATATAAGTCTAGAAATATGTATTTCAAACTGTAAAATAAACCACAAATCTATATATGACTATAGAATCAAGGCAACAAAAACAACCAAAACACTGATCACTCGAAGCTTTGTAATTTATAATGCTAGAATTTCTCCACATTCTGCCTGGTTAAAAGTGCTGAAAGCATCAGAGTCTCCCCTCCAACGCCCTCCACATCCTACAGAAACAACCTCCAAGGCCTCTCTCTTCCTAAAAGTACATTCTGCTCATAATTCTTATTTACAAAGCAAGTTTAAATTCGCTAAATAGTACATATTACCAAGTAAACAGACTAAGCCACACGAATTAGTAGGCTCCTTAGACAGATTAATTTGAACAAATTGGTGTTTCCAAACCCAAAACTCCACAACTTTCTTTGAAGCAAATTTTAGAAAGCATCTACTTCTAGCATAATAGTCTAGGTAATGTGAACTCCAAATAAGAGTTATCTGGCTGAGAGATTAATAGAAGGGGAAATCATACCCCACCTGTTAGGATACAATGAGAAGAACCCCTCACTTCCTTGTAAAGATGCACAACCTGAATCTAATCATGAGGAATCAGACCAACCTAAACTGAAGATAATGTAATACAGTGTTACATACTAGAAGTTAGCTGGTGTATAATTTTCAAAAGTGTAAAAGTCAGGGAAGGTCAAGGCAAGACTTTAGAACTGTTTTGGTCTAAAGGAGACTAAGAAGCATGACAACGGAATGCAATGCATGTTTCTGAACTGGATGCATTAGCTGTTAAGGACTTTATTGAGACAAGTGGTAGAAATTGAATGGAATGTAAGGATTAGATGGCAGTAACGTCTCCGTGTTTATTTCCTCCTTTGGTGCTTGTATTGTGATTGTGTGGGAGAATGTGCTTATTTATAGGAAATACACACTGAACTATTCTGTAGTTATGGGATGTCATGTTGGCAGCGTAACTTTCAATTGGTTCATGGAGAAAGTTTTGTAACTATAATTCCAACTTTTCCTACACCTTTGTGATTGTTACAAATTAAAAGTTTTATTTATGAGAGGAGCCAGCCTATAAAAAATAAAGGTTTTAAAGAAATGCAACTGCACACTTTAAACTGGCATATGAACCAGCAAAAAGCAGAATTGACACTATAGAAAAATAGTTCAGAGATGTGGAGGCCAAACCAGAAAAGCGCCATCTGAAGAGAGAAAAGGACTAGGACTTGAAAATGATAAAGGAAAAGATGGTAAATAAAGAGACCCAGTGGCCAAAGAACCAACATACTGACAAGAAGCAATTCTGAGGAGAAGAACCTGATGGATGGAATAGAAATAACAAAACTCTTCTGAGATTAAGGAAAAATCTATGCATATAGGATAAAGAGTTCACTGTATACCAGGAGAAATCAAAACCAGCCTGGCAAGTTTTCCAATTTATAAGGGTGAAGCATAGAAGAAAGCTACTGGAACCCAGGCTGAGAAAACAACAAGAAGCCAAAATCAACAATTCTCAGATTATGTGAAAATTCCAGAAATTTTCGATTCTGGAAAATGAAGGAGAGATTTTTTAGAGTTGTTCAAGAAAAAAAAATTGTTGGGAGCTTCACATATGCAGCAAGAGATAGTCATTTGCCGATATCCAAGAACTTAAAATGAGATAAGCAAGAGCTTAAAATGAGTGTCAACCAAAGTCTCAGTTTGAATTGTTAACTCGAGGATGTAGCTACCCAACAAGGATAAACAAATAACTCAATATAGAGATAACTATTAAAAAAAAAGAGATAACTATAAATAACTCTATAGAGAAACTGTATAAAAGAAAAGATAAAATGGGATGAATTGACTAATCACAGATTTAGGTCTAATAATAATTGAAAATATTGATTCAAAACAATCCAAATACAATTCATTCTTAGAAGTTTAAAAGTAATCATTTCATATCAACAAATGCCCAGATATTTTTAGAAGAGGGAGAGGAAAAAGTAAATGTCTTCATCTTCCATGGTAGAGGAATCAATAGATATTATTCAATTATTGATTTTATAATTAGAAAAAGAAGGATTCCAAGTATATATTTTAGCCATCAGTAAATTAAAACTCAACTACAGTACTTCCAAATTGCTAAAAGAAAAAAAGGAAGCAAAGCATAATTCACAGATTAAAAAGAAGAAAACAAAGGCAGCTGTGTAGAAACAAAGCTATAGAAAACACAGAATAAGCACAAGTAAAAAAAAGTTCAATTATTATGACAAATACAAATTTATTAAAGCCCAACTCCCTATTAAAAACACACAGACTCTTATATTAGGCTAAATACAATATAACTAGACTTTATAATAAAGTTTTCCATATCAGGAATGCAACTAAGACAGTGTGACAGCTTTAAAATAAAAGCTGGTGGTGATATATTTTATAACCACAATAATAACAATCAATGAAAAGAATTCAAAGCAAAAGGATTCAATAGAAAAAGTGGATTCTTTCATATTAAAGAATGATCTGTAATGATCCTTTAAAAATGATAATCCTATTGTGGAGGTTGCAGAGAGCAGCCCACTTAGTGGTGGGAAGTCTGAGAATACATACCAGAAGATTAACACAATGTGATTAGCCACAGTCAAGGCGTAATGCTCTCCTTAACTTCCCCACTCACGCGGGCATCTGTCGGCTGTATTTGTACGTCATGACTCCCCTCCACATGCACCCCCAACCCCAGGAATGGGAACTGAAACTAAAGGTGGGCACCTGCCCTGATTCCAGCAGAGAGAAATCAGATGCTCTCTCTCGGGAACTCGAGATTGTACCTGAGAGATTCTGTTTCTACCTGGACTTGTCTCCTGAGAGGGAAGGTATAAACTCAAGTGCAGTGGCTTGCCTGTCCCCTACCGTCCATGGAGACTGAGAGATAGAAAACTCCTACGTACAGAAGGAGACCCACTGCGACAGACACAGGAAAGCTTCCTGGACTCCTGGTGGGCCTACAGGTGCTTGTCCTCCACCTTTATGAAGTCTGCGTACAAAGCCACCTTGGGTTCACTTTTCTCTTGAAAGCCTTCTTCTACCCTGAGCTGATTTGTGTTACTTACACCCAGGGTTCCTAATTAACAATTATCTAGGACCCACCAATCCTAGTTCTGAGAATTGTGCAAAAATTCATGTATAAAGGTATTCCTTGAAGTGCTATTTGTAACAGGTAAATTAGCAACAATCCAAATGTGAAGTAATAGGAGATTGGGTGTACAGATTATGACACACACATGCAAATGGAGGAAAATACAGCCATTAAAAGTCATTCATGTGGAATACAATCACTGATTAAGGGAAATGTTTATTTTCTATTGTTTGATTTTAAAAAAGCGTATGCTTTTTTGGGGGGGAAGGCTCAGATGATGGTGGGCTTCCCTGGTGGCTCAGGTGGTAAAGAATTTGCCTGCAACGCAGGAGACCTGTGTTTCGATTCCTGGGTCAGGAAGACCCCCTGGAGAAGGAAGTGACAACCCACTCCAGTATTCTTGCCTGGAGAATCCCATGTTCAGAAGAGCCTGGCGGACTACAGTCCATGGGGTTGCAAAGAATCAGACATGACTGAGCAACTGACACGTTCCTAACACTTTCAGATGGTGGTATAGCCAAAGGATGCAGCGATTATGGATCCCTAACATAGATCACAGCCACCCCATCTTTGTGCGTTTCTTGAGAAAGAGATATATACAAGGAACAATGGCAAGGGAAGGCATTTTAATATCAGCTGGGCTTGGACCCCAAATCCAAGTGCGGAGCCCAGAGTCATCAGGTAAAATGAACTGAACCACATGAACTATGTTTCTCCCTAAGCTAATTTGGCTTTAAAAGCTTCAGTGTGCATGCTCAGTTGCTCAGTCATGTCCAGCTCTTTGTGACCCCATGGCTGTATGTAGTCCAGCAGGCTCCTCTGTCCATGGAATTTTCCAGGCAAGAATACAGGAGTGGGTTGCCACTTCTTAATCCACAGGGTCTTCCCAACCCAGGGATCGAACCCAAGTCTCTAGGGTCTCCTGCATTGGCAGGCTGATTCTTTACCACTGAGCCACCTGGGAAACCCCAAAAAGTATCAGAGGTAAGGCCAATTCAGCCCAAGGAAGAATGTATCAAGAGAATCAATGGGAAAGAATTCAACGTGCAGTGAATGACCCACAATGTCGACTGCTGGAGCTGAGGGCTCTGCCTACTTATTAGCATCTTAACATGAACTGTAGTCCTCCAGGCTCTTCTGTGTCAGTGCCTCACTCCCCAGGGGAACAAGGGGAAGCAGGCAAAAGGAAACAGAGAAGTTTTGAATGTCGCCCTGCCCTCGAGTTCTGTAGTCATAACAAGGCTGATCCAGTGTGTGTTTGTAGGGAGAGGAGAGTTGTCTGTAAGAGATCCAAAGTCATACACTAAAATGCTAGCGATGGTTATACCCAGGTAGTGGGACTTGGAGAATTATTGTTTTATTGTTTTTAAGTATTCCACCAGCTTTATGCATTGAGCAGAAATTTTTAATTAAAAAAAAATTAATTTTTAAAATGTAATGAGAAATTGATCGTCTGTCAAACTATAACCACAAAGTATAAAATACCCAGGCTGTGCCTAGGCAGAGATTTCTTTTAAAGATTTTTGTTTTTCTGGAAAAGTGAAGTGTGTCTTAGAAAGTTTTAGAAGGTTTGTTTTAAAGGTAAGCATGAGGCTGAGAATGGAAGGTATCAATTTTTAAAAAATTCTACAAAGGAAAACATTGAGAACTGGCTAAATAAAAATTGAATGCTTGTACACACCAGAAGAGTGCCATAAACAAATCAAGAGCAAATGATAAATTGGGAAATATACTTAATAGGCTAAGATCAACCTGAATATACATAGAGTTTTTCAAATTTGTAGGAAAAATAGAAACAAAGGACATGAACAGAGAGTTAAAAATAAAAATGTAAATGGTCCATTAATATTGCCTAACTAGTTGTCAAATGCACTAAAAGAAAAGAAGTGGTTGTTGTCTGTCAAGTTGACAAGGATTAAAATTTATAGCTTTTTTCTTTGGCCGCACAGGGTCTTCATTGCTGTGCTCCCGCTTTCTCTAGTTTCGTGAGCAGGGGCTGCTGTTCGTTGAGGGGTGCGGGGTTCTCATTGTGGTGGCTCCTCTCGTTGGAGGGCCCTGGGCTCTGGGACACCAGGCGTCAGTATGCAGCACTCAGGCTCAGTCATTAGCTGTTTAGCTCTTACCTAGTTGCTCCGAAGCATGTGGAATCTTCCCAGACCAGGAATCGACCCCGTGTCCCCTGCACTGGGACCACCAAAACTTGGTGGCTGTTTCCTCTGCTGGCTCTAAGTTCTGTGAGGCAAGGACTGTCCGCTTACTTTTGCATTGGCAGAATGTCAGAAGGCCCTGTGAGCACCTGGAACTCGTGTTTCAGGTGCCTCGGGCTCTGAGTGCCATATCCTAGAGTGATGTTCACTGTGAAGTGTACCCCACCACCTAGCGCTGTCCCCAGCACCTTCTGGCCACATCCTTCATATTTAGCCCGTATTTCTGCCTGGGGGTTCAATCTCAAGCTGAAAAGTTTGCATCGTGCCTTTAATGTTTATGGTGCAGTATCAATCCCAGGGATAGAAGAGCTTGATGGGCTACAGTCCATGGGGTCACCAAGAGTCGAACACAGCTGAGTGACTGAGCACAGAAGTGGTGACAGCAGTAAATTTCAAAAAAAAAAAAAAAATCGAGAGTACTATTTTTCAAAACATAGCAAGAGTTGAAGTGATTCAGAGAGAATAACGGCAGCAGTGGTGGCAACAGCAGCTAACTAACACACTCAGCGCTCAGCTATGTGCCGGATGATGAAAGGCAGCCTCGTACGAGCCCACGCTGAACTTGGCCTCAGTGATACCCGCCATGCATAGGCCAGTCTCTGCCCAGAGGGAGATGGTTGTCGGCTTAGAAAATCCACTGAAGCCACAGCACTTGGCCCAAGGTCAAAAGAGAAATAAGCAGTCGTGCTGGCCCTCACCTAGACCACACACAGCATTTAGGTGGTGGCTCGTGGAAAGCACATGGGATATGAGCGCAGCCAGACCTGGGTTCAAACCCTGCCTGTGCCACTTACTTTCTGTGTGACCCTAGGGAAGTAACCGAACCTTTCTGAATCTCAGCTTCCTCATGAGTAGAGTGAGAGCACCTCACAGGGGAATCTGCTATTGTGAAAATTCAAGGTGTCAGAGCATGAACGTGCCTGAGATACAGTTGTTGTTCCGCCGCTAAGTCATGTCCAGCTCTTTGGGACCCCATGGACTGCAGCATGCCAGGCTTCCCTGTCCTTCACTATCTCCCGGAGTTTGCTCAGATTCATATCCATTGAGTTGGTAACACTAGCTAACCATCTCATCCTCTGCCGCCCCCTTCTCCTCTTGCCCTCAATTTTCCCCAGCATCAGGGTCTTTTCCAATGAGTCAGCTCTTCACATCAGGTGGCCGAAGTATTGGAGCTTCAGCATCAGTCCTTCCAGTGAATATTCAGGGTTGATTTCCTTTAGGATTGACTGGTTTAATCTCCTTGCAGTCCAAGGGACTCTCAAGAGTCTTCTCCAGCATCACAATTCAAAAGCATCAATTGTTCAGCACTCAGCCTTCTTTAAGATCCAACTCTCACATCCATACATGACTGCTGGAAAGACTGCAGCTTTGACTATACAGATCTACAACATAGTGACATACAGGTGTTCAGCAATGCTTCTCTCCCCTCCCTTCAGCACTGGGCCCTGTCACCAACTTCTTATATCCTCTCTCCTTTATCATTAGTCCTGATATTTGGTTCCTGGTTTCTGCATCAAAAGCAAACCAACAAAAAGATGGCAGCAGAGAAGCAAGATAGTACTTGGCTAACTTTCTCCTGTGTGCAGATAAATACTTGTTAACATCTGCTGTGTGGATAGATGAGGAGTGAAAACACGAGGCACTGAACTAATGAAGGACCATGTGTCCCAAGAGTGATGCTCTTACATCAACTTGTCTGCCTTTGTCTTTTCAGCTTATCCACTCACCAAATGCCCTCCTCCCACCATCCTCCCCAATGCCGAAGTTGTCACAGAGAATGAAGAATTCAACATAGGTAACATCTCCCGCGCCAGCAAGGACTGGGCTGGGGAGGAGGGATGGGGTTGGGGGCAGCTCTGGCCGGTGGGGCTCATCTCTCTCTCCTGTCCATGATGAGAAACAATAGACTCAATGCAAAAGGGTTGACAGTCTGTCAACTGAGGTTCACTCAAAATACAAGCACTCTTTCTTTAGCCATACATAGCCAGAGGAGCTAGAAAAGAGATTTTCTTCCATGAGTCAAGTCAGGATGTTTTTTGAAATAAGTCCATACAGGACACTATAAAAAGTTCCTGGAACATGGACCATTCTTAGGCTCAGCAAGGCTGAGCTGTGAGAGGGGAGCCGTGGTCATCTGTGTCATTTGATTGGAGATGAGCTAGTTGTTCACTCAACACACCCCGCCACTGATCATCTTGCCTGGAAGTGGGTTCAGATGGGTACTAAGGGGTGCCAGTCAGCCCTGCCCAGTCTTCTCCAGGAAATCCCCATATTGATCTTTCCTTGACAGGTGACATTGTACGCTACCGGTGCCTCCCTGGCTTTACCTTAGTGGGGAATGAAATCCTGACCTGCAAACTTGGAACTTACCTGCAGTTTGAAGGGCCGCCCCCGATATGTGAAGGTAATCGCAGTGAACTGTGCCTTGGAGTTTCTCCAAAACAGAGCCCCTGTTTTCCTTTCTCTGTATTCCCAGCCCCTGCCCGTGAAGTAAGAGGGCACTTGGCAAATGCTGGAACGAGTGAGTGAGTGTTCCAGGTAGGTTCTCTGCCCTGCTTCTAGATCCAGGGCTTTGAATTGGCTATAGAGGCCTCGTTTATTTCTGTCCTTTTTGCTTTTTTAAAACAAAAATTTTGGCCTTGCTGGAAGGTAGGTGGGATCTTAGTTCCCTGACAGGGATTGAACCCACACTCTGTAGAATCTTAATCACTGGACTGCTAGGGAAATTCCTTCCATTTTTCTAACTGACATTCCCTGGAAATGGAAGGAGGTCATGGGACCACTGGTGGGAGTCGAGGCTCACACAGCAATCTTGCCTTACTGGAGTACAGGTGTGTCCAAAACCCTGTGTGCTGAGCTAGGCAACCAAGAGACCGCAGTTGTCTCTATTCCAGTGGAGTGACTTAACTGCAGGTGGATGCGCTTCACCAAGTCACCCCAACTAACACCCCAAAACAATACCTTCCACTCACGAGGCATCTGACCTGGGGCAAGATACCTAGCTGTCCTGGGCCTAACTGGTAAAATAAGGATAAGGATATTACTAAAGCCATGGCCTTGTTATGAGGCTACATGAGTCAACAGTGTAAAGCACCTTGGAACTACGCCTGGCACGGAGTAACTGCTCGGGGTGGGCTATTACCAGAGTCTCTAGTTCTCCTACTCCTTCTGGTGCTGTTGCCACCGACAGATCTTTAGTAGCCTATGGAGAAGCAGGTCAGCTTCTCCTCCATCTCTAAGAAAACGAGAGTAGGGAGAATCTGTAATAGGGATTGTTAGTGAGGAAGAGAGGGACCACAAGCCCCAGGATTAGGCTGCTGATACGCTGAGAAATCCAGGATCTATTTCAATTGCGCTGACCCACCCACATACAAATGACCAGCCCCCCCATTACAGTGAACTTTAGTCTTCATCGTTGATTAGCTCCAGCCCTAGTTTCTCATCATCTCTGGCTCTGTTTCTGTGTCTACGTGGCTCCAGTCTTCCTGCTTTACGCCCCATTCTCAGCCTCGTGCTTTCCTCTGGGACCTGGTGTCATGCTGGCTTCCCAAAGTATGACCCTTCATAGTCTCTTTTTGTAGTAACAGCTTTATCAGGGTATAATTCATATGCCTTGCAGCTCATCCACTTTAAGTGTGTGCATCAGTGGTTTTTAGCACCTTCAGGGTTTTGCCACCATTGTCACAATCCATTTTAGAACATTTTAATCACCTCCCCCACCCCGCACACAAAGAACTCTGGGAGTCAGTTAACAGTCGGTTCCCATTTCTTTCCAGCCCCCTCAGATCTAGGCAATCACCAAACCAGTTTCTAGCTCTATGAATTTGCCTATTCTGGGTTAATATAAATGGATTCCTACAATGTGTGGTCATTTGTGACTGACTTCTTTCATGTAGTATGATCTAAAAGTTCATTCATGTTGCAGCATGTGTCAGCACTTCATTCCTTTTTTTTGCCCAGTAATATTCCACTGTGGGCTTCTTCCATGATTCAGTGGTAAAGAATCTGCCTGCAATGCAGGAGCCACAGGTTCAGTCCTTGGGTTGGGAAGATCCCCTGGAGGAGGGCATGACAGCCCACTGCAGTATTCTTGTCTGGAAAATCCCACGGACAGAGGAGCCTGGTGGGCTACAATCTATAGGGTCGCAAAGAGTCGGACACGACTAAAGTGACTTAGCGTGCACACATTCCATTGTATACATACCACATTTTGTTTATACACTCGTTGTTGATGATGGGTATTTGTGTTGTTTCCACGTGTAGCTATTATGAATAATGCTGCTATGAGCATTCATGTACGAGTTATTGTGTGAAACATACGTTTTCATTTCTCCTGGGTATGCATCTGGGAGTGGAATTGCTGAGTCATATGGTAACTGGTAACTCTATGTTTAAGCTTTTAAGGAACTGCCAGAGTATCCTCCACAGTGGCTGGACCATTTTCCATTCCCAGCAGCCAGCAGTGTATGAGAATTTCAGTCTTGCCATGTCCTCTCGGTTATTATTATCTGTCTTTTTAATTACAGCCATCCTAGTGAGTGTAGTGGGTATCTCATTATTGTTTTGATTTGTATATTCCAATGGCTAAGATGTTCAGCATTTTTTCATGTGCTTATTGTTCATTTTCACAAAGAAAAATCTCTTCGGATCCTTTCCCCATCTTTGATTGTTTTTTATCTGTTCAATTATTGAGTTGTAGGAGTTTTTATATATATTCTAGATACAAGTCCTTTATCAGATGTGTGATTTTTTTTTTTAATTTCCCATTTTGTGGGCTGTCTTTTTACTTTCTTGGTGGTATTCTTAGAAGCACAGAGGTTTTTAATTTTGATGATGTCCAATGTATATATTTTTTCTTTTGGTGCTTGTACTTTCTGTGTCATAGCTGAGAAGCTATTGCCTAATCCAAGGTCAAGAAGATTGATGTCTGTGTTTTCCTCTAAGAGTTTATAGTTTTAGCTCTAACATTTAGGACTTTATCTGTTTTGAGTTTATTTTTATATATAGTGTGAGGTAGGAGTCCAGCTTCATGATTTTGCATATAGAAATCTAATTGTCCTGACGTCACTTGCTGGAAAGACTATTCTTTCCCCATTGAATTGTCTTGGCACCCTGTCAAAATCAATTGACTATGAATTGGGGTTTTAAGACAATTTTTATTGGAGTATAGTTGATCCACCATGCCATGCTAGCCCTAGGGACACAGAAAAGTAAATTGAAAGTTTTATTTCCTGATCCTCAATTCTATTCTCTTGAATCTATCATTATGCAAGTACTACACCATCTTGATTACTGTAGCTTGGTCATACGTTTTGAAATCCAAAAGTGTGAGTTCTCCAACTTTGTTCTTCGTTTTCAAGATTATTTTGGATATTCTGAGTCTGCTGAATTTCCTGAATTTTAGAATCAACTTGTCAATATGTACAAAGAAACGAACTGAGATTTTTATAGAGACTGAGTTGAATCCATGGGCCAGTCTGGGTCTCACTGCCATCTTAACTATATTATCTTCCAGTCCCTTAATAGAGATGATTTTCCATTCATAACCTCTTTATTGTACAACTTTCTTTTACCTTTTGGCTTATTCTTCTCTTTTCTGCCTCAGATAATGCCTTTCCAGTGAAGTCCTACTCTCCTCTGACAAGGATCAGACATTTTTCTGTTATCTTGAAGGCTTGTTATGGCAACATAAAAAATTTGGTGAAATTCAAACCTAAAAATCACAGTGTAGTTATAGAATATCAAGGATAAAGAGAAAGCATTTTATTTAAATATGCATTTGTCTTTTCATGAATAAAAGCTAAATCAGACTCATAGCACTATTGAATCAAAAATAATACCTACCAAAAGATAAAATGCAGCAGGAAATACAATTGTAAACTGAAATGATAAACCCAGCTAAGTTATCAGTTAAGAGTGAGAATGAACTAATGAAATCTTCGGATACACAAGGACTAAGTAAAGTTACTACCCTACTAAAAGGGTAATTAAAGGATACAGTGATTTTGGAGCCCAAAAAAATAAAGTCTGACACTGTTTCCACTGTTTCCCCATCTATTTCCCATGAAGTGATGGGACCGGATGCCATGATCTTTGTTTTCTGAATGTTGAGCTTTAAGCCAACTTTTTCGCTCTCCTCTTTCACTTTCATCAAGAAGCTTTTTGGCTCCTCTTCACTTTCTGCCATAAGGGTGGTGTCATCTGCATATCTGAGGTTATTGATATTTCTCCCGGCAATCTTGATTCCAGCTTGTGTTTCTTCCAGTCCGGCGTTTCTCATGATGTACTCTGCATATAAGTTAAATAACCAGGTGACAATATACAGCCTTGACGGACTCCTTTTCCTATTTGGAACCAGTCTGTTGTTCCATGTCCAGTTCTTACTGTTGCTTCCTGGTCTGCATACAGATTTCTCAAGAGGCAGGTCAGGTGGTCTGGTATGCTCATCTCTTTCAGAATTTTCCACAGTACATTACTCAGTAACAAGCAATCCCCACATCTCAGTGCCTTAACACAACAAAAGTTTATATCTTCTTCAAAAAATTTTCTGTAGTCCAAATAACTTTATAGAGCTGCTAACTCCATGATTGAATCTTGTGCCGCTGTCTGAAAATTAGGCCCACTCTTCCAACCTCCGTTTCAGCAAAGGAAGACAGAAATGGATATTCTCATAAGGGCTTTTCACCTCCTCAGCCCCAAAGTGCCTCATATGGTTCTACTCACATCTCACTGGCCAGAAATAGGCACGTGGATGGAAAGTGAAGTTTTTTATATGCTTAGGAAATAAAAGAAAATGTAATATTGGTAAACCCCAGAAATCTCTACCACATTTAGCAACTATCTGTTTAATTATTGAGTGGTAGGATTTATCTATATATTCTAAATACAAGTCCTTAATCACATGTTTGATTTTCAGAATTATTTCCTATTTTGTGGATTGTTTTTTCACTTTCTTAATGAGGTTCTTGAAGCACAGAACTTTTTAATTTCAATGATGTCCAATTTATACATATTTTTCTTTTGGTGTTCAGCAAGAAAATGAATACATGTAGAATGATTCAGATATAAAAATTAACAATAAGCTAAGAAATCAGTGTTCCTGCATGGACTGCTTGCTGCAGTCCATGGGGTCACAAAGGGTCAGACACAACTGAGCAACTGAACAACAATAACAAGAAATCAGTAAAATATAGCAGTAAATAGGTTTATGTAGACTGTAGAAAATAAAACTCAGAAGACAGCTGGACAAATAAATTACACTGGAGAACCTATTTAGAAGAAAGAAAAAATGAGTTAAGGACCCTTTCTTGCTGAGGAAAATCATAAATATTGATTAACCATGTACATTATTAAAAATATATACATTTAAATACAATGTTAAATTTATACATAGTTTTCTTAAATTATGTATGCCCACAATATGTATAAATTCTAAATCCATAATCAAAAATAATGAGAGTAAAGAAAATTTGATTAATACAATGCGTGCATCTCAGTAATTCAGTCATGTCCAACTCTTTGCAACCCTGTGGGCTACAGCCATCCAAGCTCCTCTGTCCATGGGATTATCCCAGGCAAATACCAGAGTGGGTTGCCATTTCCTCCTCCAGGGAATGACCCAGGTATCGAACCTGCGACTCCTGTGTCTCTTGCATTGGTAGGCAGATTCTTCCTGAGCCACCTGAGAAGCCCTATGGTTAATCGAATAGGAAACATTAAAAGAGAAATTTTTTAAAATCATGGTTAACAAAAATTGCAAAATGAGATAGCAAAATTAAGTGCAAATATATGTGCAAACATGATAAATACAATTGAATCAAACTGCTAATTAGGGATCAGAGATTTTTAGATTGGTAAAAATTTCAAAGTCTAGTTATAGGCTTTCCATGAACTTAGAATTGAATATCTTCATTGCCTCTCTAGGGTATCACTCATCCCTGATATGAAACAAAATATTAAAAAAAAAAAATAGCAAGTACTAACCTCTAAAATCTGGTGTAGCAAAACTCAGTTCAGTTCAGTTCAGTCGCTCAGTCGTGTCCGACTCTTTGCGACCCCATGAATCGCAGCACGCCAGGCCTCCCTGTTCATCACCAACTCCTGGAGTTCACTCAGACTCATGTCCATCGAGTCCGTGATGCCATCCAGCCATCTCATCCTCGGTCGTCCCCTTCTCCTCCTGCCCCCAGTCCCTCCCAGCATCAGAGTCTTTTCCAATGAGTCAACTCTTCGCATGAGGTGGCCAAAGTACTGGAGTTTCAGCTTTAGCATCATTGCTTCCAAAGAAATCCCAGGGCTGATCTCCTTCAGAATGGACTGGTTGGATCTCCTTGCAGTACAAGGGACTCTCAAGAGTCTTCTCCAACGCCACAGTTCAAAAGCATCAATTCTTCGGCGCTCAGCCTTCTTCACAGTCCAACTCTCACATCCATACATGACCACAGGAAAAACCATAGCCTTGACTAGACGGACCTTAGTTGGCAAAGTAATGTCTCTGCTTTTGAAAATGCTATCTAGGTTGGACATGACTTTTCTTCCAAGGAGTAAGCGTCTTTTAATTTCATGGCTGCAGTCACCATCTGCAGTGATTTTGGAGCCCCAAAAAATAAAGTCTGACACTGTTTCCACTGTTTCCCCATCTATTTCCCATGAAGTGATGGGACCAGATGCCATGATCTTCGTTTTCTGAATGTTGAGCTTTAAGCCAACTTTTTCACTCTCCTCTTTC
>SJYT01063015.1:168373-188911 GCA_006410635.1 Cephalophus harveyi
TCGCTCTCCTCTTTCACTTTCATCAAGAGGCTTTTTAGTTCCTCTTCACTTTCTGCCATAAGGGTGGTGTCATCTGCATATCTGAGGTTATTGATATTTCTCCCGGCAATCTTGATTCCAGCTTGCGTTTCTTCTAGCCCAGCGTTTCTCATGATGTACTCTGCATACCTTTGGTAATTTAACTTTTGTATGTATTTAAAGGCTTAAACAAAATAACAATTAATCTGAATTATCTAAATACAGATAATTTTTAAGTAACGAAGATAAGATAAAGGTTAATTTAGCATTTGCTAAATTAATTTAACATTTAGTTAATTTAGTATTTAAATAAACATCAGAAAATATTCTGACAAAGCTTTTGTTATCCTATATTTTAAAAAAATCTCATTAGTTCAGTAGTTTGTAGTCACTGGACAAATTTGGAAACTATAAAAAATTATAATGAGGGGGAAATCAACATGGTCACATCAAATACAAAATAGCTGTTCTCATTTTGGTGTTATTTTCACCTGAAGATTCATATACATGCTCTGGGTCATACATACATAAATACACTTTTTCCTTTTATGTAGCTAAGATCACAGTATATACTATATAAACTTTGGCTTTAAAATATTATCATCATTATTTTTCTTACCACTATATTTTCTTTGCTACCATGATTTTAATGTTTGAAAAATACAAATAAGCATGTCAAAGTGATATACCAAAATTTATCTTACCATTTTCCAAATTTAAATTGTTTTCGATTTTGCTTATCTTAATAACACTATAATATATCTTGCTTATAAATTATTTCCTGTGAATCATTGATTATGTCTAAATCTTTTCTCTTTCCAACTTCTCTGCCACCATCCCAGGTCTCTAAATCAAACATTCTGCACTCACTTTTGTCTACCACAATCCAAACTCCATATAACAGCCAGGGTGATTTTCTTATAACAGCAGTGTGCCCCTGTTTTCTGCCTTACTTAACTTTCAATGTGCTCATTGCTCTTGAGATAAAACCAAAGTTCTTATGTTGAAATCCTGCCTGCCTGCCTTGTCCTCTTATCTCACATTGAGCTAGGTTTCTTTTCTTTTGTCAAGTTCCCATTGTTCTAGAATTCTTACAGTTCCTCCTAAATGCCAGTTTAAACTCTTTTTCCACATGGAGTCTTCTCATGAGCAATTCTGTCTATCTAGACCATTTTTTCGCCTCCTTCTTCACACAGCCAACTTGGACGTATCCTTCATATCTTATTCTAAATGCTATTTCATCTAGTAAAAACATCCTATATGCCTTCTCAGTTTCCTGAAATTTCTCATAGCTCTTATCACAATAGTACATCATTTATGTCAGTTCAGTCACTCAGTCATGTCCAACTCTGCGACCCCATGGACTGCAACACACCAGGCCTCCCTGTCCATCCCCAACTACTGGAGTCCACTCAAACTCATGTCTATTGAGTCAGTAATGCCATCCAACCATCTCATCCTCTGTCCTCCCCTTCTCCTGCCTTCAATCTTTCCCAGCATCAGGGTCTTTTCAAATGAGTCAGCTCTACGCATCAGGTGGCCAAAGTATTGGAGTTTCAGTTCAACATCAGTCCTTCCAATGAACATTTAGGACTGATTTCCTTTAGGGTTGACTGGTTGGATCTCCTTACAGTCCAAGAGACTCTCAAGGGTCTTCTCTAACACCACAGTTCAAAAGCATCAATTCTTTGGCACTCAGCTTTCTTTATAGTCCAACTCTCACATCCATACCTGACTACTGGAAAAACCATAGCCTTGACTAGATGGACCTTTGTTGGTAAAGTAATGTCCTTACTTTTTCATATGCTGTCTAGGTTAGTTATAACTTTTCTCCTGAGGAGTAAGCATCTTTTAATATCATGGCTGCAATCACCATCTGCAGTGATTTTGGAGCCCCCAAAAATAAAGTCTCCCACTGTTTCCACTATTTCTCCATCTATTTGCCATGAAGTGATGCAACCAGATGCCATGATCTTTGTTTTCTGAATGTTGAGCTTTAATGTATGTATATATAATTGGGCTTTCCTGGTGGCTCAGATGGTAAAGAACTTGTGTGCAATGCCGGAGACCCAGGCTCGATTCCTGGATTGGGAAGATTCCCTGTAGAAGGGAATGGCTACCTACTCCAGGATTGGAGTATTGGCTACCTACTGAAGTATTCTCTTGCCTGGAGAATTCCATTGACAGGGGAACCTGGCAGGCTACAGTCCATGAGTTCACAAAGAGCCAGACACAACTGAGCTACTAACATTTCACTTCACCTTATGTATATAATTATCTTTTTGCAATATTTAATTTGTAGGTTTATACACCTTTCTGCACCTTGCTTTTTTTGCTCAGTAACATCCTGGGAAGGTCTTCTAAGTCATCTGGTAGCCATTTTTTAATGGCCACATAGTACACCATGTACAATTGAGTCTTAATCTATCCAGTCATTCATCTATTGTTGAACACTAACTTTGTTGCCAGTTTTTAGTTTCTATACCCAACACTGCAATAAAAATCCTCATAGATATTATATATTTTGTGTGTCAATGCTTTTATTTCCAGGAATTATTTTCCAAGAGTTTGCATAATACTTTTAAAAATACAAGTATCTTACCTTGTAATAGATGTGGTGAGATTAAGGTTTTAAAAAGCTACATAATCTTATATTTCTATAAGCATACAGAATATCTGCTTATATATACACATAGAATTCCATTTTCTCTATGTACCCAGTAGCAATAGATATGTAGAGTTTTTCTAGTCTAATGAAAATAAAGTGATATATCATGGTTATTTTTATTTGCATTTTCCTCATTGTTACTGGAATTAGGAATCTTTATATGAATTTGGAGTCTGGTAGGCTACAGACCATAGGGTCACAAAGAGTTTGACACAACTGAAGCAACTTAGTATGCATGCATGCGTGTGAATTTGTGGACTATTTGGATTTATTCTCCCATGTAATTGCCTAACCATTTATATTGCCTATTTTACTTTCATTGTTCTTCTTATGTCAATAATTTTGGTATATTATACTATTTAGCTCTTTGTGCATTATAGTCATTATAATTATGTTTTGTTGTATTTTGTGTCTTAAACAAAAGTTATAGCTTGTAGGTATCAAAATGTTTACCTCATCTTATACATCTTCTTTCTCATTCTTGAATAGTCATTATAATTATGTTTTGTGATATTTTGTATCTTAAACAAAAGTTACAGCTTGTGTGTATCAAAATGTTTACCTCATTTTATACATCTTCTTTCTCATTCTTAATTAATATCTTTATTTGGCATAGCATGTAGCTTCACTTTTTTTCTTCCACGATGAATAGCCAGTTGGCTCAACATAACTTAATAAATAACCCATCTTTTTCCTATTTTATTAAATTAACCTTTGGCAAGTAATAAATTCTTGTATTTACTAGGTCTATTTCTAAATTTCTATATTTTCCACTCTTTGTCTATTTCTATATCAATATTACATTGATAAGATTACAAAGGCTTTATTTTCTAGTATTGTGATCTCTGCTAAGGCAAAAGTCATATTTGCATTATTCTCCTAATTACTATGTTCTGGCTATATTTTTCTATTTAACCTACTATCAGTTCAGTTCAGTTCAGTCGCTCAGTCGTGTCCGACTCTTTGCGACCCCATGAATCACAGCACGCCAGGCCTCCCTGTAGTGTAGAGTCTTCTCTTGTGTTGTTGGAAGAGGGTGTTTGCTATGACCAGTGCATTTTCTTGGCAAAACTCTATTAGTCTTTGCCCTGCTTCATTCCGCATTCCAAGGCCAAATTTGCCTGTGACTCCAGGTGTTTCTTGACTTCCTACTTTAGCATTCCAGTCCCCTATAATGAAAAGGACATCTTTTTTGGGTGTTAGTTCTAAAAGGTCTTGTAAGTCTTCATAAAACTGTTCAACTTCAGCTTCTTCAGTATTACTGGTTGGGGCATAGACTTGGATAACTGTGATATTGAATGGTTTGCCTTGGAGATGAACAGAGATCATTCTGTCATTTTTGAGATTGCATCCAAGTACACATTGATATTTAGTCTCGGGAAGTGAATGTTGACACCCGAAGCCTAGTTATTTATTTGTATTTTTGCTGCGGTGTGTCTTCGTTGTTGTGTGGGCTTTTTCTCTAGTTTTGGAGAGTGAGGACTACATTCTAGTTGCAGTGCAAGGTCTTCTCATAGCTGTGGCTTCTCTTGTTGCAGAGCACAGCCTCACTAGTTGTGGCACATGGGCTTAGTTGCTACATGGCACGTGGGATCTTCCCGGGTCAGCGGTTGAACATGTGTCTCCTGCACTGGCAGGTGGATTCTTTACCACTGAGCCACTGGGGAAGCCCTGAAGTCCCGTTTTTAATTTTGTTTAAGAATTTTCTTCTATACTTCTTTAATAGCAAAACAAAACCAAAACCAAAACAAACAACAGTGTGTTCTAGGGACAACAAGCTTTTCACGAAGCTTGAATTTCTTGGCTGACTCCATGTATTACTGTTGCAAAAAGATTTCTGTGGCTAAAGAAAAACAACTTTCCTTCCAGTTTCTGTAACTGAGAAAATACCAGTACTTGTGTCTCATTCAAGGAATAATGAAGACTCAAAAATCTCCTTCTCAAGGTCATATCAGTAAAATCTGAACAGATGAAGATAAGAGATGCTCCCTGGGTGGAAATTCAAGCAGTAAATATCGAATAGCTTCTCTGTTCTAGACACCATGAATGTTTCAAAGGTATAAATCCTAGTACCTGTCTTCTAGGAATGAATCATGAAATTGATTGGTTCATTCTTCTTTTCAACACACATTGACTGAGTGCTTATTACATGTAAGGTTATGTTCTAGGCTCCTCAAAACTTCACATTCCAAGATGTCTGGCTCTAGATGAGTGATCACATCATCATGATTATCTGGGTCGTGAAGATCTTTTTTGTACAGTTCTTCTGTGTATTCTTGCCACCTCTTCTTAATATCTTCTGCTTCTGTTAGGTCCAGACCATTTCTGTCCTTTATCGAGCCCATCCTTGCATGAAATGTTCCCTTGGTATCTCTAATTTTCTTGAAGAGATCTCTAGTCTTTCCCATTCTGTTGTTTTCCTCTATTTCTTTGCATTGATCGCTGAAGAAGGCTTTCTTATCTCTTCTTGCTATTCTTTGGAACTCTGCATTCAGGTGCTTATATCTTTCCTTGTCTCCTTTTATCTTAGACAAAATAGAATTTAAGGCAGAAAGCATTAACGGAAATAAAGAGGAATATTTCATACTGATAACATAATTTATCAAGACTATGTAAGAGTCATAAATGTCTAGGTACTTAACAATAGTATTGAAATATATAAAGGAAAAATTCATGGAATTACAGGGAGAAAGAGACAAATTCACAATTATGGTGGTAGACTTCAACATCTCTGTCAATGACCAAGAATAAGCAATTAACATATTATTCTCATAATACAGTTATATAAATAAATTTTTGTTGCAAAACACCATGCCAAAGTTTAGAGACTTTAAAGAGTAATTATTTATTTGCTACAAAAGTTGCACTTTAAATATAAATACCAGATAGATATGAAATATGAAAGAAGAGAAAAAGATATGTCATAAAAATGGTAAACATAAGAAACATAAAGAAATTTCAAATAATACTACAAGCAAGAATATTACCAAAAATAGAGATATTTCAAAATGACAAATAGGCTAATTTCATTAAGAGAGATATATAAGTATATATGCAGATGATAAAGCAAATTAAAAACACATGAAGAAAAAGCCAAGAGGAATGAACGTAAAAAATAAAGACAAACTACAGAATAAGAGAAGATATTCAGAGTATGCATATTTTTAAAAAGGCCTTGAACGTAGACTATGTAAGGAACTTTTACAACTGAGTAATAACACAATCCAATGAAAATATATACAAGAGACTTGAACAGACACTTTGTAAAATAAGATAATGAATGGCCAATAAATATATGAAAAGATGCTCAACAGCATTAATCACAAGGAAAATGCAAATTAAACCATAATGAAATATTACTGTGCACCCACTAGAATAGCTTAAATTTAAGACTGACAATACGAAACGTTAGAAAAAATGTGGAGCAATTAGAATTTTCATATATTGCTGGTTGAGATATAAAATCTTATGATCACTTTAAAAAAGTGATAGAAGTTTCTTCTGAAGATAAACGCATCTACCCTGTCACCCAGCAATTCTACTCCTAGTTATTTACTGAAGAGAAATGAAAACCCATATCCATAATAAGACTTTTATATTAATTTTGTAATAATCCAAAACTGGAAACAACCCCAATGTTCCTCAGTAGAATCAATAAGCAAATTGTCCTATGATTGCTAGAAAGCAATAAAAACAAAGGAAATGATGATACATAGATCAGCATCAGTCGACTCCTACAGAAATTACATTTAGCAAAAGGAACCAGACAAAAAAATAATACATATATGATTCTATTCGCATGAAGCTCTGGTACAAGCAAAACCTCTATGTTTATAGAAATAGCACCATTGATTCCCTGGAGCATTGGGGCAGATCATACTGTTTGCAAAGGGACATGAGAGAACTTTCCGGGGCAATGGAAATAATCTATATTCTGATTGTGGTAGTGGTTACACAGGTGTATACATTTGCCTAAATGCAAATTGTGTACCTAAAATCTGTGCATTTTATTGTACATAAATTACTTCTCTAAGAGTCTGAATTTAAAAAGAAGTTCATGGGACTTCCCTGGTGGTCCAGTGTCTAAGACTCCACACTCCCAGTGAAGGGGCCCAGGTTCCATCCCTGGTCAGGGAACTAGATCCCACATGCTAGGCTGTTTGCTTCTGTTCCTGGTATACTCATAGTCATCATTGCTACAGTTTATGGTGACTATATGTTTCATGCTTTACATATGCTATTTAGTTTAATACTATAATTTATAGCATATTATACTGGAGTGGGTTACCATTTCCTTCTCCAGGGGATCTTCCCGACCCAGGGATCGAACCTGGGTCTCCCGCATTGGAGGCAGACGCTTTAACCTCTGAGCCACCAGGGAAGCCCCATAATATAATCTTAATATATAATGAAATAACAGTATCATATAATGTATAATATCATATAATATATAATCTTACTATATAATTATATAACATAACATATATATGTATATATATGACATTTGGTGTAATACACAGCACTGTAAGGTACAAGTTTTCTTTCTGGGTTAGAAATGGAGAAGCATTTGCACAGAAAGGCAGTAATTTGTTCAAGGTCACATAGGTAGTCAGTGACAGAGGTGGAGTCTAAATTCAGGTGCTCAGTTCAGCTCAGTCGCTCAGTTGTGTCCGACTCTTTGTGACCCCATGGACTGCAGGACGCCAGGCCTCCCTGTCCATCACCAACTCCTGGAGTTTACTCAAACTCATGTCCATTGAGTCATTGATGCCATCCAACCATCTCATGCTAAAGCTGAAACTCCAGTACTTTGGCCACCTCATGCGAAGAGTTGACTCATTGGAAAAGACTCTGATGCTGGGAGGGATTGGGGGCAGGAGGAGAAGGGGACGACCGAGGATGAGATGGCTGGATGGCATCTTGGACTCGATGGACGTGAGTCTGAGTGAACTCCGAGAGATGGTAATGAACAGGGAGGCCTGGCGTGCTGCAATTCATGGGGCCGCAAAGAGTCGGACACGACTGAGCGACTGAACTGAACTGAACTGAACCATCTCATCCTCTGTCATCCCCTTCTCCTCCCGCCTTCAATCTTTCCCAGCATCTGAGTCTTTTCAAATGAGTCAGCTCTTTGCATCAGGTGGCCAAAGTATTGAAGCGTGAGCTTCACATCAGTCCTTCCAATGAATATTCAGGACTGATTTCCTTCAGGATGGACTGATGGATCTCCTTGCTGTCTAAGGGACTCTCAAGAGTCTTCTCCAACACTATGGTTCAAAAGCATCAATTATTCAGTGCTCAGCTTTCTTTATAGTCCAACTCTCACATCCATACATGACTACTGGACCAACCATAGCTGTGACTAGACTCAAAATCCCATGTGCTCACCTCTGCCCTATACTCTGTACAAATCAAATCCAGTTAACTCTTGGGTTTGGGGATGCCTTATTATTGTCTGTATGTATGTATGTATCATCCCCACATGTGAGTTAAGAAGTGATTCCAGCCAACTGGCCAAGCCTGAGTCTCAGCAGTGTAGCGGCACTGACACAGAATCAGAGACCAACTCACACCACGGAGCAGTTTAATGAGGGGTGTCAGAATTGTGCTGGATGTGCTCAAATGCCGGCTGGCTTTCCAGTGGTTGTCCTCTACACCAGGGACAAGCCACTGTGTTGGCATTCGTTCCACCTCCATCTCACATACCTGGTATTTCTCTTTCTTTCTCCAAGTGCACTGCCCAACGAATGAGCTTCTGACGGATTCCACAGGTGTGATCCTGAGTCAGAGCTACCCTGGCAGCTATCCCCAATTCCAGATCTGCTCTTGGCTGGTGAGAGTGGAGCCCGAATATAACATCTCCATCACAGTGGAGTACTTTCTCAGTGAGAAGCAGTATGATGAGTTTGAGATCTTTGATGGTAAGTAAATCGTTCCCTGCTGCAGACAGTACCGACTGGCTTAAACCCTAGGAATCTATGACACAGCCTCCCAGTTAGGACTTTCCAGATGGTCCACGCAAGGTCTTTCTCTACCACAGAAACTCCAGTACCATAGAAGTTGATGAGTTGTATGATCCAAACAGTGGGGCTGCTGGTGTTGCAGCCTGGACCTGCTATAACACCCTCCCTTAAATCTAGCCACCACGCAAAGCAGGCACCTTGAATGTTAGCCAGTAAATGGGTCATAGTGAAGAGTATGCAGCCTCCAAAACCCAAAGAAGTCTACCAAACACTGTGCTTCTTTCTTGATGGGAGGAGGGTAAAGGTGCAATAACCTGCTCTTTAATTTGGAGGAAATGTCTCAGCGTGCCCTGGGCCATAGGACCCTAAAAAGTTCACCTGATTCTTCATAGGATTTCTCTCTCACCCTCTGGCGTACCTGTGTCTTGCAAAGGCATCTGTACTGGTGGTTCCTTCTGGCACATCAGATCCAGTTAATACAATGTCATCCACATAGTAAATCAATAAGCTATATGCTGCAGGAAGTCCAGATGGTCCACACATCTTCCTACTACATTATGACAGAGCAGGAGAATTCACATAGCTCTGGGCAAGACATGGATGTATACCGTTGTCTATTTCATGTAAATGCAAATTGCTTACAATTCTCCTTCCCGGTGGGTATAGAAAAGAATTCCTTGCTAGATCAGTACCTGCATTCCGTATAACCAAGGCGACGGTAATCTATTCTAATGAGGCTACTATGTCTGGCATAGCTACTGCAGTTGAGGCTTCCATGGGGTGAAGTTCGGAAACAAGACTCCATTTCTTACCAGTCCTAGCCGTATATACCCCGTTGTAACAAAGGAACCTTGAGAGTCCTTTGGGTTCCGGGTAGTAGCATCGAATTCACGTGCTCTGTATACAGAAGTCTTCTAAATATCCAGACATTCCCTTTTCTCCAGTATTCAGTTATCTGAATTACTAGTGGTAGGTCTTTTGGGATAAAGACTTGGGGAATCAGCACTATATACATTGGTGGTGTTTTGCAAGGACCTGTTTCGTCAGGACCCAGCCTCTCCTTCAGCTAAAATGTTCTGGCTCAAGTCTCCAAATTATTCCAGTGATTGGAACTTTCTATGCCCTTTTGGTTATATATTCATGATCTGTTTTGTTCAGATGTTCCTTTGTTTGTGGCTGTCCATCTATCTTGCCCTGAGGAACATCACGTTCTGTGATCCGTCTCCATAGAGCCTATAGATCAGGCCCTCCTGGTTGCCGTCCCAGCTTTGCTGCCCATTTTAGTAATCACCCCAGCCTTTCTCCTGACTGTTCAGTGCTTCCACCGGGCCTCTGCATTTAGACTCCTCTCCTTCGCAGCAATGCTGGGAAGCCCAGCTCTGTGACAGCATCTCCTCCCATCAGTTTCTGCCTACAGAGGATAGCTATTACTCAGGTTGTTGATGATGCTGGTCCTCACCCGCTCCGCAGTGCGTTTCTTATTGCTTTAGGAAAACGATGTGTCCCTCAGATCCTTCTGAAGGTCACAGTCAGCTGGTGGGTGTTCTGGTCTAATACAGCAGACCTATGCCAGCGTGCCATTTCTCTGAGCCCTTGACCCTTTCCTTCAGAGCTGTCACAGCAGTTTGATGACTTTCCTACGTGTAATACGGTCCATTACTTTTCCCACGCTCCCAAGCGCTGTCTCAGCAGCATATGAGAGCTATCACTCAGGGCTCTTTGCAGGATAATAAATCCTGTGTTTTGCATTATCCAGCTTTGTACTCTGCAGCCCTTGAATCGGCCCTCTTGGAATGCACTTCCAGGCATTTAAAGTGGAAAAAAAAAAAAAAACAGAAGAGGGAGGCCCTTCTGGAAGAGCCCTGGGAAGGAATATTGGGGAGCCGTGTTATTTATGACACTGAGACCTGATGTTTCCTCTAGCTTTATTGCTGTATATTCATTCATATTTTTTTTTCCTATCTGGCGGGCCCTGAGCTGTTTTTTAATAGGCACAAGTAAGATGGTAAGGTAGAAAAAGTTCCCAAGTTAAAAACCAGCTCTTCCATTAACCAGCATCTTGACCTTGGGCAGGTCCCAGGATAGCAAATAGACGTCATCTCACCTGCCAACCACTCTGCGTTGGCAAGACTTCTTTGATCCTGATTTAGGGTTCAGGAGGAAGATATCCCCGTGCAAGGCCTGTGGATGCGAGAGAGGAGTGGACAGACCGATGATGGTGCTGAGTTAGGGTCTCAAATCTTCATGTCTTCACTTGAGGAGGGGGAAGTGGAAGGCGGTTACGTTAAGGCATCAAGGTTAGTATCTCTGGTAACCGCAGTACTCTGTGATCCCGTGTCCGCCATCTTCCCGCAGGGCCCTCGGGACAGAGTCCTCTGCTGAAAGCCCTCAGTGGGAATTACTCGGCTCCCCTGGTTGTCACCAGCTCGAGCAACTCCGTCTACCTGCGCTGGTCGTCTGACCATGCCTACAACCGGAAGGGCTTTAAGATTCGGTATTCAGGTGAGTGAAGCATAAGGACTCGTGGGAAGGGCCGCAGCCCCTGAGCCCCTTCAGTTTCTCACCCAAAACAATAAGCCATAGGCCACATTCTCGACGGCAGCCTTTCCCCTCCGCTGAGTCTCTCTCACCTGTAGCTGCTGAGTCTCTCTCACCTGTAGTTGCAGAGTACCCTTGACATCCCACCTCCCCTCTCTCTACCTGCTCAGTTTTAATCTCTTCCTTCTTGCTGCTCCCACTGCCAACCTGTGTCTTTTAGATAGGTTTCTCGTATATGAGCTGATAATGCCTGTAGTGGTCCTGTCCCTAACACTGTTGAAATGTTAACAAAAGTCCCTTAAAACCGAAAAATCCTAAGGATGTGGGTCTCCAACTGGCAGATATTAGACAAGCAGCAAACAGTGAGCTGTATTCCCAGTCCAGGGGCCCCTCTTCTGCTCTGTGAGCCCCGTCTCATAGGCAGAGTCAGATTGAGGGCCGCACCAGCTAACTATCTGCCAGGACACAGAACTATCCTTAGAGAGGTAATGAGGCAGAGGAAATCAAGGCCAACTGAGCTCCCCTGGGGACTACTGTCTGTCACGGGGAAGAAAATGTGAAAAACTGCCTGCTGCCCATGTTGCAGGGTAGGGGATCCATTGAACTGCTGGCCGCTTCTGTGAGCTTGGGGGCAGAAATGAATGACCTAAGACCATAGCCAGTTCCACCAGGGGCTGGTCTCTCACAGCACTCTTTCCCTGGCTGCATTTGGCCTGAAAGAAAGTGAAAGTCGCTCAGTCCTGTCCAACTCTTTGTGACCCCATGGACGGTAGCCCATCAGGCTCCTCTGTCCATGGGATTCTCCAGGCAAGAATACTGGAATAGCTTGCCATGTCCTCTTCCTCCACGGGATCTTCCCCACCCAGGGATCACACCTGGGTCTCCCACATTGCAGGTAGATTCTTGACCATCTGAGCCACCAGGGAAACTGCATTTGGCCTGTGTTCCAAACAAATGTTGGGCAAATTTTCAAAGAATATTGATTAAGAGGGATGTCAAAACGTAGCCTGAGTTGCCTCTTATCTCAGTCCATCTCTTTGCACAGGCTGCCCACTTGGAAGACCAGCCCAAACTTAGCTGGTCTAGCTTTATTGCTATATAAAGCTAGAAATCTTAAGAAACTCTTGGGTAGGGATGGCTCCAGGTGAGGGCCAACCAGGAAAGCTGAAGGGAGCCTGGGAGGAGGAGGAGCTTTACTTTCTCAGAGTCCATTTCCTCTGCAAAGTAGACCCCAATTCCTTTCCCCCCACATACACACAAGAGGGAGGGTGGCTTCACGCCCTTCAGCTAGTTGGGCTGCATCACCCGCTAGGTGAATGATGATTAAACAAGTCACTCAGCCTCTTCAGGTCTCAGTTCTTCTTGGTGGAAAGAAACCTTAAGCTACTCTCAGGCTGATTTCCCAGCAGCTACTAACACAAAAGAGAAATAAAGCAATTTAGTAGCATTTCACTGTGCCGATTGCTATCCCCTGAACTAGAAGTCATTAAGGAGTTGCCCTTGGCTTGATGTTTTTAAAGATTAATCACATGTTTGTGGGTAATGAGTCACTTATAATACATCTGACAGCTGCAGAAAGTGAATTAATTACATGGTGAAACAATGAGTCCTTAATGGAAACACAGGAGAATCTTGTAATTTGCCCATGCCTCTATCACTGTGACTAAGTTTATTTTATAACTGAGATTCTTGTTCGTGACTGAGGTAGACTTGTGGATACCACATAAACAGGACGCAGTTGGCAAAGCAGGAGCAAAGGAGGGCGTCTGCCTTGGAAGGGGAGGTTTGAGAACATCAGTTTCACCAGCAGAGGGATGTAATCACATAGGAGGCCAGCGGATAGGGGAAGGGTCCTGGCACCTATGTCCTGACTTAGCCCGCGCCAGGGATGCTGAAGGCGGATGGACGAGCTTGCCCTTCGTGCTCCTTTGGTCAGCCCTCTTTCCTGGCCTCACAGAACTTCCCCCCGAGGCTCCCTGGCAGAGGTGTGTGTTGCAAGGTCTCTGAGGCTGGGGTCTTTGTCTGTTCTCTTCACTGTCATATTCCCAGCACTTAGAATAGCATCTGACATATAAGAGACTCTTGATGTCTGTCTGTTGGATAAATGAATGAAATAAATTGGAATTGTGTGTCAAGGGGAAATGAGGACTGTGGGTTTCACGTCCTGGATTGTTCCAACTCCCTCTCCCCCTCCAGCCCCCTACACAACAGAAAGCAGGACTCGCACCATTTACTGAGCACAGAGTGCCCTGCACCAGGCTGGGGCTTTACAGACAAGATCCCGTTTAAATTATCCCAAAGCCTATGAGGAAGGCATTGCCAGTCCCAACGTTCAGGTGAGGAAAGTGGGGTTAAAGGGCCTGAGAGGCTTGTCTCACGTCACAGACCTGTGGGAAGTTGGGAAGTGGAACTCAAGCGCAGCCCTGACTCCCGAGGCCTCAGCCCTGCAGTCACATCTTTCTGAAACCAACCACATCAGATTGTTCTCTGTGTCTCTTTGGGAGCTGGCAGGACTTGAGAGCCTGAACTTGGCTGCACAACCTGTGCTGCCTCCAGACCCAAAGGTGACCCAGTGCTTCATAGAACGGTTTCTTTTTTTCTTTCTTCTCTTGTCGTCCCTCTCCTTTCCCCGCTTTCTTTTCCTTCTCTTCCCTTCTCTTTTCCTTTCTTTTCGTTTCTTTGGCTCTCCTACACTGATTGCTTTTCTGTATCGACTTCCTAACTAGCAGTCGACCTGGCAGTGGTGAAGATGGGAAGGCGGGGGAGAAGCAAGGCGGGGGGTGGAGGGTGGGGGACTGCATGAGGAAGGACCACCTCTGTCTTCCCGCTGCACGCGGTCCCTGACCCCCGTCTTGCCGTGCAGCTCCCTACTGCAGCCTGCCCAGGGCTCCCCTCCACGGCTTCCTTCTGGGCCAGACCAGCACCCAGCCCGGAGGCTCCATCCACTTTGGCTGCAATGCCGGCTACCGCTTGGTGGGACACAGCATGGCCATTTGTACCCGGCACCCCCAGGGCTACCACCTGTGGAGTGAGGCCATTCCTCTCTGTCAAGGTAAGAAGCTGGTGGGAGAGAGGTGATAGGGTGCTTGGGTCCTACCCACAACTTGGGCTTGTCCCAGGACCAATCACTTCCAAATGTGGGATTACTCATGGATGATTAATTCATTCTTTCAGCAAACATGTATTGAAGATCCATAATGTCTGAAGCCCTAGAGATATACATATGTGTAAAACAAAGCCTTGGTGTTTTCAGAGCAGAGAAGGAGATGGATTGTTGTTGTGCAGTTGATAAGTCATGTCCTCTTTGTGACCCCATGGACTACAGCATGCCAGGCTTCCCTGTTCTTCACTCTTTCCTGGGGTTTTCTCAAATTCATGCCAGTGAGTCAGTGATGCTGTCTAACCATCTCATCCTCTGTTGCCCCCTTCTCTTCCCACCTTCAGTCTTTCCCAGCATCAGGATCTTTTCCAGTGAGTCGGCTCTTCCCATCAGGTAGCCAGAGTATTGGAGCTTCAACTTCAGCATCCATCCTTCCAATGAATATTCAGGACTGATTTCTTTAAGGAGATAGATATGTAGCACAGAAATGCAAGAAGGAAGGAAGTGGTATATAAGGAGTGCAAACAGGGTTGGGGGAGCCCAGGGCTAAGAGGGGACCTACTTGCTCCTCAACAGCTAGGGAATTCCCACAAGAGGGGTCACTTGGGCTCACAGAACAAGAGAAGTCAAGAGCCAGGCACTGGCAAGGAAGGCTTTCTAGGCAACAGCAAGAGCATTTGCAAAACCATAGACAACGAGAGAGATCACAAAATATGCCACACAACTGATGGTGTCTGAAGCAGCATGCCAGGTAGCAGAAGACGAGCGGCCGGGGGAAGCAGAATGAACGACCATCACCTGCGAAATCATCAGGGATCAAGCACCTGATACATACCAGGCAGTTCACATGCATCACTTTTGGCCATTTGTGGTATTTTTTTTCTTAAAGCAATATACATTCAGACTAGAAATCTGAAGAAAAAAAACTATAGATAATGCAAAAGAAAAGTATAAAAGACATAACCCCATCAATTGAAATCACCACTTTTAACATTTCCTTTGGTATTTCATAAATTATTGATAAAAATGGCATTATTTGTGTACAAAGCTCTTCATATTTTGTTAGCATTTATTACATGATTAAATACACTTTGTTATCAATATTTGCAATGATCTGTAGCACTGTAGAAAAGCTCACTTGTTCAAGTATCATCCTATTGTTGGTCATTTGAACTTCCATATTTTTTGCTGCTATAAACAGTGCTGCTGTTTAAATCCTTATAATTCCATCCGTATTTATCTCTTTAAAATAAATTCCCAGAAGTGAGATTACTGAATCATACCTATATAAAGTCTACAGCTTTTGACACTCCTTGCTACCCAGAAAGTTTTTCTTCTCTTATAATTCCACTGCGGCATGTTGTCTCTCCTCCAAAAAAGAAAGAAAAAAAAAATTTTACCAGTCACCTTCACGGTCCCATCACTTCATGGCAAATAGATGGGGAAAAGGTGGAAGTAGTGACATATTTTATTTTCCTGGGCTCCAAAATCACTGCAGACAGTGATTGCAACCATGAAATTAAAAGATGCTTGCTCCTTGGAAGGAAAGCTATGACAAACATAGATAGCATATGTTTGTCTCTGATTTTTTCCAAAAAGCAGAGACATCACTTTACCAACAAAGGTCTGTAGAGCCAAAGCTATGCTTTACTAAAGTACTCATGTGCGGGCGTGAAAGTAGGACCATAAAGAAGGCTGAGTGCTGAAGAAATGGTGCCTCCGAATTGTGGTGTTGAAGACTCTTGAGAGTCCCTTGGACTGCAAGGAAATCAAACCAGTCAGTCCTAAAGAAAATCAACCCTGAATATTCATTGGAAGGAGTGATGCTGAAACTGAAGCTCCAATACTTTGGCCACCTGATATGAAGAGCCAACTCATTAGGAAAGACACTGATACTGGGAAAGATTGAAGGCAAAAGGAGAAGGGGGCAGCAGAGGATGAGATGGTGAGACAGCATCACTGACTCAATGGACATGAATCTGAGCAAACTCCAGGAGACAGTGAAGGACGAGGAAGCCTGGCGTGCTGCAGTCCATGGGGTTACAAAGAGTGGGACACGATTGAGTGACTGAACAACAACTTGCTGATGCTCGGAGAATGTGGCTCTTTATTGAGCAATGGGGGAGGTTTCACTGATGCATAAGGCAGATCACTGTGCACACTAATGGGGAGGGAGAGAGGAAACCAGAGGGCTGAGAAAATTTTAAGTTTTTCTTGTCATAAAATATGAATTTTATTTCACAACCTAAAAGTTGAGAATTATGGTTTATATGGCAGACTTAGGCTCAGAAGACAGCCTTTCAGATAACTCTGAGGGACTGTTCTGAAGAGGCAAGGGAGGAGCCCGGATATATATGAGTTTTTGCAATAAAAACCAGGTAGTCCGAACATCAAAAGATTACTGTTAATTAAAGAAAACCAAGCACCCCAGGTTAATAAGTTTAGCGTTCTTTTATATATGTGCACGCTCAGTTGCGTCTGACTCTTTGTGACCCATGGACTGTAGCCTGCCAGACTCCTCTGTCCATGGAATTTTCCAAGCAAGAATACCAGAATGGGTTGCCATTTCCTATTCCAGGGTATCTTCCTGACCCAGGGATTGCACCTGCCTCTTGTGTCTCCTGCGTTGGCAGGGGGAGGAGGCCCTTCTATATATGGGGAGATGCAGAAGTCAGAGCTCATTGGAATCATTCCTTTGATATGCACCTTCGCTATCTAGGGCCAGAATCCTCTTCTTTCCCATCCTGAATCCCCTCAGGATGCACTACTGGCCTGGCTGCAGGGGAAGAGGGGTCAGCCTGTTTGTCTCCATCAGGAGTTTCCTGGGAGCCCACCCCTGGGGGTGACTGGAGTGGTGGAGGAGTGGATGACCTATGACTGCAACATCCTGTGTTTCCTGATTTGGCGGATGTGGCAGGCAGCCATATCTTTGTCTTCAGTTGCCACTCCTTTTTAATGCTCATTTTGTTGATGGTGTTTTTAACTTAAAAGGGCCCTTCCTTGCTCACTTTCAGCTTGTTCTCCTTTCAAAGCACTCTCCTCATTTTATTATATGTCACCTTGACTTTCTCAGTAGCTGTCTAGGGCCCGCATCCTGTTCTTTCCCATCATGGATCCCCTCATGGTGCACTGCTGGGGAGGCTGCAGTGGCTGAGGCGGCAGCCCATTGGTCTCCATCCTGAGCTCCCTCTAGAGCATCTGATCCTGCTAATCAGGGGTTTAAAGACTATAAGTCTTCTGTTACCTGAGTTAGCTCTTTTTCCTAAAGGAGACTTTTCTATTTTTAATCTTATCTTTGTTTATCTCTTTCACGCTGCTGGTTTTCTTCATACATATAGTGATCTTTGCTCATATTTTAAAGGCAAGGTTGATTTTTCCATACAAAGATGTGGATTTCCTTTGTTATTATTATATACAGCCATCCTTGCCCACTAGGTCTCTCCCATGAATAAGAAGTTGAATTTGAAACCACTAGGTAGTACTTTGGCCACCTCATGAGAAGAGCTGACTCATTGGAAAAGACTCTGATGTTGGGAGGGATTGGGGGAAGGAGGAGAAGGGGAAGACAGAGGATGAGATGGCTGGATGGCATCACTGACTCAATGGACGTGAGTCTGAGTGAACTCCGGGAGTTGGTGATGGACAGGGAGGCCTGGCGTGCTGTGATTCATGGGGTCGCAAAGAGTCGGACATGACTGAGTGACTGAACTGAACTAAACTGAACTGAGGTGGCATTTCATGGGGGCTCCAAGGAGCTCTGATTCTTCATGTCTCTGCAGAAAGAATTTGGCGAGAGGCAAAGTGATAGATAAGAAGTGACTTATTAGAATAGTGCGCTTGTGAGGCTTACAAGCAGGCAGGTGAGAGGGTGCCATGCCCCAGGAACGCAGTGGCTGCAGTTTTATACTGAAAGGGAAAGTGGGGAGGGGGAGAAGATCACCTTCTTCCTCATTCTTGAGTAGATGTCACGTTTCCATCATCAGCTCTTCCTCCATGGTGAGCAGGGGAGTTTTTTCGTCCTTACATGGTCAAGCTGGGGCTGTCATGGCACAATGGAAAGGAGCAAAAAGGCACTCATCTATACTGAAAATGGTAAATCATCTCAGGCTGTAGTATAATGCCACCTTTTCTTTATATTTTTGTTTTAGTGTGCCCAGAGGAGCATGGCCTTGGAATCATTAACTCACTGAGCTCACTGGGCAGGATGTGGGTCTCATGCCTCTGGTTTTATTGTTTGGGACATGCCTTATGCTCCTGTTGCATGGTTTCATTGCTAAGCAAGCCCACTTGGTTTTGTGGATAAGCAAACCTGCTTTCTCGAGTGATCACTAACTTACAGGAGCCTCCCCTGTGTTTTTCTTTACTTGCAGTCCTCTAGTGGGATTAGCTATTTAATCACCTACATAGTCCCTTTTGCTGGTGTTGTTCCATCGCTAAGTCCTGTCTGACTCTTTGCAACCCCATGGACTGCAGCACGCCAGGCTTCCCTGTCCTTCACCATCTCCCGGAGTTTACTCAGTCTCGGGTCTATTCAGTTGGTGATGCCATCCAACCATCTCATCCTCTGTTGCCCCCTTCTCCTTCTGCCCTCAATCATTCTCAGCCTCAGCGTCTTTTACAGTAAGTTGGCTCTTCACATCAGGTGGCCAGATTATAGGAGTTTCAGCTTAAGCATCAGTCCTTCCAGTGAATATTCAGGGTCGATTTCCTTTAGGATTGACTGGTTTAATCTCCTTGCAGTCCTGGGGACTCTCAAGAGTCTTCTCCAGTGCCACAATTTGAAAGTATCGATTCTTCGGTACGGAGCCATTTTTATGGTCCAACTATCAATCCGTACACAATACTGGAAAAACCATAGCTTTGACTATATGGACCTTTGTCAACAAAGTGATGTTTCTACTTTTCAATACTCTATGTTTGTCATAGCTTTTCTCCCAAGGAGCAATCATCTTTTAATTTCATGGCTACAATCACTGTCTGCAGAAAATAAAGAAATAAAATCTCTCACTGCTTCCACTTTTCCCCCATCTATTTGCCATTGAGTTGATGGGACGAGATGCCATGATCTCAGTTTTTTGAATGTTGAGTTTTAAACCTGCTTTTTCACTCTTTTCTTTCACCCTCATCAAGAGGCTTCTAGTTCCTCTTTGTTTTCTGTCATTAAAGTAGTATCATCTGCATATCTGAGGTTGTTTATATTTCTCCCAGGAATCTTGATTCCAGCCTGTGAGTCATCCAGCCCAGCATTTCACATGATCTACTCTGCACATAAGTTAATTACGTAGGGTAACAATATACCTTGTCATAGGCTATATGAGCCTTGTCGTATTCCTTTCCCAATTTTTAAACAGTCCATTGTTCCATGTCTGGTTCTAACTGTTGCTTCTTGACCCGCATGTAGATTTCTCAGGAGCAGGTGAAGTGGTCTGGTATTCCCCTCTGTTTAAGAATTTTCCACAGTTTGTTGTGATCCACACAGTCAAAGGCTTTAGCATAGTCAATGTCTCTTTACTCTGTCCCTATCAAACTGAGTATATGCAGAGATAAGCAGGCAGAGGGTCAGCCTTGAGGGTGGAAGCCTTTATATCTAAGAATTAAAAGACCTTACTCTGGGATACCTGCTCCTACTTGAGCGTCCCCAATTCTCTCAAACGGGTTCTTTTCTTTCTTTTTCTTCCTTCCTTCCTTTCTTTTTTTTTTTTTTTTTTCTTAAGTCGGTTTAAAACCGTCTCTATTTAGTTTGGAAAATGGCTGCCTGGCCACCTCGCCACTGTATCTGTGTGGAGGGATGGAGAATTGATCTCACCTCATAGCTCCCTCCTGTATATATTTTGTCCTGCAGCTTCTCAACTTCATTTAATCCACTGACACATTTCTATCTGTATTTCATCTTCCACAGTTTCTTCTTCCATCTCCTCTGCTGATGATCTTCCCATTTTCTTCTTTGTTATGAGGCTTTTCCCTTTTATTACTCTTTACTATCATTCTACTAGGGCCTCAAGGGAGAGGAAAATAAAAATATGTTCTCAGAACACCATCTTGAAGCAGACAGGCTCATGACATTTTTCTCCTCTGCCAGCTCTTTCCTGTGGGCTTCCTGAGGCCCCCAAGAATGGAATGGTGTTTGGCAAAGAGTACACAGTGGGGACCAAGGCTGTATACAGCTGCAGCGAAGGCTACCACCTTCAGGCAGGTGCTGAAGCCACGGCAGAGTGTCTGGAAACAGGCCTGTGGAGCAATCGCAATGTGCC
>SJYT01063015.1:197847-253295 GCA_006410635.1 Cephalophus harveyi
TGATTATCTGGGTCATGAAGATCTTTTTTGTACAGTTCTTGTGTGTATTCTTGCCACCTCTTCTTAATATCTTCTGCTTCTGCTAGTTCCATAACATTTCTGTCCTTTATTGGGCCCATCTTTGCATGAAATGTTCCCTTGAGATATGTAATTTTCTTGAAGAGATCTCTAGTCTTTTCCATTCTGGTATTTTCCTCTATTTCTTTCCATTGGTCACTAAGAAAGGCTTTCTTATCTATCCTTGCTATTCTTTCAAACTCTGCATTCAAATGGGTATATCTTTCCTTTCCTTCTTTTCCCTTAGTGTCTCTTCTTTTCACAGCTATTTGTAAGGCCTCCTCAGACAGCCCTTTTGCTTTTTTGCATTTCTTTTTCTTGGGGATGGTCTTGATCACTGCCTCCTGTACAATGTCATGAACCTCCATCTATAGTTCTTCAGGCACTCTGTCTATCAGATTTAATACCTTGAATCTATTTGTCACTTCCACTGTATAATCATAAGAAATTTTCTTTAGGTCATACCTGAATGGCGTAGTGGTTTTCCCTACTTTCTTCAATTTAAGTCTGAATTTGGCAATAAGGAGTTCATGATCTGAGCCACAGTCAGCTCCTGGTCTTGTTTTTGCTGACTGTATAGAGCTTCTCTATCTTTGGCTGCTAAGAATATAATCAATCTGATTTTGGTTGACCATCACCATCACCATGGTGATGTCCGTGTGTAGAGTCGTCTCTTGTGTTGTTGGAAGAGAGTGTTTGCTATGACCAGTGCGTTCTCTTGGCAAAACTCTGTTAGCTTTTGCCCTGCTTCCTTTTGTCCTCCAAGGCCAAATTTGCCTGTTAATCCAGGTATCTCTTGACTTCCTACTTTTGCATTTTAGTCCCATATAATGAAAAGGACATCTTTTTTGGGTGTTAGTTCTAGAAGGTCTTGTAGGTCTTAATAGAACTGTTCAACTTTAGCTTCTTCAGCATTACCAGTTGGGGCATAGACTAGGATTACTGTGGTGTTGAATGATTTGCTTTGGAAATGAACAATATCTTCCTGTTGTTTTTGAGGCTGTACCCAAGTACTGCATTTCGGACTCTTTTGTTCAATATGAGGACTACTCCATTTCTTTTAAGGGAATCTTACCCACAGTAGTAGATATAGTGGTCATCTGAGTTAAATTCACCCATGCCAGTCCATTTTAGTTTGCTGATTCCTAAAATATTGATTTTCACGCTTGCTAACTCCTATTTGACCACTTCTAAACTGTGAAAAAATACAAAATGACTGTGTGAGGAGGCAGTACAAGTAGCTGTGAAAAGAAGGGAAGCGAAAAGCAAAGGAGAAAAGGAAAGATATACCCATTTGAATGCAGAGCTTCAAAGAATAGCAAGGAGAGATAAGAAAGCCTTCCTCAAGACTCTTTTGTTGACCATGATGGCTACTCCATTTCTTCTGAGGGATTCCTGCCCGCAGTAGTAGATATAATGGTCATCTGAGTTAAATTCACCCATTCCAGTCCATTTTAGTTCACTGATTCCTAGAATGTTGACGTTCACCCTTGCCATCTCTTGTTTGACCACTTCCAATTTGCCTTGATTCATGGATCTAACATTCCAGGTTCCTATGCAGTATTGCTCTTTACAGCATCGGATCTTGCTTCTATCACCAGTCCCATCCACAACTGGGTATTGTTTTTGCTTTGGCTCCATCCCTTCATTCTTTCTGGACTTATTTCTCCACTGATCTCCAGTAGCATATTGGGCACCTAATGACCTGGGGAGTTCCTCTTTTGGTATCCTATCATTTTGCCTTTTCATACTGTTCATAGGGTTCTCAAGGCAAGAATACTGAAGTGGCTTGCCATTCCCTTCTCCAGTGGACCACATTCTGTCAGTTTGTGTTACATAAGGATAATTGCCATGTTACTTGGCACATAGGTATTCATAACTGTTATATCTACATTGAAAATTGTGGTTTTAGCCTTTAAAAATGTCTTCATTATCACTTTAACATTTTCTAGCTTGAACTGTATTGTACCTAATACCATTAGGGTTACACTCTCTACTTTCATCTTCTCCCATTTGCCTGGTATGCCTTTAACCATCCCTTTATTTTAGCCTTTCTGAATCACTCAAATTAGATGGGCCTCTCGTATATATCATAGAGTTGGACCTTGCCTTCTGAGTCCATTTGAAAATCCTTTTCTCTTAATAGGTTAGTCAAATTCATTCACATATATTATTATTTATATGTTTAGTTTTAATTTTGTTTAATTATTATGTATAAAATATAATACACATAATATTTTTTCTCTGTATGATGTGTTTTCTTTTTTTTTTTTTTTTGCTTTGCTTTGCTCTTTTTTTTCATTTCTTTTGGTATTGGTATTCAGAAAAGGTTGGAAACATTTATGTTCTTTCCTATAGTTGGTGCACTGACATACCAGGGTCATTTTTCAATATGTTCACCTTTAAGATGGGCTTTCTATTTCTAGCAATGACTCTGGATCAGTATTCCCCAGCTTCTCTCATCTCCTTTCCATACAGCCTTGCTCTCTGCTAAGCCTTGCAACAGAAGCATGAGAAATAGTTCTGCCCAGGTTTAGTGTTTGTTTTTCTACTTACATGTAATTTAAAGTTTATAGCATTCTCTGTCTTCTAGTTATGCTGCAGGCCTGGGCTTTCTACGGTTTTATTTCTTTTTATTAGTCTGCATTTTTGGATTTAGATGGCCGCTGTTATTCTAATTAGCCTGGAAGTAATTTGGAAAATTTTTCACTTTCTAAAGTTCCATAAAGTGAGCCTTTATGTAAAGTACAGTGTTTTGGTCTTAATTTTTGTAAGGCAGGCTTTTGTTTTTAATTCTTCTTCACTTGGCTTTCCCTATATGAGATGGAATAATGAAATAGTGAGACTTAATAAACAATGCATGAAAATTAGTCTTAATGGCTTCTTAAGTACTAGCTTTACAGAAAGCAAGACCTATCTACATTTAGTCAGTCTTGTAGATGTCTCTAAACAAAATATATTTGGTTTTATCCAGGAAATGAAAATTCAGATGCCTTCAAGAAATTGGCACATTACACATGTGAAAAGGTTTAAGTTACAAGTAACAGAGAATGCTGGATTCTGAATTCATGGAAGATGTCTGCCGAACCTAAGATACTTAATTTTGTGCCTGGTCCATACAGAAAGGCAGCAGAGTCAAGCAGGTGGACACTTGCACCCCAGACCTAGCTTGCCTGGCTTCCAGTTCCAGGTCCACCACGACACTGCCTGTTGCTGTGTGATGTTAGATGAGGTGGCTTACCTCACCAGGTCTGTTTCCTAACTTATGAAAAGCAGGTACCTCAGAGACTACTGCGAGGATTAAATGAGAGAATGCATGTGAACTGGTCAGATGCTGCTGGTGCTGCTGTGAAGAGGACCGTGATGGTGGTGTGGTGGGCGATGTGCCACCGCCCTGCTACATCACTGAATCCAAGATCTTTTGTACCAAGCTCCATTCTCTCCTGAAGCACAGAGATTTAAGAAGTACCTGGGGTAGGAAGGCAAGAGTAACAGGACATTTACAAGCAATTGCTCGGTGGCAGGTACCATGTTAGATGCCGTCACCTATGAATTCCAGCTTTACAATATCAGCCAGACTCAGAACTTTCCAGCTGCCTGTCTCCACTTCCTCAGCCAGCGACCTTGTCTCTTGCCCACACAGCTGTTTCATAATCTCACCTACTTCCTGAAGACCCATAGTCTACCTACTCAGAGACACATTTGCTATATTTTCAGCAGATAGTTAAAACATATAGTGAGGATGGCCTGAAAGCAGAGAAGCCAGGTTCAGAACTCAGATGGGTCACTTAGAAACTGTGCCCCTTGGACAAGTCCTCAGACCCCTCTGAACCTCTTTTTTCCTAAAAGATAATGATGGTGCCTATCTCACGGGGTTATAAGGATTAAGTGCAATAAAGCATATAGACCCCAATAATTCTTAGCTAATGATATAATCTCACTTTCTACTGTGCAGAGAGAACGGAAGACATCAGACAGTAACCCCTTCCACTTCCTGCTTCCCCTCCCACATGTCCATCTGTCCTTCTCCACCTTCACCCTTGACCCTTACCTCCTATCGAGAAGTCTCTCCAAGCCCAAGGCTAATCACTCCATGAGTCTCTGGATCACCTTCCCTTCTGCCTTCTTCGTGAGCTTAGTCTGTTTTCAGTTCTCTCCTCTGAACTGCGCACCTTCCTTTTCTATTAATTTACCTCAGCCTGTAAGACCGAATCCAGCAAACCTTTCCTTAGCACCTACTTTGTGCCAGGCGCTTGTATGGTGTTATGCATAAAGATGGGTTGAATGTGCCATGATCTCGGCCCTCAGGAAATTTGGGTCTGCTGATGCTTGTGTTCAAGTCTAGTTAAGAGCCCCAGCCCAGCTGGACCCCTCCTTTCTTTCCCATCGGTGTATTCCCCTTCTCCCCTGTGTCTGAGTCCATCAGGGCTCTCCAGAGAAACAGAGCTCCCTGGGACATCTGATAAGCCATGAACTGTCCCCATGGGCCTGTGACACTCCCACCTCCTGTGAATTTTGCTGACCACCCCTCTATGTCCTGTGCTGGCATTTCGGTCAATCTGCAATTCAGCTGTTACTACTCCCAAAGGTTTAGCCCTCAGCCCTCTCCTCTAACTTTATACAAAGTTATTAAATACCTTTATACAAAGGTATTTTAGCCTTTGGGAGGTGGATCATGACCCTTTGTAAGTCTGGTGGGAACAATGCATCTTCTCCCAAGCTGATCAGAAACACCCCATATTTTGCACATAATTTCAGGGCATTCACAGGCCCTCTGAAGCTTCCCTCCACTCTCTCACCACTTCACTGACTTGGAAAATCCTGCTCAGCCTTGAGACCCAGCTGAGGATATGCCACATTCTCTGGGGACCCTCCTTAACCACTCCCTCCCTGGTGGAGGGTAGGTGCCCATCCTGGAAGCCTGCTTCAGCACCAGCCACAGTGATGTGACAGTCTGCTCCCCTGCCTGCTCTCCTGATAGGCTGAGAAATGAGCTCCCGAGCTCCTTGCATTTCATCAGTATGCATAGCAGTGTGCCTTGCACTTAGAAGGCATCCAGTAAATATTTAATGAAGAGCAAAAGTATGGGTCTGTTTTCAGAGCAACGCTGTTCAATGCATATTGAAATTCTTACTTTACAGATATAGGAACTGAGGCTCAGAGTGAGGTGTCCAAAGTAAGGAAAGGACACAGCTGAGTTGTAAATCCGGTCTGCTGGCCTCCTCATCCATTCTCGTCCCACACTCCAGGCTGTCCAGAACCCCTGTAGCCCATTAACAGCCTGTCTTCTGCTCTGCCCAGCTCTCTCTGCTAGAGTCAAAGATACTACTGTTGAGATCTATAAAAGAGAACTGGCCAGAGAGACAGCAGAGGTGTCCACAGCAAAATCTGGATCCTACTTAGTCTTGTTCCCTGACCTCCATCCATACCATTTGGGTTTGGGATGTTGTTTAGTCTCTAAGCTGTGTCCAACTCTTTGTGACCCCAGGAACTATAGCCTGCCACGCTCCTCCATCCATGGGGTTTTTCAGGCAGCAATACTGGAGTGGGTTGCCATTTCCTCCTCCAGGGGATCTTCCTGACCCAGGGATCAAACATACATCTTCTGCATCTCCTGCATTAGCAGGATTCTTTACCCCTAAGCCACCTGGGAAGCCCCGGGTTTGGGGTGGGGTCCTCGTAAATCCAAGTGTTAGGATAAGAAAGCATTCCTCATGGTTCCTCAGCCTCTCACAGCTGAAAACCCAGAACCAAGGGAGAGACCTCAAAAGCATCAAGTCAGATTTCCACCCAAAGAGACTAGGTACTGAGCAGGTAGTAAATAGAACCAAGGACTCAGGAGCAGAGCAAAAGCCAGGCATCTATCCATTCATGACTCACTCATTTGTTAGTTCACTCTGCAGTTTTTTTCCCACTCTGGAATTACTTATCAAGGTCTTCCTGTATGTCCCTGGTGGCTCAGCAGTGAAGAACCCACCTGCCGATGCAGGAGACGCAGGTTCCGTCCCTGAGTCTGGAAGATCTCCTGGAGAATGAAATGGCAACCTGCTCCAATATTCTTGCCTGGGAAATCCCATGGACTTCTTGCAATATTCTTCTGTGGGAATCCCATGTAGTTGGAGCCTGGCCAACTGCAGTCCATGGGTTCACAAAAGAGCTGGCCACAACTTAGCAACTGAGCAACAACTTCCTATATGTCAGGCACCGGTCCAGACACAGAAGATACAGCAAGGAAGGGGACAGAGTCCCTGCCCCAGGGAGCTTCCATTCAGGTGGAGAAAGACTAGCAATGAGTAAAGACGTGCGCTCAGGGTGGGCGATTGCTGTATAGAAAAGCGAGCCGGGCAAGAAGGTTCGGCGGTGCGGGGTGGCCTTTTATCTGGTTGTGATGGCAGGCCTCACTGCTGTGGTGGCATTTGAGGGGAGACCTGAGGATTTGAGGGCAGAGGCCAAGGAATGTTTCAGCCAAGAGGAAGGCTCTGGGGCAGGACCTTGTTTAGTACATTCAAGAAAAGTCGCAGAGACCAGTGCCACTGGTGGAGTGAACTCCACTCCTGAGGGGAGGAGGGGAGCCTGAGCCCTGTAAGCACCAGTGTTCTCCCCCTTCCCTGCCCAGGGCTGAACCAGTTACACAGTGAAACAGAGTCGTGTGTGGACACCGGAATACCACCTTTATTCCTGATAAAGTCTAGCTGGAGCCTAGTTTAAATTGAGAGCCAAATGGAACTTGCTAAATAAACCCCAGGTGGGGTGGATTCACACAGTCAGGGCAGCCCTGCCCTGGGTTGGGCGTGACTCCACTGTAGCGGGAGGGGAAGGCAGGGGGGAACCTGCCTCTGCTGGAGGCTTGGGGAGGCCTCGCTCCCTGCAGACTGCCCGTCTCAAGAGGAGGAAGGCAGGGCTGTGCCTTCGTCCTTCCCAAACTGCACAGAGGGGCCGCTTCCGGTTACCCCAGGTAGGATAGAGAAGAGAGCACAGGGGAAGGCCGGGAAGCCCATGAGCTGAACTCCCTTCACACGGAAGGAGTAGGGGAGGGACTGCGCCCTCCTAAGAACTCCGATGCCCGCTGGTCTGTCGGGGTGACCAGTCCCTCCACACAGGCATGGTTTGTTCTGACTCTGGCTCCATCGAGACTGGCCCAGGAACTTAGGCTGGTCTGACTCCTCGGAAGGGTAGTCAGCAGGGTATCTGGCAAAGAATGGAGATGAGTGGCCGAAGGGATCAGGGAGAGGAACTGAGGCAGGACCGGCTGCCTGGGCGAAGGAGAAGGATGATACGCCCTAATGCCCTGTGGTCCTCGAACGACTTCTCTCAAGCAGTCCACGCTGTGGACACGCCTTCCAGGAAAAGGGGCTGTCCCCATGTTGACATCACGAAAACAGAGTTTTGTAGGAAAAGAAACTAAAGTCAGACCTAGGGCTGTGCTTCGCTGCTGGGCCTGAGAGAGGCCAGGTGAGGAGAGGACAGATGGGGTGGGCAACAACAGGAGGGCTGACCTCTCGTCCGTTTCGATTGCAGCAATTACCTGTGGACACCCAGGCAACCCAATCAACGGCCTCACCCAGGGCAACCAGTTCAACCTCAACGACGTGGTCAAGTTTGTCTGCAACCCGGGCTACATGGCCGAGGGGGCTGCTCGATCCCAGTGCCTGGCCAGTGGGCAGTGGAGCGACGTGCTGCCCACCTGTCGAAGTGAGCCACCCTTCCTCCCCCCCAACACCCGAGCCCCAGCCCCGCTGCCACCTGTGCCTGTGACCCACGAGCAGAAGTCAGGGGATTCTGTCATGGTGCTACGTTGACTCAAATAGGGAAGACTTGGGGCAGAGAAGGGTCACAGATGGAGCGTTTATCTCCCCCCAGATAGAGCCATGTCAAAATTCTTCACTGGTTATAGAAAGAAAGCGAAGGAAGTTTCATCTTTCAAAACAGAAATGGAAAGCAGTCTTTTGTTTACATTTCATAGAACCAATAATTCATCATTATCATATAGAGCCCCATTCTTAATGAAAGAAAAAAAAAAGGAAGGGTTGAAATGAGACATAAAAAGCAGAATCTAGGGGCTGGGATGAAGAGGAGAAGAAGAGAAGAAACTAAAGACTCAAGAGGCAGACCCGACATGGAGGATATTCCAGTCCCACCCAGACCATTTAGAAAATAGCTCCTGAAGCTTTTACAGGCTTCTCACAGCAATGAAGGGCTTCCCAGGGGGCTCAGGGGTAAAGAATCTGCCTGCCAGTGCAGGAGGTGAAGGAAATGCAGGTTCGATCTTTGGGTCTGGAAGATTCCCTGGAGGAGGAAATGGCAACCCACTCCAGTATTCTTGTCTGGAGAATCCCATGGACCGAGGAGCCGGGTGGGCTGCAGTCCAGATTGGACACAACTTGGCAACGAAGCACACGTGCACACACCCAGCGACGAGGGGCCCTGGGGCCGTCTGCCTCTGCCCACGAGTGGCCTGGCAGGCTCGCTGAGGTTTGAATGGAGGGTCAGACTGGCTGAGCAAGAGCAATCCCTGCCCTGGTGTGGAGGTTGATCAAGTCTTCACAGCTGTAAGGGGTGAGGGCTTGGACTCCCTCGGTTGATGGCTCCTCCTCCAGTGTTGAGACTACATGGCGACTGGCCGTGCAATGTGTCTCAATTTATTTGTAGTTGATATTAAAGGACCAAATTTTTCAAATGATGCTTTAGAATCAATCAAGATACATTCACAACTAACCTTAAAATAACATTCCTCTCAACACTTGAGGGTGCCATTGTGAATGAGAGAAGAATCTAGGGAATGCAGGGGAACTCGGCATGACCTCGTGTTGTGCCACGCTTCCATCAGCTCTCCAGGGAGGAAGGAGTTGAGACTGATGCTTTGGGCTATGGTTATCCCATGATCCCCTCTCCTCAAGAACTGTGCTCTCTCTCCCAGACACGTTCTGTCCTGTAACATCAACTCCCCAAACCCCAGCCCCTTCCCAGGGTGCTGTGCTCAAGAGCCGGTCTTGGAAAACAGAAGCCTGGGGTAAAATCTTAGAAATTGTGGCCCCTGGTCCTGCTCCCCACCCCCACCCCAGCTCATTCTCCTGATGGAATGTCCTGCCTAAAACACAAATCCGATCAACTCACTCCCTGTTTGAAACACCTCCCAAGACTTCTCACTGCCCTTGGGATAATAATAGTCTCCTTGGCTGGTTTACGGCCCCTGGGACCTGGCCCAGCCTCGGATCCAGCCTCATTGTTCTCCACTTGCGTGGCCCCCAGCCTCACCGCTGCCTTGGGTCCCAGCCACACTGAGCCTCTTCTGTTTCCTCACAGGTGACCTGTGCCTGTGAGCCCCTCAGGGCACCGGACACAGCTTCCTCAAATGCCATCTTCTCTGCCCCCTCCCACCATTTCCTTGTCCGAGTGACTTCTAGTCATCAAGAGCCAGCCTAAAGGTTGCTCCTTCTGGGGAGACTTTCCTGCCCTGCCCCATGCATTGGGCTAGAGGCTCTGCTTTGTGCTTCCAGAACATTCTCTGCTGCCCCATCAGAGCACTTACCAAACAGTATCATTGCTGGTTTGTCCCTTTCTCTCTAGACCAGCAGTTCTTAACTGGGTGTGATTTTCCTGCTCCCCTATTCCAATGGGGGACAGATGTCAAAAGACATCTTTGGTTGTCACAACTGGAGAGTTTCTATTAGCATCTAGTGGGCAGAGGCCAGAGACACTGTTAAACATCCTACAATGCGCAGGACTGCCCCCACCATAGATAATTATCAGCCCAAAATATCCACAGTGCCAAGGCAGAGAAACCCTACTCCAGACTGTAAATTCTGTCATATCCTTACTGCCCAGCATGAAGCTTGACACTCAGTATATCACAGTAAATAGCATGAATGAATGAACGCAGCTTACCTGTTTTGTGACTCCAACCTTTCTTAGCCTCAGAGAGGGTCATCAGAAGTTAAAAATAGCTCACACTTTAAAAGGTTTAAAAGGTTTCAAGTACTGACCCTGCCTGCCTCATACAACTCATATGAGGTTCAGGTTAATAATAGATATGAAAGTGTTTCGAAAGTCCAAGTTCACATCATGGGTTATGAACAGTATTGTCATGACTCTCAAACCTAACTCTGATTTTGATAAGCTGCTTTGGAACAATTTCAGCATTTAAAAGTCAAATTGATCCCCGAGAATTGATCTCCCCCTGAAATACTCATAAAAGTGATTAAAATAGTTTCTAGAGAAGCCCATCCCCTTTCCACAGCTCCGCTGCGGGAGACACACTGCTGGGGATGGGTTCACAGACAGGGGTGCATTCCTGCCCTCAAGGGATTCATACCGATAGAAGTTTGACACACCATCAAGCAATAGAGGTTCATGCCAGGACCACCAAGGAGGGAGAGGTTAACCAGTCTGGGACGAGGTGGGGAGGCTTCTGCAGGGGGTGATGTCTAGCTGGACACAGAAGGATGAATCCCTTACCCAGGTGGCCAAGTTGAGGGGAGCACAGCAGCCTCAGGACCAGCTCAGCTTCCCAGGCAGGATCTGCTTTGTGTAGCCTCTCTTGGTCTGGAAATTTTGCTCTACTGGGAATACATTCCTGTTTGGACTTCTGAATTCCCATTTAAAAGCATAAAAAAAAAAAAAAATCCTCACGTCCAGGTCTCTGCATCTAATCATCCTGTTCCATTGCAGTCATCAACTGTACGGATCCTGGGCACCAAGAAAACAGCGTTCGTCAGATCCACGCCAGCGGCCCACACAGGTTCAGCTACGGCACGACTGTGTCTTACCAGTGCACCCACGGATTCTACCTCCTGGGCACCCCAGTGCTCAGCTGCCAGGGAGATGGCACATGGGATCGCCCCCGCCCCCAGTGTCTCTGTAAGTAGACGTCGTTTACTCACAGTGGTCACCCGAGCACACTGACAGGATGGTCCATGTCAAATGACAGCCCTCCTGTGTGTGTGTGTGTGTGTGTGTGTGTGTGTGTGGTCACAGAGATGGTCACTTGGACTGCTCTCTGGATGTCAGAGCCCATCTTGGGCTCCTGTTGGTTAGCTGTGTGTGTGTGTGTGTGTGTGTGCGCTCGCTCAGTCGTGTCCAATTCTTCCCTTCCCTGGTGGCTCAGACAGTGAAGAATCTGCCTGCAATGCAGGAGACCTGGGTTTGATCCCTGAGTCTGGACGATCCCCTGGAGAAGAGAATGGCAACCCACTCCAGTATTCTTGCCTGGAGAATTCCATGGACAGAGAAGCCTGGTGGGCTACAGTCCACAGGGTCGGAAAGAGGTGGACACGACCGAGCATCTAACACGTTGGGTTCGATGCCCCACCGATTCTCTCTCTCTCTCCTAGCCACAGGCTTACTCCCTTTCCTCTCTAATGCCATCACCGACCCCTTCAGTCTCCAAGTTCCCTTCCTTCAGGGGTCCTGGCTACCTAGTGGAAACCTGTCTCGTTTTACTGCCTCCTTGATTTTCCAGAAAGACATCACATGAACGCCCTTTTTTAAAGGACTGAAGCAGAAATGCAACAGACCCTGGAGGCAGACAGACCTGGATTTGAATTCTGGCTCTGCCCCTAAACAAGCTGTGTGATTTGAGAGCCTCTGTTTCTTTGTCTAAATCAATGATGCTAATGCCTATTCCATAGGATTATTAGAGAATTAAGTGAGAACACCCATTAAAAGTGCCTGATTAGTCGCTGCTCAATAAACAGTAGCTGCTTTAAAGGATATTAGGAAAAAATACAGGGCAAACGTGGGGAAAAAAAGGATGAGGGAGGCACAAGGAATCCTGACATCGGGTTGCTAGCCTCACATCCTGAAGAGAAAAACAGTCCCTTAGGCCCCTGCTCGCGCATCTTGTTGCCAACCATGAGCCCTGTGGGTCGCTCTCTCTCCTGTCTTCCTGATAGTAGAGGTGAAGAAGCAGTCCAGAGGGGCTGATGGGTATTGAGTTGGGCCATTCTACAGTCCGCCTATCTGTGGTGGCTCATAAATACTTTGGCCCCTCAGTCGGGATGACTCCATCTCCTTATGCCCCTGTGCCTCTAGGTGTGATAGGAGGCTGGTTCAGCTACTCACCTGCCCATATTTCCCTTGTCTGAGGACCCCACCCTGGCCATCCAGCCCCATTTTTGGCTGACAGATCATCTGGGGTTGGAAATGGACCACCACCTGTGTACAGCAGTGGCAGCTGAAATTCTTGTATTTAGAGAATACAAATAAAAATCGCCTTTGATAAAAAGCTTTCACTTTCACCATTAAGCATGATGTTAGCTGTGGGATTTTTGCAGATTTCCTTTATCAGATTGAGGAAATTCTCTTCTACTCCTAATTTGTTGGACATTTTTCCCATGAAAGGGTGTTGGAATTTTTAAAATGATTTTTCTACATCTATTGAGATGATCATGTGGTGCTTTTTTCCCCCTCATTCTATTAGTATGGTGTATTACATTGATTGATTTTCATGTGTTGAACAACTCTTGTGTTCTTAGACCAAATCACATTTGGTCACGGTAAAATTTGTTTTAATATGCTACTGGATTTGGTTTGCTAGTATTTTTGTTGAGGATTTTTGCAACTGAATTCATAAGGAATATTGGTCTGTAGTTTTCTTTCCTTATGATATCTTTGGCTTTGGTATCAGGGCAATGCTGACCTCATGGAATGAGTTGGCAATTGTCCCTTTTCTTCTATTTTTGGGAATAGTTTCAGAAAGACTGGTATTATTTCTTCTTCAAAATTTTCATAGAATTCATCAGTAAAATCATCTGGCCCTGGACTTTGTTAAAAGTTTTTTTTATTATTGACTGATTCTATTTATTTGATATAATTCTTTTCAGATATTCCATTTCTTCTTGAGTTGGTTTCGGTAGTTTGTGTGTTTCTAGAAATTTTTCCATTTTGTTTAGTTTATCTAATTTATTGGTATATAACCGTTCACGTTCATTATATTCTCCTATAATGCTTTTTGCTTTTGTAAATTCAGTTGGTAGTAACATCTCCACTTTCATTCCTGATTTTAGAATTTGATTCTTCTCCCATCCCTGTATCTCTCTCTCTCTCTCTCTCTCCCCCTCTCTCTCTGTCACTCTCCTTCTCTCTCTCTTACACACACACACACATCAGACTAGACACATTTGTCAATTTTCTTGATCTTGTCAAAGGACCAACTTTTGATTTTGTTTATTTTCTCTATTGTTTCTCTATTTTGCTTATCCTTGCTTTAGCCTTTTTTATATTTTGCTCTCTTTTTCTAGTTTATTAGAGGGGAAGTTTAGGTTGTTGATTTGAGATTTTTCTTCTTTTTAATGTAGGCATTTACAATTATAAATTTCCCTCCAAGCACTGTTTCACTGTATCCCTTAAGTTTTGGTATGCTGTTTTTTCATTTTTTTTCACCTCAAAGTATTTTCTAATCACTCCCCTGATTTATTCTTTGACTTACTGATTATTTAGGAGAGTGTTGTCTAATTTCCATATATCCGTGAATTTTTCACATTTCCTTCTTTTGTTGATTTCTTCTTTCATTTGCATTTTGCTTACAGAACGCACTTGATATGATTTCAGTCTTTTAAAGTTTATGGAGATTTATTTTATGGATTAACATATGGTCTGCCCTAAATAGATGAGGCTTCCCTCATAGCTCAGCTGGTAAAGAATCCGCCTGTAATCCAGGAGACCTGGGTTCGATCCCTGGGTTGGGAAGATATCCTGGAGAAGAGAAAGGCTACCCATTCCAGTATTCTGGCCTGGAGAATTCCATGGACTGTATAGTCCATGGGGTCTCAAAGAGTCGGACATGACTGAGTGGCTTTCGCTTTCACTTTATTCTGGATAACGTTTCATGTGCACTGAAGAAGAGTGCTTATTCTTCTCTTGTTGGGCAGAGTGCCCTACAGATGGTTGCTAGGTCTAGTTGGCTTATAGTTAGTTAGTGTTAGTGTTAGTCGCTCAGTCATGCCCGACTCTTTGCAGCTCTATGGACTGCAGTCCACCAGGCTCTTCTGTCCATGAAATTTTCCAGGCAAGGATACTGGAGTGGGTTGCCACTTCCTTCTCCAGGGGATCTTTAGGATTGTTTATTATGTTTCCTTGTTGATTTATTCATATTCTGGTTGTTCCAACCATGATTTAAAGTGGGGTGTTGGGAACTCCTGCTGTTATTGCTGATTTGTCTGTTTCTCCCTTTAGTTCTCTTAGTTTCTGCTTCATATATTTTGGGGCTATGTTATTAGATGCATATATGTTTATAATTGTGTATCTTCTTGATAGAATGTCTTTTTATACTATGGAATATTCTTCTTGTGCCTAGTCACAATTTTTGTCTTCAAGGCTATTATGTTAGATATTAGGATAACCACTCCAGCTATGTTTTGGTTATTATATCCATGATATATCTTTTTGCCACCTTTTTATTCTGTCTGTTTGTGTCATTGGCTCTGAAGTGGGTCATTTGTAGACAGAATATACTTGAATCATGTTTTTTATCCACTTTGCTAATATGTGCCTTTCATGTGTTTAATCAACATTTAATGTGATGATTGATAAGGTAGGTTTTATATATTCCATTTTGCTATTTGTTTTCTATGTATCTTGTGTCTTTTTTGTTGGACCTCTCCTTCTCTTGCTGGCTTCTTTTGCAGTAAATAGATTTTTTTTAGTGTACCATTCTAAATGTTTGTTGTTTCTTTCACTGTGTATGTTTTTTACATTATTTTCTTAATAGTTACTCTGGAAATTACAATTAACATCTTAACTTATAGCAGCATGAGTGAGTGAGTGAGTGAAGTCACTCAGTCGTGTCTGACTCTTTGCGGCCCCATGGACTGTAGCCTACCAGGATCCTCCGTCCATGGGATTTTCCAAACAAGAGTACTGGAGTGGGTTGCCATTTCCTTCTAGTTTGGATTAATACCAACTGAATTTCAATTGTGTACAAAAACATTGTCCTTATATAGCTCCATTACCTCCATATCCTTTGTACATTGTATGCTTTACATCTTTATACATTGTATGCTTATCAACAAAGGTTTCTATTTATTGCTTTATGCAGTTTCTCAAGCAGGAAGAAAATAGAGTTACAGACAAAAAGTATGCTTATGCTATATTGTGTATTTACTAATGTGCTTACCTTTTCCAGTGTTCTTTATTTCTTCACATGGCTTCAAGTTCTTTCATTTCAAGCCTAAAAGACTTCCTTTAGAATTTCTTTATCATTTAAAATTTCTTTCTAGGTTTGCTACTGACACAGTCTCTCAGTTTATGTTTTTCTGGAAATATTTTAAATTCCCTTTCATGTTTAAATGATAGTTTTGCTGGATATAGAATTCATGGTTGAAAGTCTTTGCTTTCATCACTGTAAATAGGTCAGATTATTGGTGTATGGGGGGTGGGGTGCTGAAACTCCAATACTTTGGCCATCTGATGTGAAGAACTGACTCATTTGAAAAGACCCTGATGCTGAGAAAGATTGAAGGTGGGAGGAGAAGGGGACAAGAGAGGATCAGGTGGTTGGATGGCATCACCGACTCAATGGACATGAGTTTGGGTAAACTCTGGGAGTTGGTGATGGACAGGAAGGCCTGGTGTGCTGCAGTCCATGGGGTCTCAAAGAGTCAGACACGACTGAGTGACTGAACTGAACTGAACTGATGGATTTTAAATCTACCATCTTATTTTATGTTTTCTGTTTGTTCTACCTATTAGTTTATTTTTACTTCTTTATTTTTAAAACCCACAATGTGTTGTTGTTGTTCTCTGCAGTTATTGTTCACTTAGATTTACTCACATATTTGTCACTTTCTTTGCTCTTCATTCCCCTTCTCATATCTTCACCTTCCATATGAGATTATTTTCCTGCAGTTTGAAGACCATCTTTTAGAATTTTATTTAGTGAAGATCTGCTGTTAGCAAACATTCTCAGTTTTTGTGATACATTTATTTGTCTCTCATTTTTTAAGATATTTTTGATATGTTTAGAAATTCAAGTTGGCAGTTATTTTTTTTAGCCCACTAAAGGAATCTAATTATCTTTTGACCTCTTTTGTTGCTGTTGAAAAACCAGCTGTCAGTCATTCACTCCTTTGTAAAGTCTTTCTCTCTCTTTGACATTTTGAATTTTTCCTAGTTATTAAATAATAAGTTTGCTGGATCAAAGGTCTAGGCTGACACATTTTCTTTTGGCACTATTGTTGACTTTCATTTTTAGTGATAAGTCTTCTGAAGTCTAAATTATTTTAGGTAGTCCATTTTTTCTCCCTCACTGACTTCAAGCTTCTCTCTCTTTTGCTGGCATTCTGAATTTTCCTCATTATGTTTAAATATTTTGTTTACCCTTCTTAAGATTCATTAGACTTCCTGGATTTTTCTGCTATCTGGGAAAATTCTTAGCTACTATTTCAGTAGACATTGTCTCCCCCTTCATTCTCCTCCTTTACTATTTCTGAACCCCAGCATTAGATCTTCTTGTGCTTTTCTCTTTGTCCTTGAAATTCTCAATCATATTTTCCATCTCTGATAAATTACTCAAGGTCTGTTTTTACCATTCAGTGATTATCTTTTTAGCTAGGTCTAAGCTGAGGTTTAACTGAGTTCCTGTTTCCAATTATTTATTTTGCATTTGAAAAATAAATGCATTATTTGTTTTTTTCACATTTGCTTACTTATCTCCATAGTGTATTGTTCCTATAGTAACTTGTTCCTTTTTCATATTTAACATATTAAATGTACTTATTATATATTCTATATCTGACACTTCCAATATCATTATCTTTTCAAGTCTAATTCTGTTATTGTCATTTCTGCTGATTCTCACTCTTGGTGACTTGTTTCTTATTGTTTTATTCTGTTTACATTGTGATCTTTTGACTGCTCTTAATCTGTGGGAATCAGGAACCAGGGTCTCAGTCTGACAGAAGCCAAGTCTAAAAACAGGCTAGGCATTATCTCTCAAAGGAAAAATGGCTAATGCCCAGCAATTGCTGATATATATATATATTTTATTACAGAAAGCCAATGGTCACTTCTTTTTCTTTTTGGGATTTACAAGGTGCTAAACTGGCGCTAATGGTAAAGAACCTGCCTATCAATGCAGGAGATGCAAGAGACGTGGGTTTAATCCCCGGGTTGGGAAGATCCCCTGGAGGAGGGCATGACAACCCACTCCAGTATTCTTGCCTGGAGAATCCCATGGACAGAGGAGCCTGGCGGTCTACAGTCCATGGGGCCACAAAGAGTCAGAATGACTGAGGCAACTTAGCATGCAGAAATAGCATGCAAACTCTACTTACACTAATTAGTAAGCCCACCACATTATATTGTTATTAAGGACATGGAAACCAAGAGACAGACTGTTCTTTTTGGAGCAGGTGCAGGTTTTTCCAAGGCAGGCCCCATTCAAAGACAACCATGTTTATTACTTAGTCTAAATATGAACTTCAGCAGGATTCCCAGTAAAGGGATATACTAGCATCAGAACCTAGTTAGGCTATTCACTTGTTGATGAGAGGAAATCTAGACGTTTTCCCTGTGATTTGGTGCTGTTCAGTCACTCAGTCACGTCTGACTCTTTGTGACCCCATGGACTATAGCACGCCAGGCTTCCCTGTCCTTCACCATCTCCTGGAGCTTGCTGATTTTGTAAGACTATTTCAAAAACATGAGCCCTGAGGAACTTCCACCGACTGTAAGGCTCTAGATCCCAGGTGACTCCCAGTAAAACTATCTTCACTGATGTCTCATGGTCATAACGTTTTTTAATGGACTAATTGCATTTCTACTCCTGCTGCTGCTGCTGCTAAATTGCTTCAATCATGTCCGACTCTGTGCGACCCCATCAACGGCAGCCCACCAGGCTCCCCCATCCCTGGGATTCTCCAGGCAAGAACACTGGAGTGGGTTGCCATTTCCTTCTCCAGTGCATGAAAGTGAAAAGTGAAAGTGAAGCCGCTCAGTGGTACCTGACTCTTAGCAACCCCATGGACTACAGCCTACCAGGCTCCTCATCCACGGGATTTTCCAGGCAAGAGTGCTGGAGTGGGGTGCCATTGCCTTCTCCTAGAGGACCCAATTGGGCTTCTCTGGTGGCTCAGAGGTTAAAGCGTTTGCCTCCGATGCGGGAGACCAGGGTTTGATCCCTGGGTCAGGAAGATCCCCTGGAGAAGGAAATGGTAACCCACTCCAGTATTCTTGCCTGGAGAATCCCATGGACAGAGAAGCCTGGTAGGCTATAGTCCATACCTGTGAATAGGGTTGTGGCAAACTATGGAGGACTATACATATCCCCCAGTCAACCTGTTCATTCCAGGTGACAGCAAACTGCTTTAATTGGTGTGGATATGCAGGTACCAAGGGAAATGCATGATCTGGGTCTATGCTGTATGCTGTTTCCCTGATAAAATGCTTTAGAAAAAGTGGAAGCTCTGGCGGTGGCTGACCAGTCATACAAATTTCATTCTTAGAATTTAAGAACCAGTGTGGGGGATCCTTTTCATTTTGCCATGGAACTCAGCATAGTCCACACCCAAGCATGAATTGCTGATTTGTACTATTGCTTTTTGCTTAATTACAATTTTGTATTTTCTTAATCCCTTGTTATTCTGTGTGATGCAGGGAAATCTGCTATTATTAGGAGTGACAAATCTCTATCTTGCCTATTTTTATATACACATTTAAGCTTAATACATAGTAAGCAGCTAAAGAGCCACTGCAGAAACTGGAATGATCCAAAGCAGCCCCATTTGGACATGGCATGAGTATTGAAAACATGAATTTTTTTATATTGACAAACTGAAAAATGCAGCAATGTCTATTCACCTTGTCTTTGTTCTTTACCTGTTAGGTTTTTATGCAAACATACATTAAATGAAAGTCATTTCTCTTTATTGTTATCATCATATGTCCTTTTCTTTTTTTTTCTTATTCACAGCAGCCAAATTGTACTGGCATTAATTTTTCTTTTCTCCAAGCATTATTACTGTTCACTTCTTCCTCCTTTAAATGAACAAATCGTGGGAAAGGAATAAAACAATAGAGTATACTCTAGTTGCTAATTTTACAGACATTCAACTAGCCTAGATCAAGCCAGTAACAAAAGAAAAAATAATTTTAGGCACTGTATATGGTTTTTCAGAGATTATTCAATATTACCATAATTTGACACTATCCTCAAATTCCCCAAAGAAACATTTTAAAACCAAACAAGAACATCATAAAAAGCAATCAGTTGCTGTTACAAAAATCATTATGGATAGCCAATATAAATGTGTACTTATGTACACCAATAGACATGAACAGAAATGTTCTTATCAGCATTATTCATAAGAGTACGAAACTAGAAATAACCCAAACATCCATCAATAGGAAATAGCTGGTAAAATGTGATATATATCTCCATAGTGCTCTGACAGTCAACCTTGAAGATGATCCCCATGACCCCCACTTCTGGGTATTCATACCTTTATGTAGAGTATTCCTAACTTGTACCAGTCTGTCTGTGTGAGATGGTGTGATTTACAAAGCTAGGTTATAAAATAAATGCCATCTCCACCTGGCTTTCCTGGATCAGCTGCTCTGGGGAAAGCCAGTCAAGCCTTCAGATTAATGCAGCCACAGTCGTCTCTCTGGCTGCAACCTCATGGGGGATTCTGAGTCAGGGCCACCTGCTCAGCCACCTCAAGTTCCTGACCCATATCATCAAAATAAATGTTTATTGTTATCTAAGCTTTGGGGCAATCTGTTACACAGCAATAGCTAACTAACACAAATGGTACCATATAGCAGAGGTCAGCACATGTTGGCTCCTGGGACAAATCTAGCCTATGTCTTATTTTTGTATGCCCTTGAGCTTAGGAGGGTTTTAAAATATTTTTTAAAATATTGTACCAAAAAAAACAGACAAACAAAAGAATATGCATCAGAGACCTAAAATGATTACTGTCTGGACCCTTAAAGGGTCCAAAGAAAATGTTTGCCAATCCCTGATACATAGCAATGATAATGAACTGTTGCTACAAAAGAGCACAGACAAATATCACAGACATAATGTTAAGTGAAAAGAGCTGGTGCAGCAGAATATATACTATAAGATTTCATTTAAATAAAATTCAAGAACAGGCAAACTAATTAATGATGTACAAAGTGAAGAGAGTAGTTTAATGTGAGGAGGGAAGAAAAGAGGCAGGGATAGGGACAGGGCAAGAGGGGGCTTCTGGGGCACTGGTGGGGGCTTTTCTTAATCTTGGCAGTAGCTCCATGAGTGTACTCACTTTGTGACACTTCACTAAGCTCTATACTTACAGTTATTGGGTTTTTGTATTTCCATTTAAGAAAGAATTTATTTAAAATGTCATTAGAGAGTTAAAATTGGGCAATTTCTAAAATCCAAACATTTCTAGTAAAGTCATAGAATCATTTAAATTATAATCAGGGACTCCATTCCTGCCACAAGGAGAGAATTCACTGGCAGTCTCAAAACAGTACTGCAGAAGGGAGTCAATTACAGTGCTTCAGAGTGTGGCTCTGGAATCAACCTGCCAGGTTTTAAGAACTAATTCTACCACTGATTCGGTTTATGACCTTCAGTAAGTTACTTTGCCTTACTAGGCCTCATTTATGTCATCAGGAAAGTGGAGATTAAAAAAAAAAAAAAAGATACTACTTCATAAGGTTGTCTTAAGAAACAGAATGTGTAAACCTCGAAACTCACTGAATCAGTTATCTATTGCTATGTAATAAGCCATCTCAAAACTTATACTAGCATTTGTTTTTGTTGTCTCACAATTGTAAAGGTCAGGAATTTAGGCGAGGCTTAGCAATCTCATTAGTCTGGGTTCTCCAGAGAAAATGAACCAGTAACCAATAGGATATATATATATATTTTTTTTTAACATGTATTTTATAGATAGATATGTAATAAGATCTATATCTATCATAGATATAGTTATATAAGATTTATATCTATATATCTGTGTCTAAAGAAACCATGCGCCATCTACATATCTATTTCTAAATATATTATGTAATATATATTATAATCATATAAGCCAATTTCTTATATAGACATAGATACAGATAGAAATATATAGATATATGATAAGGAATTGGCTTGTACAAATTTGAAGGCTGTGAAACCCCCAGATCTGCACTGGGCAAGCTGTGGATCCAAGAAAGCAGATGGCATAGTTCAAGTCTGGGTTTGAAGGCCGAGAAGTAGGTAGAGCCAATGATGTCAATTCCCATCCAAGTCTGACTCCAAAGACAGGAGAATATTGACATCCCAGACTGAAGACAGGGACAGAGAGAATTCTTTCTTTCTCCACTGTTTTGTTCTATTCAGGCATTCTAGAGACTGAATGAGGCCCACCCACATTGAGGAGGGCAATCTGCCTTATTCAGTCTACCAGTTCAATGTTAATCTCATTCAGAAACCTCACAGATACAGCCAGAATAATGTTGGACCAAGTATCTGGGCATCCTGTGGCCTACTCACGCTGACACATACAGTGGACCATCACTGCAGAGCTGGCTCGCCTGTGCCCTCCATGGTTCAGTAGGACTGGAGGGTCCAAAATGGCCCCACCAACCTGGCTCACTGGAAAAGACCCTGATGCTGGGAAAGACTGAGGGCAGGAGGAGAAGGGAGTGACAGAGGATCAGACGGTTGGACGGCATCACTGACTCAATGGACATGAGTTTGTTTGTGCAAACTCCAGGAGACAGTGAAGGACAGGGAAGCCTGGCGTGCTGTAGTCCATGGGGGTCCTGGTGTGTTGTAGTCCATGGGGTTGCAGAGAGTCGGACACGACTGAGCAACTGAATGACAACAGCCTGTTGGAGGACTTGCTGCTGGCTCTTCTCCTCCAAGTGGCATCACTCCAGCAGGCTGACTTGATCTTCTTTAGTTGGAGGTTGAATTCCTAGAGAAAGCGAAGTTAAAAGATCTCTTAAGCCAGAGCTCAGAATTCCTAAAACCTCATGCCATTACATTCCGTTGATGAGAGCAAGTCACAGGCCAGCCCAGATTCACGGAGGGAGGAAATAAGAGGCCCCGCCTCTGGGAGTGGGAGGAGAGGTAGGCCTGGGCCAGGATGCGGAGAGTTGAGGGGGGGCGTGTTCACAGGCAGTCAACCCTTTTTTCCACCACAGTACATACCCTTCCCCTTTACATACAGACCCCAAGGTTTAGTCCGTCCAAATCACTACCATCTCTTCTTGAACTACTGCAACAGCCCCTTCTTCCTCACCCTTCCCTAGAATGTTCTCCACACAGTTGCCAGGATGATCTTGTTAAAATGTAAGTCAGATCATATCACTTCAGGAGGAGTCCCATCATGCTTATAATAAAGCCCCAAATCTATGCCGTGATCTGGCTCCGAGCCGCCTCTCCGCCCGTATCACTTCTGTTCTTTCCTTGTTCGTGCTGTTCCAGCAACCCTGGCTTTCCTGCTGTTCCTCAAACACCCCAGGCTCATCCTCCGGGCTTTTCTACTAGATGTCCCTTCCCTCAGAACACTCTTCCCCAGATCTCACATGGCTGGTCTTTCCACTCAGACCACTGCTCAAATATCACCTCCTCAGGGAGATCTTCCCTGACCACCCTACTCATAAACAGTCCCCTCATCCCACCTCTGAGCATCCTTTTCCTGATGCAGCTTTATTTTCCTTCATAGCAACCCCTAGTGTTTTCTTCGGAGAAGCCAATGGCAACCCCACTCCAGTACTCTTGCCTGGAAAATCCCATGGATGGAGGAGCCTGAATGTTGCAGTCCATGGGGTCGCTGAGGGTCGGACACGACTGAGCGAGTTCACTTTCACTTTCATGCATTGGAGAAGGAAATAGCAACCCACTCCAGTGTTCTTGCTTGGAGAACCCCAGGGACGGGGTAGCCTGGTGGGCTGCCGTCTATGGGGTCGCACAGAGTCACACACGACTGAAGCGACTTAGCAGTTAGCAGTGTTTTCTTATTCATGGTCTCTCTTCCCCACAGGGCTTCCCTGGTAGCTCAGACAGTAAAGAATTTGCCTGCATTGCAGGAGATCCAGGTTTAATCCCTAGGTCAGGAAGATCCCCTGGAAAACGGAATGGCTACCCACTCCAATATTTCTGCCTAGAGAATTCCATGGACGGAGGAGCCTGATGGGCTGCAGTCTGTGGGGTCGCAAAGAGTCAGACATGACTGAGAAACTCACACTTTCTTTCACTTCCCCACTAGATATCAGCTCCATGAGCGCTTGGACTTTGTTCTCGCAGACACATAAAGCAGCGCCTTGCAAATAACAGGCACACCACACATATGTGTTGAGTAAATGAAAGCGCCTGGAATCAGCCCGTGGAAGAACAACAGGAAGGCAAACCCAGCAACACTGACAGCACTGTCCTGCCCTGGCCCGTCCACCTCCACGCTACACTCTAACCTCATAACCAGCTTCCAGCCACAGTGTGCTGTCTCAGAAAAGAGAGCTCACAACTAAAGAGGACAAGTTGGAGACAACTGTCGTGGGCAGTTGTAAGATGCAGTTGGAAAGGACTATAACTGGCCCTTATTCTGGATCCTGTGGCCAGTCCCAACAGTCCCCGGATGAGAGATCGCCCATTTGCTTTTTTTTTTTAATTTTTTTTTTTATTGGAGTGTAGTTGATTTACAATGTTGTGTTACTTTAAGTGTACAGCAAAGTGAATCAGCCATGTATATATACGCGTATCCATTCTCTTCTAGGCTCCATTTCCATATAGGTCATTGCTGCCGCTGCTGCTAAGCTACTTCAGTCGTGTCTGACTCTGCGCGACCCCATAGACGGCAGCCCACCAGGCTCCCCTGTCCCTGGGATTCTCCAGGCAAGAACACTGGAGTGGGTTGCCATTTCCTTCTCCAATGCATGAAAGTGAAAAGTGAAAGGGAAGGCACTCAGTCGTGTCCGACTCTTAGCGACCCCATGGACTGCGGCCCACCAGGCTCCTCTGTCCATGGGATTTTCCAGGCGAGAGTACTGGAGTGGGTGCCATCGCCTTCTCCAATATAGGTCATTACAGAGCACCAGATGGAGTTCCCTGCGCTGACAGTATGCGCTTGCTAGTTGTCTGTGTTTTATATAGTAATGTGCATATGTCACTACCGATCTCCCAATTTATGCCCTCCCCCAATTTCCCCCTTGGTAACCATACATTTGCTTTCTACATCTGTGATGAAATTTCTGTTTTGTAAATAGGTTCATTGATATCATTTTTTAGATTCCACATAAAAGCAGTATGACATGCAATTTGTCTTTCTCGGTCTGACTATGTATACTATATATCCCACTTTTCTGCCAGAGACATCTTAGTATTCACAAGAGGCAAGAAAGAGAAGAAGTGGGTCTTATTGCATCCCTACCATGTGCTGAGTGGTTTCATTCGCATTATCTCATTCAACTCTTAAAACAGACGCTGCTCTTTAGTTCACAGATATGGGAAACTGGACAGGGAGGTGGGGGCCAGTGTGTGCTGATGCCGTGTGGGTGAGCCAGCAGGGGGTTTGCTTCGGTAGACGCCCCAGCTTCTTCCTGTCGTCTTGAAAAGCCTAGCGTGTGTCCTGTGAGGATGATCCGTCCCGGTGCAGAGTTGCTGAGATGTCTGCTCTTCCCCACAGTGGTGTCCTGTGGCCATCCAGGCTCCCCACCCCATTCCCAGATATCCGGGGACAGCTATACAGTGGGGGCAGTTGTGCGTTACAGCTGCACCGGCAAGCGGACCCTGGTGGGAAACGCCACCCGCATGTGTGGGCTGGATGGACACTGGACTGGCTCCCTCCCGCACTGCTCAGGTAAGGGGCTGGGGTGGAGGAGGGGTTCCAGTGGGACACTTGGCTGGTGGGAGGGGGGCAGCTCCGAGGTGGGAGTGAAACGGAGGGGAGGGAAGCAGAGCTTTTGGACCTTCATCCCATCCCTCCCAGGCAGACAGCACGGCTGAACTGAAAGGAACTGAAATGAACTGAACCCATCCCTCCCAGTCAGAGAGCATGGCTCTCAGAGGTCCCAATGGGACTTCATCCCTTGATGGTCCAAGCCCAGCTTCATGCCCTTAGACTCTGGCCAAGCTGAGACAGCCAAGAGATTGCAGAACCAGTGAAGATATGGTTTCTGAGGTCACCTATGGCCAGAATCCTCTCCAGACACTTATTACCATGAGGTCCCAGGAACAGTCCAAGCCTTCCTGTTGTTGGCTCAGATCCAAACCCACTCCGGTGTTCTCTCCTTCCCTGTGTGGGACTCCTGGACCCCAGCCTGCTTTCCTTTCTGTATCATCACTTCTTCTGTTTGTCCTGTATCCTTCCTGGCTCAGTGAATACAGCGCTCCTCTTCAGCTTTAACACACCAGTCCCCAGACTTTTCCTATGAATGAATTTATTTTCTTGTTAATTTCTGTGGGGACATGGAGAGAGGTAATCAACACAGCAAATGTAATTGACAGAGCTCCCAAATCCATATTTCCAGATATGCATCTGTAATGTCATAAAAGAACAAAAATATTTGAAATTGAATTGTCCCACTAATGACAGAAACCACCAAGGCAAAACAATTAACACCCCACAGCTTTCTCTTCTTTGGGGTGAGCTTACCTGGCCTCAAGAAGGGATCCCACATAGGATGTCACCTGAAGAGGGCAACTGTTCATGTGGCTTGACGCTTCTCAAGAAGCCCACTTTGGCATTGAAATTAACCCCTACCCCTTCCCATCACAGATGCCCTCGAGACATAAAGATCCTATTGTTCAGTCACTAAGTCATGTCCGATTGTTTATGACCCAATGGACTGCAGCACGCCAGGCTTCCCTGTCCTTCACTATCTCCTGGACTTTGCTTAAACTCATGTCCATTGAGTCAGTGATGCCATCCAACCATCTCATCCTCTGTCACCCCATTCTCCTCCTGCCCTCATTCTTTCCCAGCATCAGAATCTTTTCCAACGAGTCAGGAGAAGGCAATGGCACCCCACTCCAGTACTCTTGCCTGGAGAATCCCACGGACGGAGGAGGCTGGTGGGCTGCAGTCCATGGGGTCACTGAGTCAGACACAACTGAGCGACTTCACTTTCAGTTTTCACTTTCACCCATTGGAGAAGATAATGGCAACCCACTCCAGTGTTCTTGCCTGGAGAGTCCCAGGGATGAGGGAGCCTGGTGGGCTGCCGTCTATGGGGTCGCACAGAGTTGGACATGACTGAAGCGACTTAGAAGCAGCAGCAGCTCATTGCATTAGGTGGCCAAAGTATAGGAGCTTCAGCTTCAGCATGAGAGCTTCCAGTGAATTTCAGGATTGACTGGTGACCTCCTTCTAATATAGAAGGCTTCTCCTTGGAGTGGGACCTCACCCATAAGACACGCATCTGCTCCTGCAGTTTGAGATTCCCGGATGAGCCTGTCTTCCAAAATTTAGGGCACTGGCAGCATGTTGTTTTTGTTCAGTTGCTCAGTCGTGTCCAACTCTTTGCGACCCCGTGGACTGCAGCACTCCAGGCTTCCCTGTCCTTCACCATCTCCCAGAGCTTCCTCAAACTCATGTCCATTGACCATCCAACCATCTTGTCCTCTGTCATTCCCTTTTCCTCTTGCCCTCAATCTTTCCCAGCATCGGGGTCTTTTCTAATGAGTCAGCTCTTCACATCAGGTGGCCAAAGTATTAAAGCTTCAACATCAGTCCTTCCAATGAATATTCAGGGTTGATTTCCCTTAGGATTGACTGGTTTGATCTCCTTGCAGTCCAAGGGGCTCTCAAGAGTCTTCTCCAACACCACAGTTCAAAAGCAGCAATTCTTCTGCTTTCGGCCTTCTTTATGGTCCAACTCTCACATCCATACATGACTACCGGAAAAACCATGGTTTTGACTATATGGACCTTTGTTGGCAAAATAATGTCCCTACTTTTTAATATGCTTTTCTTCCAAGGAGCAAGCATCTTTTAGTTTCATGGCTGCAGTCACCATCGGCAGTGATTTTGGAGCCCAAGAAAGAAAGTCTGTCACTGTTTCCATTGTTTCTCCATCTATTTGCCATGAAGTGATGGGACCAGAATACCCACCAGATATTAGTTAGGTCTCCTAAGAAAGGAGAAGTTCCTGAAGCACTGAGAATTTGTTTCAAAGGATTGTGGGCTTCCCAGGACAATCCAAGACACATCACTCTGTTACAACCCAAAACTTTGGCCTCTCACCCTTATTAATCTCATTAATTGCCCAGTTCATGAACTGACAAGACTGTGTACGAGCCACTGGGACTCCCTTAGCTGTTAGCCAGGCCCCAGACTTCTGTGTGTTTGGACCTCTGTTGGAAGTGTCCTGGAGGCTGGCATGGGGAAGTCAAGGATCATGTATTTTGAGGCCTCCTGAGTTATCCACAGAGCAAATTCCAGGAGGAAGAAATGCTCCAAAAAGGAAAGGCATGCATTTTGCATCCAAATACCATCCAAACATGCATTTGCCCCAGTCTCTTTGGTGTTTTGCATAAAACTTCTCCCTCTAGACACTTTTACAGGACACACGGCTAATGGTTTTCTTAGGGTCTACATTATGTATTTAGGGATCTTTGTTCTCCATGGGAAAAGAAAGTACGAGGTAGGGGAAGAAGAAACCAGAAAGCCTTCAGCATCTCCTACTTACTACCATGTGTAACCAACCACAGTTAAGTCTCCTGACCCAAAGCACAGAATCCAAAGTCCTTTCTCCTCATTTGTAATTATCCTTCTCTGAAGTTGTGTTTGCAAAGGCTGGGAAATGACCTTATAGAAATATAAAAATAATTCTTGTCAAAGCTACATCACTGAGCTTTAAAACCTCTGAAAAGCCTTGTCAGATTTCATAATTTTCTGACTTCCTAAGTCCTCATCCTGCATGTGGAAGAAGAGAGTTTTCCTTGGCCACATCACAGGTCAAGGGGAGACTGGAAACAGGCTGACACTTGGGAACAAGAAAAAGTAAGAAGCAAGAAAGGAACCTTCAGAAAACGCGAACCCCACTCATTGGGGAATGTGTTTCCTGAAGCTGTTTGATCTCTGATCCTGAACATTCTGAAGAACAGTTTGCAATCTCCATTTTCTCACATCTTCCTCAAGGATGACAGACTCTTAGGAAACCAGAATCACAGGCAGACCTTTCCTGGAGACTTCTGAGGACAGGATTAGAAGTTATTCCATAAATACCGAGGCTGAGGAATGAATGAATCTTAAATACCTTAGATAAGAAAGTGAGAGATGACAAGAATAGATGATGAGGAAGTAATGCTAGGTGTGCCCCAGTGAGCAGACTGTAGTTCTTCCACTCTGAAACTTACAGATACCTCTTGCAGCAGCATCTCCTGCCAGTCCTAAACACACACACACACACTCAGGAGTTCCAAGGTCAAATTTTCGAGCCTCATTCAGTTCAGTCAGTGCACCCGGATGATGCAAAACAGAAGTCGTAAGTCTCTGGGCCATCAAGGACTTGCTGAGATTTCTGGCATCTGAGACACACTGCGGGAAGTTAACTGCCCATCTCTGCAGCAGCAGCATCTTGCTGATGTAAAGAGTCAGCAAAGAGTCAATGGCAACCTATTCCAGTACTCTTGCCTGGGAAATCCGGAGGAGCCTGGTGGGTTCCGTAAAAAGTCAACAGTTGCCACCTGCCCCCATAGTGCAGTATTCTATGCCAGACTTCCTTATATTGTTGAAACAGAGGCTGAACACTTCAGTGGAGGCTGTTCTGTCAGATAATGCCCAGGACCAGAGAATCCACCCTTGGGCCTGTTGTACAATAGTGCTGGCCCAGCCGAGGCCAGCTAGCCAGTGGGGGAGTCAGAGTGATTCACCATTAGCATTGCCTTCAAGCAGACCCGGTAGTGCCTGTTGCGTGAACTACATCTGGAAAATGTCAAAAGACCAGAAAACCTGGCCAAATATGAGGGGCTGTCTTTTCTCATATCTTTGAAAGGCTGAGTGAATCCCCCTTCCTTGGTAGGCAGTAGAATGGGGAACATGGGGTTATACAGTATTCCTATATTCTGAAACTAGACTAGGAAAGGAAATAATCCCAAAACTGAGAGGCAGATACATCAACAGTAAATGACGAGGTACATGGCTTAAGCATTTATTTATACCAGCTAACCAAATGTGGTCTTTGCGGTTGTTCTTTAGTCACTAAGTCATGTCTAACTCATTGCAACCCTGTGGACTGTAACCCACCAGGTTCCTCCGGATTTCCTAGGCAAGAGTACTGGAATGGGTGGCCATTCTTTTCTCTAGGGGATCTTCCTGACCCAGAAGTTGAACCCATGTCTCTTGCATTGACAAGCAGATTCTTTACCACTGAGCCTCCAGGGAAGCCCCAAAATGTGGTCATAAGATGTTTCTCTTGATGCCTACATACATGGGTTCATAGGAGATACATTCCACATCACTTGGAAACTATCTTCTCATGCAGTTGCCGTTTAGCCCTCAATTTTCTTTCTCCTTCCTCAAGCTCACCATGACCAAGTCTGATCTAGTGGTGTCTCCCGTGAATCTCTGCATCCTGAGATGAGCTGGCTCCCACAGATAGCAGATAGCTTTATCTCCTGTTCTTTACCTTCCTTCACCTCTTGGGTCTTTAAAACTCTCTTGGGTGGATTTGTACAAGATCACAAATCAGGTAAATGCAGAAATGTGGCAGGAGGCAGAGGGCAAAGAAAGAATGAAATGAGAGATCAAAAATGTTTAATCCAGAGCTCACCTGTATTGCATAATCTGTGAATAAGAAAGCCTCAGGTAAAGGCCCAGAATCAAAATTCAAGCTTGACTATTGAGCAACAACTCTGTTAGAAGTTTGAACTTTATTCTCTCGGCAGTGGGAAGCCAGAGGAGGTGTTTCAGCAGGAGAGAACAAAAATCAAGTAGTTGTGGTTGTTCATTGTTAAAATTTAAAGAGAAAGTGAAGATAGATTAGAGGGAGAGTTTAAGAGAAAGGACTATTCGTTACAAGGCTCCTGCAGTAAAGTTCAGGCAAGAGATGTTGAGCATCTGAGCTAAGACAGTGGAACGGGGAATGGAGAGGGTACCGGCTCAGCAGATGGTGGAGAAGAGGTGAAAGGGAGAAGGTGAGCTTGGACCATACTGGCAGCAGCCAAGAATGGAGGCAGGACTTCTTGCACAAAGGCTTCCATCTGCCTTCTTTCCTCCCTTGTGGTTCGGGCCCCAGGGCCTCACACGTGACCTCAGATCTACGTGTCATTGGCCACTGAGTACTCAGACAGGAACCTGTTCAGGTGACTCAGGCACACACACGGCCTCACTGCCCCCTTTCCTAGGGCCCCTGCTTTCCCAGAACAGAGCTCCAACGTCTTTCTCCCACTCTGCCACTCTTTCCTTCCCTGCTAGAAACAATGGGGTTTTTTTGGTTCTGGTCCTTAGGAACCAGCATAGGAGTCTGTGGTGACCCTGGCATCCCAGCCCACGGCATCCGTCTGGGGGACAGCTTTGCCCCGGGCAGCCTAATGCGCTTCAGCTGTGAAGCTGGCCACGTGCTCCGGGGGTCATCAGAGCGAACTTGTCAAGCCAACGGCTCGTGGAGCGGCGTGCAGCCTGAGTGTGGAGGTAATGTATGTGACCATTCTGCTTCTCCCCTTTGCTGCCCCAAGGTCTTCCCCTGTTTTCCTACTCCCTAGTGCCTGCCCTCACCCGCACAGATAAAATCAAAGGCCCCATTTAAACCCTGGGCCAGGTGGAGAGTGGACGTCAACAGAGAGTTCACGTTCATCTCATTAGTAATCCAAAGGCAAACATATTCCCCACCCTAACCTCAGAAGGGAAGATACCAGGATACACTAAGTTTTGCAGATTTGCTCACTTGTTTCCATATAGCTTCATTCAACAACCCTGTGCCAAATGATATAGTATACGCTAGAGACACAATGGTGGCCGAGCCAGACACACCTTCCCCTCTTGGAGCTTACAGTTTAAACGAACATCCAAAGTGCCAAAAAAAAAAAAAAATCCAATTTTACAAACCACTTTAAAAGTAATATAAGCCCTTAATGATGGTTCCTGGGATGGCCTCAGTGGGGGAAGAGGAAAGACACAATATACAGTCATCATCTAGCAAGGGAGAAGTGGGAATGAAATAGAGAAACAGGGAAATATATAATTACCGGGCAGCAGCACCAAGGGCTCATTGAGGTAAAAGCCATTAACTTAAAGTGACAGCCTTGGTCTGGGTTTTTGTTCAAGCACATTTTGCTACATAGTTTCAGACACAGGGTAGGTGAAGCATTAGTGTAGTTAGGGTTTTACTAGGTAACTAGTAACTAAGCATAGGTGACTAAGGCATACAGAAAGTGGCAAGGGAGATAAGGGTGCATACAAAGCAGTGATTGTGACGGATGTTAGCATCTAGGCTGGGGATGGAGGGAATAGGATCATCAGTGGAGTAAGAGGCTATGAAAAGGTGACAAGATCGTTGGATTATAGGTCCCAATCACCAGGAAACAAATTCCAGAGGGAGTGAGCAAAAGAAATAAACGGCAGTGGTTAGAGAATGGGCTGCATGGACTGGAGATTGTAGCATGGTCCTGCAGAGCAAGGGGAGACTCTCTGGCCCATGTTTGGGGACACCTGCCCAGGAAATGACACAGATGGGGTCAGTGCCCTCTCCCACTTGTCTGTCCGAAGTCCTGCTTTTCTGGGGGTGCAAAGTTAGTTTTTATAGGATTTTGTAGGCATAGTAAGAGGCATAGCAAGCTTGTGGTAATGAATGTATTGGATATTCCCACATATCCACTGTGACCAGGTTCCCTTTCTTGCCACCCAGACCGCAGGATGGAGCCAGTCACCATGTCAGGAGGGTTCAGGGAACACAAAGTAGGTGGCTAAGAGTTTCAACCTGGAGGCAAGTGTTTGTTAAATGAGGCTGTGTGTGTGTAACATGTACACAACTCTTTGTGACTTCCCTTGACAAGCTCCCAGTTACCTTTCAAGGTTCTGCTCAAATTCTTATCTCCAGTCCCAGTAAGCCACTCCCTTCTTAATGCTTTTTTCCTTCAAGTGTAGCACTTGTCACATCATATTTTAATTCACCTGTTTATAGGTACGTTCTTTTTTTTTTTAATTGAGAACTTTTATTCACTGATATACTTCCAAAATTGATGATCAAGCAAAAGATGATTCCTTTCAAAATATTATTGCTCTTCGACATTCTTAAGACAGACTGGGCTCCTCAAAGGCAGGGGTCATGGCTCAGTCATTACTGCATTTCCAGTACCTATGCAGTACAAATACTTGTTGAGTGGATGGGAATTAGGGCCTCTCTGATTTACAAAATGATTCTTATCATTTTGGGATCATTCTGGGACTTCGGGACCATGTAAATGTCATACATACTTACAAAATAAAATTAAATGAAAAATTAGAAACAAGTAATCTCTATCAAAAATCAAAATGGAAACAAATGAACTTAACTATGTGGCAAGCTGGTGATTTAATAACCCGGAGAATTATTTCAGTTGACTTGAAAAAATGAAATTTGAATATGGTATATATCCTAAGAACAAAGAACTGCAATGAAACCTTAAACTGGTTCTAAAACTGTATGGTTTTAGCAATCATATTGCTGGTAATCAAATTGGAGTGACAATCCTGAAAGTATTACATATATAATACCATACTATATATGGATAAAGCAAGTTAAAATTATTTATTATCATTAAGAACCAAGATTTTAAAATAAAAGAGATCATATAAAAGATGAAAAAGTTAAGGAAAAACTCTCAATTCTAAACTTGGCTTCGTAATATCAGTATAAACTCATAATGTATTTTCAATTTGAAAAGTTATTTTCCCAATCTAAAAGTCTAGAATCAATGACCAGCTCCATAGCAATGACTACCCTTAATGCCCAGACTGTAGGTTTTAAATCCATTGTCCATTAAAAGGAACCAGGGCTCTTTAGGGAAATGACTGATTCCAGGACTGGGGCAGGAAACACACAAAATTAACATGGAAACTCTTGTCACTCCAGCAAGGAGTCTACGAAACACAACTGGGTCATGTCAGAGGAACGCAGGAGCCGTCAGAGGTGGAATAATTTGAATGTCGATAAAAATAAAAGTGACAATAGAAGGCAACATAACAAAGAAACTTAAATCTGTGAATTCAAATGACTGTCCCTTGGAGCTTGGTAGGGAACCAACTAATTATTCTTATATATGATTTATTTTTCTTAAATCAAGTATTAGTCCAACCTTCCTGTGTGAACTCTATTTCAGGGTAAGCAAATATTTGATGATGGGCAAGTTCTTTATTAAAGAACCCAAGCTGAAGCAGGAAGAATTGTGAAATTGATCAACAGGGATCTACTGTCTAGCACAGGAAACTCTGCTCAATATTATGTGGCAACCTAAGTGGGAAGAAACTTGAAAAAGAATAGATACATGTGTATGAATAACTGAATTACTGTGCTTTACACCTGAAACTATCACAACATTGATAATCAACTATACTCCAATATAAAATAAAAAGTTAAAAAAATAATTTTAAATTTTTTAATTTAAAAAGAATTGTAGAATTAATTAATTAATTAATTAATGGTGAAAGAATTGTACCATTTCTATCCCCTAATGAATCTGGTCAACAATATTTACTTTCTACTGAAACCATTAAATGGCAACTAATAGGAGCTTAATAATGCCAGATAAGGCAGGCAGATGTGACCCACTGAGCAGACTCAACATCATTAACAAGGAGGCAACCAGACAGTCCGTGCCTCTAATGTGATGTGATAAGGAAAACACAAAACCACTTGCGAAGTACCTTTGTCAAGAAGTAGAACTTGACTGCGGTAATGATAGAGGAGCATATTGAACAATGCCTCGTTCACCAAGTTAGTAAAATCCAGAAAGTGGGAAGTTCTACCAGTTAAATGCCCTGATTTCTGTGACAGATAAATTATAGGAGAGGGTAATCCAGTAACCTCTGGATTCAGAGAGTCTTAGAGACGTGCCAATCAAATGGCATATGTGGACCTTTATGATTCAAACAAATCAACTATTAAAAAAAAGAGATACAGACAGAGTCTTGAGGAAACCTAAGCACTGCTTGGCCATTTGGTGATACGAAGTAATCGTTTAAAATTTTAGGTGTGATAACAAAACAGACATGATCTTTAATTTTTAGAAATCTTTAAAAATCCCTCCAGATCTCTCCTCCCCTTCTGAGGGTGAGATGATCAGACATGGGAACATCCCAGGAGGGATGCTTTCAATCCACAGACTTCTGATGTAGCCTGTGGCCTCCACTCTGGGCAGGACTTAGCCTAACCCTGGGGGATGCCTGCCGTTGTTCTGATGAGTAATGTGTTCTTTTGGCTTCCTAGTGATCTCTTGCGGGAATCCTGGGACTCCAAGCAATGCCCGAGTCCTGTTCAGTGACGGCCTGGTTTTCTCCAGCTCCATCGTCTATGAGTGTCGGGAAGGCTACTATGCCACAGGCCTACTTAGCCGGCACTGCTCGGTCAATGGCACCTGGACGGGCAGTGATCCGGAGTGCACAGGTGAGAGCCCCTGGGCTCCATGGCAGTGGGGCTCCTCCACGCCAGAGGGGAAGGCTGTCTGCCAGAGACTGGGAAGACTGGCTGGCGTTGAGGGACGTGACCCGGAATGAGGATCATACAAGTCGCCTCCGTTTACTGAGCACGTTCTGTGGGACTGCCCCTGAGCAAAGTGCTTTGTTTTCGGATCTTTTGATGCTCACCACAATCCCCTGTGAAACTAGGAAAGTGAAACTCACTCCGATGTGTCTGAGTCTTTGTGCCCCCACGGACTACACAGTCCATGGGATTCTCCAGGCCAGAATACTGGAGTGAGTAGCCTTTCCTTTCTCCAGGGGATCTTCCCAACCCAGGAATCGAACCCGGGTCTCCCGCACTGCGGGCGGGTTCTTTACCAGCCGAGCCACCATTAGCTCTGCTTTCCCATATGAGACAAGTGAGGCTCCAGAGGGCTTCAGAATACATCATTGCTGTTTGCCAGGCTCTAGCCAGGACCTGGGGCTTTCTTTTTCTCTTTTAGGGCAAACCCCCAGTGCTGAGCCTGACTCTCGTTCTACCTTAAAGCTGCTGCCATCTGTCATCTTTGTTAGCTCCATCTCTCCCTTCAATCCATTCCCGCCCCAGCCTGGCTCCTCTTTCTTGCTTCTCCTAAAAGCAACTCCAGGCCCTTTTCCTTGAAAAGCAAATCGCTGTGGGGCCCAGATGGAAGGAAGTGATTATAAAAGGGAATCTTATACAACATTCTCCCTTTCAGACTCCTAGCTGTGCTTCCAGGCTCCATCTGAAATCCCCTGTCAGCTTCACTGTTGTTCCGAGGTCAGAGCTCACCAATCCCCACCCTCACTTGATACCGTAACACAGGAATGACCTCTGCGTCAGTCACAAGGCCCTGCTCCTAGTCCACTGGGCCCACAGAGGCCTCCTGGGCAGAAGAGCAGTCAGTAAGATGCCCTTCCCAGCAGACAGATTGTCTTAGCAACACATCTTAGGCTCTTCAACCTGGAAACATCCCTCCCTCTGGTCTCCAGCCTCATTTATGAAGGGAGCCCTCTGAATACTTCCTCTTAGAGGAGTGGGCTTTACATGAATAAGATGGGTTTCCCAGCCCAAGTTGCTGGGGTGTGTAAGGATGGTGCGGCAAGGACGGGGGTGTAGGACAGCCTTTGCAGGGAGATTTGGCTGTGGGGAGTTAGAATGAACGGCACCCCAACTGGGAACCTGGGAGAAGACGCGACATCCCTTCTCTGACAGTTTTCCTTCCCAAACGTGGGGAGCGATCGGATGGTGTTGGGATGCTAAGGAGGAAGGAGTCTGTGCTGGGAGTGACCGAGGCTCTGTCTCCACGTCCTAGTCATAAACTGCGGTGACCCTGGGGTTCCAGCCAACGGCCTCCGGCTGGGCAGTGACTTCAGGTACAACAGAACCGTCACCTACCAGTGCGTCCCTGGCTACATGATGGAGTCGCACAGGGTGTCTGTGCTGAGCTGCACCAAGGACCGGACATGGAACGGCACCAAGCCGGTCTGCAAAGGTGTGTCTGGGGGCTACAGATGTGTGGATGCGGGGCTGGAGCAGGTACAAAAGCTTTGAACACCTGGAAGGGAGGGGGTGATGAAGCAGAGCCCTAACGTCTTATCTGGGGGTGTGCGAGGTGGGAGTGGTCCCTGAGCAGCTGCAGGGCAGCAGTGGGAAGGTCCTAGGCCTTGAACCTGGAGGACAGGGTGGAGCAGGGAGGAGCGCATGGGTGGAAGGTGCAACGAGACCAAGCTCCCAAGGGACGAGGGGTGGCCCCTGATTGCTCTCACTTAGCCCGGGCTCCCGGCAGGCCAGTTGCCTCAGTGCCGACGGCAGCCCTGGTGCCCCAGGGCAGCCCAGCACTCCGCCTACCTTGGTCTCCCCCAGCTATCATGTGCAAGCCGCCTCAGCTCATCCCCAACGGGAAAGTGGTGGGATCCGACTTCATGTGGGGCTCAAGCGTGACGTACGCCTGCCTGGAGGGGTACCAGCTGTCCCTGCCCGCGGTGCTCACCTGCGAGGGAAACGGGTCCTGGACTGGAGAGCTGCCTCAGTGTTTCCGTAAGTCGCTCACAGGGGGCCTCCAGGGCCCCCATCTGCTTGCTCCTCTCCTTCCTCGCTCAGAACTCTGCTGCTGGAAGGCCTAGAATGAGGCTCCCCTCTCCAAATCAGGGAGCTTTGCCAAAGACCACCATTAAGAAAGGAAGGGATCTTAAAGGAAGAATGTGAGAGTATCTTCATTGAGCCCTGGCTCCGGTCACTGGGTGGCGTCACAGTGGAGGGCAATTAAACCAGATACGGGAGATGCCTCCTAACTGGAAAAGCTGTTAACTGGATGGGATAGAACCCAAAGATGGAGTCGGAGGTGGGCAGGTGGGGCAGTGCTAGAGACATGCCTGACTTCAAGGGTGAGACCCTGCCCTGGGACACTTGTGATTTTCCAGCGAGAGGATCGTTTCTTATCTACCTGCCCTGACTATGTCTTGAAGAGCCCCAAGTCCTTTCCAGGGCTCATTTCTTACCACATCCCCCAGAGAAGGAGATTCCAGGTCACTTATTCATGTCTTACCCCATTACTGGGCTCTGGAAGGTTTTCTCCATGCCCATGCTTTGGACAAACGGTAGGACCTATTTTTTCTTTCTGCTTGGCATTTATCTATTGCTGCAGAAAACTGTTGACGTAACTCACGACACTCTTTGGGGGCCTCTGAAACTTTACTTCACTTTGGGAAATTTCCGCAGAGATGAAGGCCAGTCAAAGTTGACCCAGGACAGGCAGCATGAGTTTTATGGTTAAGCCTTTAGGCCTTGACATCCCTTCCAGGAAACATGAGGAGGATGGCAAGTCTCCGGGTTCGGTCTGGACACCTTGCATTTTCTTGGGAAATAGCTGAATTGCTTTTAAACAATGAATCATGGTTATCATTTCTAAAAATGTCCTATATCTGAAAATACAAAGAATAATGAAAGAATCATCTGAACCCTCACTTCCCAAAGATAACCAGTTAGGCTTGTCATTACACTTACCACACAATCGCTAAGCATTTTTGCATATATAGCAGTATATACACAATTTTCTATAAGTGGTATTGAATCACGCTGTTCACAACTTGTATTCATTGACAGGCCATCAGCTCCTTGTTCTGTCAATATGTACTAATCTATACATCGTCCTTTTTAATGGTTTTAAAAAAGAATTCCTCTGTTATAGATGCAACACCATTTTAATCTTCACCTACCAGTGATAAATTTGGATCTCTCCAGTTTAACCATGTTACCAACAGTTCTGCAATGAACAGCTTCAAAGGAGCACTTCTTTACCCTTGCGGTAAAGTCCGAGGAGTGAGGATGCTGGGCCATGCGGCACACTATACTTCTTGATACATGTTGCCAAAGTGTCTTCTAGAAAATAGTGTTCTTATTTACACTCCCACCTGCAGTTGATGAGAATATTTCTTGACTCACACCCTCATAAACAATTGATTTGGCCAATATTATTAATATTTACCAACCTGAGAAGTTTTAAAAGATGTCTAAGATTTTAGTCTTACCCCATTACTGGGCTCTGGAAGGTTTTCTCCATGCCCATGCTTTGGACAAACGGTAGGACCTATTTTTTCTTTCTGCTTGGCATTTATCTATTGCTGCAGAAAACTGTTGACGTAACTCACGACACTCTTTGGGGGCCTCTGAAACTTTACTTCAATTTGGGAAATTTCCGCAGAGATGAAGGCCAGTCAAAGTTGACCCAGGACAGGCAGCATGAGTTTTATGGTTAAGCCTTTAGGCCTTGACATCCCTTCCAGGAAACATGAGGAGGATGGCAAGTCTCCGGGTTCGGTCTGGACACCTTGCATTTTCTTGGGAAATAGCTGAATTGCTTTTAAACAATGAATCATGGTTATCATTTCTAAAAATGTCCTATATCTGAAAATACAAAGAATAATGAAAGAATCATCTGAACCCTCACTTCCCAAAGATAACCAGTTAGGCTTGTCATTACACTTACCACACAATCGCTAAGCATTTTTGCATATATAGCAGTATATACACAATTTTCTATAAGTGGTATTGAATCACGCTGTTCACAACTTGTATTCATTGACAGGCCATCAGCTCCTTGTTCTGTCAATATGTACTAATCTATACATCGTCCTTTTTAATGGTTTTAAAAAAGAATTCCTCTGTTATAGATGCAACACCATTTTAATCTTCACCTACCAGTGATAAATTTGGATCTCTCCAGTTTAACCATGTTACCAACAGTTCTGCAATGAACAGCTTCAAAGGAGCACTTCTTTACCCTTGCGGTAAAGTCCGAGGAGTGAGGATGCTGGGCCATGCGGCACACTATACTTCTTGATACATGTTGCCAAAGTGTCTTCTAGAAAATAGTGTTCTTATTTACACTCCCACCTGCAGTTGATGAGAATATTTCTTGACTCACACCCTCATAAACAATTGATTTGGCCAATATTATTAATATTTACCAACCTGAGAAGTTTTAAAAGATGTCTAAGATTTTAAGATATCTAAGATTTTAACTGGCATCACATTGCTTCTTAGCAGAACTGAGCTGCTCTTTCTTTGTCATCCAAGAGTTGGTGCTTCCTGAATGTGGGGACTTTCGATCAGCTCAGCCTTTCATGGACTTCTGATTGGTCCATCCAGGCTCTCCAGATTCCAGGACCAGGCTTCCATTTGATTTTTGCATCTGATTTCCAACCTCTTAACTCTGTGTACACACACACACATACACACACACAAGCATAGCACAAAGAATGTTCCTCAGGCTTGAAGTGATGTCTTAGGGAACTTTGACTTCTTAGTCGGTTTTTTAAGATCCTCTCTGCTGATCCAAATGAAATGGACACTCTTAGACCCTGCTTACTGTAGGGTAAGTGCACAGTCTTTGGAAGGACATTCGGCAGTACAGGTCAAAAGCTGCAAACACACTCAAACCTTTAAAGATAATAAGTTCACTCCTAGAGAATTCTCCTAAGAAAGTACAAGTTAAACGAAAGCCACGTGTAACTTTATAATAATAGAAAATGCCTAAGAAGAGGCAGTTGTGATCAGCTGTAATCATTTTATACAGCATCTCATTGCAGATTTGTGTAGCCGGTAAGCGATCATAATGTCATAAACACGGGACATATTGACAGAATAGCAAGTGAACAAAGCAAAGTCAACAGCACCTGGACACTGTGTTTGCAGGCACACACGTGTTTCCATACAACTGGACAAACACTAGAAGGGAAGGAGCACAAAAAATGCAAAACCTTTGGGTAGTCGGGTGAGTTTATTTTCACTCGATGGTCTGAACTTCCTGTAATGTTACTCCTTTACGTGGATATGATGACTAACAAGCATTTGAATCTGGAAAGGAGAGGAAGCCACAGAGCAGCACCGAGGCAGGTGCAGCGTGACGCAGGCTTCTCCACAGCCAGAGTTCAAGGGGAGCCAGGAGGAGAGCAGTGCAAAGACCAGCGACTGGGTGGCGGTGAAGGGGGCGAGCCGACTGAGCTCCAAACGGCGCCTTGGACCTGCCTCTCTCCCTCTTCTCCCAGCTGTGTTCTGCGGAGATCCTGGCGTCCCAGCCCGAGGCAGGAGAGAGGACCGAGGATTCTCCTACAGGTCGTCTGTCTCCTTCTCCTGCCAGCCCCCTCTGGTGCTGGTGGGCTCTCCACGGAGGTTCTGCCAGTCAGATGGGACATGGAGTGGTACTCAGCCCAGCTGCATAGGTGAGAGGGACCGGGAGCAGGGTGTCCCTGCTGGTGGACATCCTTCTTTAGGGCCCAAGATGATGAATTTTCTTCCCTGTCTCATCTGCAAAACGGGGCAAGTGCTCCTCTGAGCTCCTTAAAACAAGATGTGAAGTAGCCAGCGTTCCTATGCTGCCGGGAATCACAGTCAGCTAGGGGATGACGCGAGGGGAGAGTCCAGAAGGCCGGGCCATCGGGACATGCCTCCATCCCCTTTCTCATGTCTGGTTCTCAGGGGGTGCGGGGACCACAGAAGTTTCTGTGACCGTGGTCTGTTTCTTTGTTTTTGCAATCCAGACCCCACACTGACCACATGTGTGGACCCCGGCATGCCGCAGTTCGGGATACAGAACAGCTCCCAAGGCTACCAGGTAACGAGGTCCACCAAGCTCAGGTCTCTGTGCCTCCTGTCCCTTCCGGTCACTGTCAGTCTCAGAGGACCCAGGGGCCTTCCTCAGGACAGCACTGGGGGCGGACGAGACATGGGAACCTGAAGAGAGAAAGCAGCCTGTCTCTTTAAGCCATGCTGCATGGCAGCCCCTCTCCCCCCGCCCACCCGCAGAAATGGGCAGGTGTTTCCACCAATCAGAGAAGCTGGTGTGGAAGAGCAGGATTCACATGTAGCTCCATAGACACTGCTCAGTAGCCCCGTGTGATGGGGACAGGGTGTTTACAGGAATACAGAAATGACTGAGACAGGTAGACCTCCTGTCCCCAGGGAAGCCATACCCTATGGGGCCCAGACCCGGTGGTCAGAGCAAGCAGGTGCCACACGGGAGGCTGGCCCATCCCAGCCAGATACAGGCTCCAGGGACACATCTCAGAGGGAGCTTCAAAAGGAAAGGATTTGGACCTGGATGGGCCCCTCTGAGCAGAAGGAAGCAGGAAAGGAGGAGGTATGTTCAAGGCAGGAAAATGAACCGGAGCCCCCGATGTGCCCAGGGGAATATCAGGGACCACACCGGAAATGGCGGGTCAGGATCTAGCCAAGCAATGACATTTATTCACAAAGACCACGTTTGACAACTATTTACTGCTATCAACTATTCTAGGCACTAGGAATACAGTGAGAACAAAACAAGCCAAGTGCCTCTAAGGGCTGGTGATGATAAATAAGCAAGATCATTTCTGCAACCAGCAAGCACTGCACGCGGCTCAGTACACAGGGGTGTGGCGGGGAAGCGGGGGTGCTGTTTTAGGAAGTAGAGTGAGGGGAGAGGTTTCCTGAACTTGGACTGCGGTGCCCTTGGTGAGATGGGCGGGCGTACCTGGCAGAGTCGGCGGCCAGGGCAGGTTGCAGGACTAGAAAGCAGGCCTGCCCGCAGGTCCAGAGGATAACGAGAGAGAAGAAGGACGTGAAGCCCACGTGCTCGCCTGGGTTTGAAAACCTCCTTCACTTCACTTGGCACTGCCCTGTGAAGTTAAATATTCTCACATCCTGTGACCCAGAGGCCCCAGTCATAGAAACCAACCCCGGAGACACTCTCATACACGTTACCAAGAAATGAGGAAAACCATGGCGTGGCCACAGAGTGGTTCATCCCTCAGCTGAGAAGGAGGGAACCATATCGCCACACGACACAGATGAATCTCAGAAACAGTGCTGAATGTCAAAGGATACTATTTCAAGGAATACTGAGACCAAGAAAAACTTACTCTCTTTAGATATATATGTTCACATGTGTGATAGCGGGCTTCCCAGATGGCGCTAGTGTTAAAGAGCCCACCTGCCAATGCAGGAGAGGCAAGAGACATGGGTTCGATCCCTGGGTTGGAAAGATACCCTGGAGAAAGACATGGCAACCCACTCCAGTCTTCTTGCCGGGAGAATCCCATGGAGAAAGGAGCCTGGTGGGCTGTGGTCCATGGGATCGCAAAGTGTTGGACACAACTGAAGAGACTTAGCATGCAGGCACGCACGCATGTATGTGATAAAATTACTTTCTAACAATGCAAGGAAATGAAAAACACAAAATTGAAGAGCCTGGTTATCACTGAGGGAGCCGAGCAACATTACAGAGAAGGAATACGTAGATGGTTGCAACCTTATTGATGCTGTTCTAGCCCATAAATTGAGTAGCGGGCTCCACTTAAAGTGTCCATTTTATTGTGATGACTCAGGTCTATATATTTGCCATATATTCTTCTTATGCACCAAATATCACCTAATAAATTTTAAAAAGAGAAGGGCGTGAACTGGGTCAGGTCAGGCCTTGAGACGATGATAGCATTTTGGATTTTATTCTGCATGTCACGGGAAACCATTTAAAAGGGACTTAATCCATCATTTGAACTATCACTCAGGACCCTGAGGTATTAGGGGTTAGGAATGGAAGAACTTAGAAAGGACAGTACTTCAGCATCTCGAGAGAGCGATGAGAGTGGGACCGAGCTGAGCAGGGGTAGCAACAGTGGACGCAGAGTGGACATAGTGGACCTAGAGAGATTCAAAGGGATCAGGAGGTAGAGCCAAGAAGACTTATTGATGGATTGGATGGAGGGGTTGAAGGAAAGGGAGGAAGCAAGAATGACCTGAGGGTTTTTATTTGCCCAGCTGAGTGTGGAGAGGTGCCATTTGTTGAATAAAGTGATGAAATACAAAAGTGGGCATGGAGGCAGGCCATGGAAGTTAAGTTTCACCTTGAGTTTGATTTGCTCCCGGGCATCGTAGAGACATGTGAGGGTTCTGAGCTGGAAAGCAATGTGATCCGAGATGCACTTTAGGAAGCCGAGCTGGCAGCATTGTGCCCCGTGGATTGGAAATGGAGAGATGGAGCTGGTGGTTGCAGGGAATATCAAGTCAGACAGTGAGGGGCTAGTGAAGGGTGAGGGTGGAGCAGGGGGAGAGATGACAGGGAGGGTGGCAATTCTGCTCATGAGATATTTTCAAAGCACAGCTCTAGATTCTACAGGGGACATGTCCTGAAAAGAATTTATACATTCATGGAGGGAAGAGACATGCGCAGTAATATTCTACTTCCCACAGTGCTTCACATGTTAGAAAATGCTTCCAGACCCACCCCCACGTTTGTGCGTCACAACATTCCACTGTAGTTGTGGTGGGGCTGTTCATCCCAAGCCTGCACCAGAGGGGCTGAGATGTAGAGAGTTTCGTGCAGCCAGTGGATGCCAGAGCTCACAGCCAGGGTCTTCTGATTCTGGGTCAGGTACTCGGTCCATTGTAGCAGACTGAGTTATATCCCACAAGAGCGTTGACCTGGCCCAGGGAGTTGGGGAAGCCTTGTGGAAGAGGCATAATGTAAGCTGCCTCAAGGGATAAGTAAGATGTAATCAGGCAGAGAAGCAGAAGGGTGGGTAGCAGTAGGGTGGTGAGGAAGTGAGCAGTCGAGGGATGGGTGTGAAGCATCACTGGATGGAAGGTGATCCTGGGAACCTCCATCCTGGCCACAGGTTGGAAGCACCGTGCTCTTCCGTTGTCAGAAAGGTTACCTGCTCCAGGGCTCCACCTCCAGGACGTGTCTCCCCAACCTGACCTGGAGCGGAACGCCGCCCGACTGTGTCCGTGAGTGCTCCCAGATAACTCCTCTCAGCAGCTCATAACCTCCCCAGCCTGGGCCTCCAGGATGTGCCTGAATGCTCTGAGTGACAGGGAGCTCACAACTTCTTATTGGGACTGTAGTGATCTCTTTGTAGTCTTTACCCCTTGGGGTCCCCACCCCCAGAAGATATCTGCACAAAAGCCTTTTTGGTATTCAAAGGCAATTCCTATGCCTTAGCAAAGAAAAAGAAAGAACTTTCCCATGGCTGCAGATACCAACAGTAACAAGGCCCACCCTCAGGATGGAAAATTTCAGCCTTTTGACTGTAATTACTCCCTTTCCCTCAGGAAAAGTGCCTAGGTTCCCTCAAGGTCAACTTGGTCATTATCCGAGTGATCTCCGTCTTGACTACTTGCATAGACATCAAGGCTGGGGTGGGGTATGGGAGGGGATGCTGACCATGAAAGGGGCCCATAAGGGAAAGGACGGGGCTGTTCCATTGAGAAACAGGGGCATGGGGGAGAGGCCTCCTGCAGACCCCAGTCTCTCCCTACCCAGCAGTGTCTTCCCTCTCATCCAGCCCACCACTGCAAGCAGCCGGAGACACCAAGCCATGCCAACGTTGGGGCGCTGGACCTGCCTTCCATGGGCTATACGCTCATCTATTCCTGCCAGGAAGGCTTCTCCCTCAAGGGCGGCTCCGAGCACCGTACCTGCAAAGCAGATGGCAGCTGGACAGGCAAACCACCAATCTGCCTGGGTGCGTGTGCCCCCTCGGCGAACCTCTCCAGGGTGGGAGGCCAAAGGGGACAGCTGAGCTTGAGTGAGAGGGCCAAAGAAAAGAAAGAAGTGTTATTTCCAGAGGCTGGAAAATCTGCTTCTGATTTTCTGAGGTGTTGAGTCTAGGAGATGAAACCAGAGTAATCTAAAGAGCTCATAGTGAAGCCACCCCAAGTTTTATCTTTCTACCTGAGCTTGAACACTCCCCCAGGTGTTAGGTATAGCTTCCCTTGTAGCTCAGTCGGTAACGATCTGCCTGCAGTGCAAGAGATCTGGGTTCGATCCCTGGGTCTGGAAGATCCCTGGAGAAGGAAATGGCAACCCACTCCAGTATCCTTGCCTGGAAAATCTCATGGACAGAAGAGCCTGGTGGGCCGCAGTCCATGGGGTTGCAAAGGGTCGGGCACGACTGGGCGACTAACACTTACTTACTTAAGGGTTATACTTAATCATCAGACAGAGAAAAACTCTGTGTTCCACTAAACTGGAATAATGCATTATGCGTATATGCATATCATAACCTTGATAAAACAGTACCCACTCACCTATCTCTCAGGGTCACCAAGAAGTCCCAGACCTCCCTCCTCCTGTTCTTCATTCATGTGGAATCTAGTTCCCCGACCAGGGATCAAACCCAGGCCTCCTCCATTGGAAGCATGGAGCCTTACCAATAGACTACCAGGGAAATCCCTAACTCTTCGTATCATTCTGAGAGGGGTCCCTAGTATCATCAAAGTAGTCCGCCACCTGGTCTGAGAGGATAAGCCCAAGATTTCAAAGACCCCATTGACCTAATGTCGGTGAGGCGGCCTTTATTTTTCTAATACAGCAGAGACCAGAGGCTGAACCTGTCTCCTTCCCTTCTCTTTCCCCAGCAGAGGTCCGGCCCAGTGGGAGACCCATCAGCACTGCCCGGGAGCCTCCACTCACCCAAGCTTCTGGTATGTCTAGCCTAGGGCTTTGGCTCAAGAAACTGGCGTTACTTCCTTCATCTGGTCACCCAGGAACGTGCACATGAGTTTCTGAGTACTCAGTGGAAAGGCATGGAAGCAGTCTGCAGAGCCCAGCAGAGTTCCCCATCTACCTCCCAACCCCAGGCGGACCTCAGGAGGAAGTAAGCTTGCAGGAAACAGAAAACGCATCCAGAAGAAAGACCAAAGCCTTCTAGAAACATGTCCAGAGCTTCAAGCTCTGGAGCCACAGACTGCCCCCACCCCTCCTGGCACAGGTCCAGGCAGTGTGTGGCCATACAGATGCAGGTCCTGCTGAGGGAGCTTGCTGGAAAGGGTTATGTTTTTAAGACAGGTATTGTGTCTTTCCAAGTGTGATGTCCAGAACGGGCTCGGAACTTCAGGTGTGGCCTGACTAATGCAAAATCATTCTAGACTTATCATAGCCTTTTTTGAACCATATTCTTTTATTTACCGTATTTGTGTGTTATACAAAAAAAGATTAGATTTGGCATCAAGCTCAATTCAATTTCCATTTTGGTCACTGACTAGCTGTGTCCTTGGACAAATAACCGTCACCTCTTAAGCTTCAGTTGACCTTTCATTAAAATAGGATTCATGATACTCTCCTTAGAAAATTATCATAAGGATAAATAGTAGTGTTAGTAGCTGTCATTCATTTTATGCTTTTATGATTTAACAATCATTTAAGCCCTGATGAGGTAAGTGGCATGGCCCCCATTTACAGAGCTCCAGGTGTGGCCTGAACAGGTGAGGAAGTGGAGGCTCTTGCACATGGTCAAACAACCGATAAGGGAGGGGCCAAGGTGAGAGTCCGTATCTGCCCGACTGCCTTTGTCCATGTTGCGATCTACAGCTTAATACTAACGCTGGTTTTCTCTCCTCTCTTTTTCCCTTTCTCCATCTTTGCAACGCCTTCCCTCTTGTTTTTTCTCCTTCTCTCTTCTAGTTCATTCGCTCCCTCTTTCTCTCTCTCTCCCTGCCTCTCTCTCTCTCTCTCTCTCACACACACACTTTGATTTTTTCCTTTTTCTCCATCCACTTTCTCTCTCCCTCTCTTTCCCTCCACCCATCCGCTCTGAGACACAGAGCTTCACAAGGAGATCAGAGCACTCCAGCCCCCACCCACCCCCGCATGTTAGACGCTGGGGAAGACAGTCTAAGGGAGTGAACTGGGGTCAGTCATCAGGGGGCCTCGGTTCTGCCAGCACATGTGAAAGTCCCTCTCACGTCTGTTTCTTAACTCTTCTAGTCCCTGGGGATGTTTTCGCCAAGAATTCCCTATGGAAAGGGGCCTATGAGTACCAGGGGAAGAAGCAGCCAGCCATGCTCAGGGTGACTGGCTTCCAGGCCATCAACAGCAAGGTGAACGCCACCATGATGGACCACAGCGGCGTAGAGCTGCACTTGTCTGGTAAGGTGCAAGCCACCTGCAGGAAACCTGCCAGATGGTGAGGCTGATGGGCACACGCTCAAATGCCACTTCCTCGTGCTGTCCTGCAAGCCTCGGATTGGTCTGGTAGGCAGGGAAGAGGAAAAGTCTACTCATCTTTGTTTCCATGGTAAAAGCACCACCACAGGGAAATGGTTAGATGACAAACATTAGTAAATTGAAAGTAGAAAAAAAAAAAAACTCTTACAAATAAAGAAAAATAGATATCCCTAAAAACCGAACCTAAAATAGAGGCAGATAACTCCCAGAAGCCAAAGTACAGTTAATAAACAAATGGAAAAATATTTTTAGCAATAATCAAAAGAAGTGGAAAATGTCACTTTCCGCTTATTCCACTTTTTTTAAGCCATAAATTTTGGTGCTAGTCCAGGGAAGGTAGTACTGGTCAAAGTATGAAATAGTGTAGTTGAACAAAATAATTTGGCAGTTTGTGTTAAGAGCCATGAAAATGACTGGACCCATCAATTACATTGCTAAGAATTTTTATCATAAGAAATAGTTACAGAGGGAATCAAACATTTGTGAAAAAAGAATGGGCTAATTGTATAACATAACACCTGGGAATTAGAAAATTGTCTCAAAAGAAATGGATATATTAATTATAGTATGTCTGCTGGATAAAATATTATGCCAATTTGGGAGAAAGTACACCCACTATAATGCATTTAAAATCTGACTCCAGTTTTTAAAGGGAAAAAAATATATTCGTAAGAAAGAAAATTGAAAGTAATTACACCTATGTGGTTAGCAGTGGTTATTTCTCAGAAATGAGACCAGGAATGAATTTTCTTTCTTCATGCATCTCTGCATTTGCCAAAATTTCCCCAATTTTCAAATTTTATACAATCAGAAAAACTCAATGTCTTGGAAAGCAAATGTTTATTGAATAGATGGGCAGATCGATGGAAGCATGAGTACACGTGGGCACACAACCCTGCATGTGGTCACAACCACTCATTCATGCGTGCACACGCAAACACAACTAGTGTTCATACTCAGTTGCTCTAAAACGGAGTCCTAAACCCATCCACGTGCTCTGGTACACATGCCCTCAGGTATTCCCTGCCCCCACTGAATTATAAGCACACCGTGTGTTAACTGACCCTTAACATATACAACACCCTGTTCCCTTTACTCTCAAGCACGCATGTCTAAACAGGAACACAACCACAGACCAGCAATCCAGTTGTTTATTAGCACACATATGCACGTTCTTGCATATCCTCACATTTCAGCCTATACAGACTCACAGGCCACACTGCACTTAGCTCACTCCAGTAACACATGGGATGCTTACAGCAATATCTACCCATGAAATCCTGCTCAGGGGCTTCCCTGGTGGCTCAGTGGTAAAGAATCCACCTGCAATACAGGAACACAGCCTTGATCCCTGCTCCAGGAAGATCTCAAATGCCACAGAGCCATTAAGCCCATGTGCCACAACTATTAAGCCTGTGCTCTAGAGCCTGGGAACCACAGCTGCTGAAGCCCGTGCACCGAGTCCATGCTCTGCGGCAGGAGAAGCCCATGCACAGCAACTAGAGAGCGGCCCCCACTCACAGCAACTAGAGGAAAGCCCCAAAGGCAGCGAAACCCAACACAGCCCAAAATAAATAAATTAAAAAAAATCCTACTCAGACACTCACACCCACATACCCACAAACTTGGGTTTTGAAATTTTACCAGATCTTTCAAGTGTACCCTCTGAACTTTCTTTTCCCAGGAATTTATAAGAAAGAAGATTTCCATCTCCTCCTTCAAGTTTACCAGATTACAGGGCCTGTGGAGATCTTTGTGAATAAGTTCAAAGATGATCACTGGGCTTTAGATGGGCATGTAAGTTCAACAGAACCTCACTCAGGCCTTGACCTCCCTGTGTCCTTGCCCTGTAACTGATTCCCATGTCACTGGCCGGAAGGAGGGGGATGAAGTGGGTGGAAACTCTTAGGATTGACGTGGAGACTTGGGAGGAGGGCTTCTATGGGGTCAGGACTGGGACCAAGGGAGTCCCCATCTGCTAGTGAAGTGAAAAGATAAAAAGGGCCAGGAGGCTGAGTCTAGAGGTTGGTGTATCTGAGTGAGGTACAGTAGATTCTTAAGTGTGAGCAGAAAACAGAATTATAACCCACAAGGGCCTCCTGTCCAGCACAGGGACCTCTGCTCCATGCTCTGTGGCAGCCAGATGGGAGGGAAGCTTGGGGGAGAATGGATACATGTATATGTATGACTGAGTCCCTTTGCTGTCCACCTGAAACAATCACAACATTGTTAATCGGCTATAACCCAGTACAAAGTAAGAAGTTTAAAAAAACAAAAAAAAACTGGCCAAAGATGAAAAAGGAACAGAAGAAATGGGAGGTTGGCAGCCCAAGAGTAAAGTCAAGCAGGTTGAAGGTCACGAGGTGATGGTGGGAGCTGGGAGAAGGCGGTGAGTCCCAGGCACACACTGAGCATCTTCGCACACTTAAGGATCTTCACACCCTTGAGGGTGATTCAGCACAGCTTGAGTCACCGGGACCTGGGGAAACGAGGCGGCTCCTCAAATCCCCTTGTGGGAAAGACTTGTTCCTTGCACGGGCCTTCTTCCGGTGGAATCCAGGTCTGTGTGGATACTTCTCTGCCCAGACCTTTGGAGTTTCACAGGCAGGGGGGTGGAGCAGTCACCCATCTGTCAGCTTCCCTGTCTTGGGTTACTGAAGCTAGAAAGGGAGGGGCGGGAAGGAGGAGGAGGTCATGAGGCCGGAGAAACAGAGAGCTGAGTCAGGGGGCACCCTCACAGCCAAGACCAGCTGGTAGAGGGCTGAGGGTTGAGTGACTTTGCTGATAAACATTAAAGGAGAAGCGAGTGGCTTCTCCAGGAGCTGGCATGGGGGGTTAGTTCCTGGGGCTTCTCGAGAGTATTCTGTGGATGCCCTTGGGTAACCTTGTCCTGGCTGGCTGTAATAGCAGAAGTCCAGCTGCCGTGCCAAGACAAGAGCCGGAAGGGAGGGAAGCTCCCCCACACTGCGAGGAGGGCAGCCAGAGGTGAGAGAACAAGGGTCAAGCTTGGGAACTGGAGTGCAGGCCAGGGACTAGGTGTCAGGGGTGCTCTGGAGGCCCAGGAACCGCCAGAGCAGCTGCCTGGGATGACAGCCAACCATTGGACCCACTTCTGTGTCACCCAGGCTGTATCTGGGGGGACGGGAGGGGAGGTCAGCCTGGAGCGCAGTGGACAGAGGGTTGCACCTGGGGGTGGAGCAGGAGTCAGAAGGGACACCAGTAGGACAAACATCCTCAGAGCTTGCGTGTCTGTGTCTGGGACACAAGCCTCACAGAAGCAAGTGTAGAGGGAGCCAGAAGCAGTTATGTCCCCAGCTACCCGCCTCCAAAACTGATAGCTTATTGGAATAGGGATGAACTCCCCAAAGTATGTTCAGTCTGCGAAGTAAGTTTTCATCATGGTTTGGTTTGTTCCACAGTGTTCTAAAACTCATTTTTTTTTTTTTGCACAATAAAATAGTTAACACATACCTAGAGCCTATTAAGTGTTCTAAGCATTTTATCTATATTCAGTTCAGTTCAGTTCAGTCGCTCAGTCGTGTCTGACTCTTTGCGACCCCATGAATTACAGCACGCCAGGCCTCCCTGTCCATCACCAACTCCCGGAGTTCACTCAGACTCACGTCCATTGAGTCCGTGATGCCATCCAGCCATCTCATCCTTGGTCGTTCCCTTCTCTTCCTGCCCCCAATCCCTCCCAGCATCAGAGTCTTTTCCAATGAGTCAACTCTTCTCATGAGGTGGTCAGAGTACTGGAATTTCAGCTTCAGCATCATTCCCTCCAAAGAAATCTCAGGGCTGATCTCCTTCAGAATGGACTGGTTGGATCTCCTTGCAGTCCAAGGGACTCTCAAGAGTCTTCTCCAACACCACAGTTCCAAAGCATCAATTCTTCAGCGCTCAGCTTTCTTCACAGTCCAACTCTCACATCCATACATGACCATTGNCGCATCAGGTGGCCAAACTATTGGAGTCTCAGCTTCAGCATCAGTCCTTCCAATGAATATTCAGAACTGATTTCCTTAGCATTGACTGGTTGGATCTCCTTGTAGTCCAAGGGACTCTCAAGAGTTTTCTCCAATAACACAGTTCAAAAGCATCAATTCTTCGGCGTTCAGCTTTCTTTATAGTCCAACTCTTACATCCATACATGACAGTTGGAAAAACCATAGGTTTGACTAGACGGACCTTTGTCAGCAAAGTAATGTCTCTGCTTTTTAATATGCTGTCTAGGTTGGTCATAGCTTTTCTACCAAGGAGCAAGCATCTTTTAATTTCATGGCTGCAGTCACCATCTGCAGTGATTTTGGAGCCCCCCAAAATAAAGTCTGTCACTGTTCCCATTGTTTCCCCATCTATTTGCCATGAGGTGATGGGACCGGATGCCATGATCTTAGTTTTCTGAATGTTAAGTTTTAAGCCAACTTTTTCACTCTCCTCTTTCACTTTCATCAAGAGGCTCTTTAGTTCATCTTCGCTTTCTGTGTCATCTGCATATCTGAGGTTATTGATATTTCTCCTGGCAATCTTGACTCCAGCTTGTGCTTCATCTGGCCTGGCATTTTGTGTGATGTACTCTGTGTATAAGTTAAATAAGCAGGGTGACAATATACAGCCTTGACATTTTTCTTTCCCAGTTTGGAACCAGTCTGTTGTTCCATGTCCAGTTCTAACTGTTGCTTCTTGACCGGCTTACAGATTTCTCAGGAGACAGGTGAGGTGGTCTGGTATTCCCATCTCTTGAATTTTCCACAGTTTGTTGTGATCCACACAGTCAAAGTCTTTGGCGTAATCAATAAGGTAGAAGTAGATGTTTTTCTGGAACTCTCTTCCTTTTTCCATGATCTAGCAGATGTTGGCAATTTGTTCTCTGGTTCCTCTGCCTTTTCTAAAACCAGCTTGAACATTTGGAAGTTCACGGTTCACGTATTGCTGAAGCCTGGCTTAATAGAAGTTAAATAAGCAGGGTGACAATATACAGCCTTGATGTATTCCTTTTCCTATTTGGAGCCAGTCTGTTGTTCCATGTCCAGTTCTAACAGTTGCTTCCTGACCTGCATATAGGTTTCTCAGGAGGCAGGTCAGGTGCTATGGTATTCCCATCTCTTTCAGAATTTTCCACAGTTTATTGTGATCCACACAGTCAAAGGCTTTGGCATAGTCAATAAAGCAGAAATAGGTGTTTTTCTGGAACTCTCTTGCTTTTTCGATGATCCAGCAGATGTTGGCAATTTGATCTCTGGTTCCTCTGCCTTTTCTAAAACCAGCTTGAACATTTGGAAGTTCACGGTTCACGTATTGCTGAAGCCTGGCTTGGAGAATTTTGAGCATTACTTTACTAGCATGTGAGATGAGTGCAATTGTGCGGTAGTTTGAGCATTCTTTGGCATTGCCTTTCTTTGGGATTGGAATGAAAACTGACCTTTTCCAGTCCTGTGGCCACTGCTGAGTTTTCCAAATTTGCGGGCATATTGAGTGCAGCACTTTCACAGCTTTATCTATATTGACTCGTATCAATCTCACAGCAACCCTATGACATAGGGACTGTTATTGTTACCTTTTTAAAAGGAGAAACTGAGGCACCAACAGATTCAGCGACTGGACCAGTAGAAGTAAAAATATCTCCCTCTTTCCTACAAGCAGTTGGAGCCCTGCCCCCTCCCCAGCACCTCGCCCTCGCCTGGGTGTGGGCAGAGAGCCGATGTCCGTGGGACTGACAAGGGGAGGGTGTCGCCAGCCAGCGTGTTTGGCAGCGGGCACCTGTGAGCATAGCTCCGGCCTGGCTGGCAGGATGTCTGGCTCCTTCCGGCACACCTCCAGCATTTGTGTAGGTGGAACACGAATGTGCGTATGTGTGTTAACAAACCAGATTACCCTCTCTGCGCCCACCCTCACAGGTCTCCTCAGAGTCCTCTGGAGGCACCTTCGTCTACCAAGGCTCTGTCAAGGGCCAAGGCTTCGGGCAGTTCGGCTTTCAAAGACTTGGTAACTAGCATCTGTCCCTGGAGTGTGAGCTCGAGTGTGTGGTGGGGAAATGTGTGTGCTGGCATGGACGGCAGGGGGTGGGTGAAGTTTAACAGTCCAGGGGGTGGGGTTCTTAGCCTCTCTAGGGTCAGGGATAGCTTTGAGATTTTGATAAAAGCTGTGACATATCTCCTCGGAAACAAGCACAGTACATGATACAGGCAACCACGGCCAAACCGTTTCCTGCTCAGCCCTGGAGTTGAGGGCCGCCTCAGGGGGTGGGGTTCTTAGCCTCTCTAGGGTCAGGGATAGCTTTGAGATTTTGATAAAAGCTGTGACATATCTCCTCGGAAACAAGCACAGTACATGATACAGGCAACCACGGCCAAACCGTTTCCTGCTCAGCCCTGGAGTTGAGAGCCGCCAGCTTCAGGGACACTGGGCCTCAGATGTGGCCCCCTCAACACTACCTGGCCAGCCCTGAAGCATTGCTGAGCCCACCCCGAGCGTTATGACCACTTGGGGCTCACAGGGGCATCTCAGCCCTGGAAGGGTGGTTTCCCTGTCCCCGTTTTACAGATGAGAATATTGAGTGTCCAGGAGGCGTCCTTCCCTACTTCCTCCCCAGCATCTTTGCCTGCACCACACGTCATCAGTGTCAAGCATCCTCACCCCAGAGATTGGCCTGGACCCAGAGCCTCTGATGGGGAGAGGGGTCCTGGCTTCTGGGAAGCAGTGCCGGGGGAGACAGGAGGCAGCCCCCAGTGCTTGAGGGTCAGCTCTGTACCCCCCCAGGATGCTGGCAGTCCAGTCTCCCGGGACCCCCATCTGCCGAGGCGATGCAGTGTTTTCAGCTCTGATCTTCAGAGAGCTCTCCTGGTCTTCAGCAGAAACCTGCTTCCCTGTGGCTCCCACTCCACCCCGCTCCTCCCCGGAGCTGTTAGCTCTGCCCTCTTAGCCGCAGGAGTGAAAGCTCTCGCCCTTCTGTACAGCAGCCTTGTGAAGACTTGAGGGTAGTCCCCCAGGCCCCTCATAAGCTGGAGTGACCCAGGAGACCGAGTTCTCGTTCTGACTGCACCACCGATGAAGCCGGAGCAGACCCTTCCCCTCTCCGAGGGAGCCTCAGCCCCCTCATTCGGTGGGGCACTCTCACAGTGGTCTTCTGAGGCCTCCCAGTCAGAGATGGGGAGCGGGGAGGAGGGGGAGGCCCTGAGCACCGCCTCCCCGCTCTCCCACCCTCCAGAGCGGGTCCACCTTTATCTGCTTTATATTTTGGCTTCCTCAGAAGGTTTCACGTGATAAAAGGCTTCTAGGGCCAAAAGAAGCTTGAAAACTTCCAAGGGGCTGCACTCTTTTAAAGCTCTGGGGCACAGTTTCAGATTCTCCAGCAGACCGGCTTCCCCAGGCCTGACCAGCACATGTGGACTGACCACGCTTCTCCAGGGGATGGCCCAGTTTGGGGGGAAGGCAGCCGGGTGGGCCCTGGGCAGCACCCCGAGCCGCACCCCGCTTCCCAGCAGTGGCCGCTGTGTCCGTGACCTGAGGTTTCTGCTCTGGGACTTTGCAGACCTCAGGCTGCTGGAGTCAGACCAAGCCGCAGGAGTGAAAGCTCTCGCCCTTCTGTACAGCAGCCTTGTGAAGACTTGAGGGTAGTCCCCCAGGCCCCTCATATGCTGGAGTGACCCAGGAGACCGAGTTCTCATTCTGACTGCACCACCGATGAAGCCGGAGCAGACCCTTGCCCTCTCCGAGGGAGCCTCAGCCCCCTCATTCGGTGGGGCACTCTCACAGTGGTCTTCTGAGGCCTCCCAGTCAGAGAGGGGGAGCAGGGGGGAGGGGGAGGCCCTGAGCACCACCTCCCCCCTCTCCCACCCTCCAGAGCGGGTCCACCTTCATCTGCCTTATATTTTGGCTTCCTCAGAAGGTTTCACATGATAAACGGCTTCTAGGGCCAAAAGAAGCTTGAAGACTTCCAAGGGGCTGCACTCTTTTAAGGCTCTGGGGCACAGTTTCAGATTCTCCAGCAGACTGGCTTCCCCAGGCCTGACCAGCACGTGTGGACTGACCACGCTTCTCCAGGGGATGGCCCAGTTTGGGGGAAGGCAGCCGGGTGGGCCCTGGGCAGCACCCCGAGCCGCACCCCGCTTCCCAGCAGTGGCCGCCGTGTCCGTGACTTGAGGTTTCTGCTCTGGGACTTTGCAGACCTCAGGCTGCTGGAGTCAGACCCGGAGTCCATCGGCCGCCACTTCGCTTCCAACAGCAGCTCAGTGGCAGCCGCCATCCTGGTGCCTTTCATCGCCCTCATCATCGCCGGCTTCGTGCTTTATCTCTACAAGCACAGGTGCGGGCAGGGACGAGCGGGCCCCACAGCAGGCGCCCCGCCCCGCCCCGGACCCTGCCTCTT
>SJYT01063015.1:253485-275122 GCA_006410635.1 Cephalophus harveyi
CGCCCACCCCGCCCCAGAGCCTCCCTCTCCCCCTTAGAGCCCTGAGTCCCTTGACAGCTCGTTCATGCTCTACCTGACTCCCAGGAGAAGACCCAAAGTTCCGTTCAATGGCTACGCTGGCCACGAGAACACGAATGTTCGGGCCACGTTTGAGAATCCGATGTACGACCGCAACATCCAGCCCACAGACATCATGGCCACCGAGGCGGAGTTCACAGTCAGCACGGTGTGTACAGCGGTATAGCCCCCAGGCCTGGCTGCCATCGCCGCCGCCCCCGAGAGCCCCGCCTCCAGCAGCCGGTGAGCCCCGCACCCCTGTAGACGTGTCCAGCGCCAGGGGGATGGAGTGCCCGCTACTGCCCTGTGCCAGCCACTGAGGCTGGCACCTCCCTACGCCTGGGACAGGGACCCTTGTCACCCCCTTTACAGATGGGAAAACTGAGGCACAGAGAAAGGAATTAACTTGGCCAAGATCACATAGCTAGCAAGAAGTAGGAGAGCAGGATCAGAATCCAATCCCAGGCAGGGGGCTTCAAGATTGTGCTCTTAGCCACTGAGCTCAACAAAATACCCAAGTAGGTGTATTAGTCAGAACTCTCCAGAGAGAGAGACATATATATACACAATATATGCATATGTATGTCCATATATATATAAACTCTCAAGATATGTGTGTGTGTGTATATATATATATACATATATATACATATTGTGTTTGTATTGTATACATAGATACAGAGAAAGAAGGAGAAATTCATTTTCAGGAATTGACTTACAGGATTGGGGGGCCAGCAAGTCTCAAGTCCACATGGCAGGTCGGCAGGCTGGAAATTGCATCAGGGGTGGAAGTTGTGATCTTGAGAAAGGCAGTCTAGAGGCAGAATTCCTTCTTCTCAAAGGAGACCACAGTCTTTTCTCTTAAGACCTTGAACTAATTGGTGAGGCCCACCTAGATTATGGAGGGTAATCTGTTTTATTCCAAGTCTACCGATTTAAATGTTAATCATATCTAAAAAAAATTCCTCAGTGCGACAGCTAGACTGCTGTTTGACCGAGCAGCTGGACCCAGAGCCTAGGCAGGCTGGCATATACAAGTAACCATCACCTAGAACATCACAGACAGAGCGACACCATGCTTGGCATTAAGCAAGACAGATGGGCCTCCGTTACATAGACAGGCTCCTAAGGGTCCCCTGGACAGTTTCACACCCACACACACACGGACGCCTGACCAAGAGGAGCTGATGAGTCTGGAAGGCGTCCTCTTTCCCCGCTGTGTCCCTTCTCACTGATAGCCCTTCCTCTGGGGGCCGAGAACCTGCAGGAAGGGCCCCCACGAGGCGTGCTGTGTTGTCTTCCGCAGACATTGCTTTCTGGGCAAGGCAGGGCCCTCTCTCAGGTGCCTCCGCAACCTTAGCACACCCAGCTCTGGAGAGAAGCGTCCCAGGGCTCCAGAGAGGTGGAGTTCTAACAGGGCACGGGAGTCATCAACCAGAGCCTAGCCCGGGGCCAGCTCTCCCCTCCCGGCCCCGCTCTGTGCCAGCATTTGTGATGGGCCGTCCCTGGAGCGGGCAGGCGCTGTGGGCGAGGGTGAACCATGTAGGCGGACAGGAATGGCTGGACTGGGAAATGCCGGGGAGCTGGACTAGTCAGAGGGGCTGTAAAGCGCCCACCCAGCCCTGACTGCCTCCTCCCTGACGCGCGTCGCTTCCTTTCGTCCTCACGCCAACTCCCTGAGGATTTTCACCCCTTCAGCCAGAGTCCCAGACCACACGCAGCCAGGGCCGCTGCCCTCACAGCTCCCTGCCTTAAGCCCTCTGCCAGCTGCCCTCGACCCTCCCCGCCCCTCTCTGGGTCCACTTTTTTCCTCTAGATCATTTCTGTTGCTTAAGCCTAAGCTTAAAAGTGTAGGTATTAATATAACTTATACATAAAGAAATAAAAATTATTTTCAGAATATATAAGTGAAGTGAAAATCATTCAGTCATGTCCGACTCTTTGCAAACTCATGGACTATACAGTCCATGGAATTTTCCAGGCCAGAATACTGGAGTGGGTAGCTGTTCCCTTCTCCAGGGGACCTTCCCAACCCAGGGATTGAACCCAGGTCTCCCACATTGCAGGTGGATTCTTTACCAGCTGAGCTTCCAGGGAAGCCCAAGCATGCTGGAGTGAGTAGTCTATCCCTTCTCTAGTAGATCATCCCAACCCAGGAATTGAACCAGGGTCTCCTGCATTGCAGGCGAATTCTTTACCAGCTGAGCTACCAGGGAATCCTCAGACTATATAAAGGCAACTATTAATACAAATAATTGATTTATCGAGTTTTTCTGCACCAAAACACATATGTAAAGAAGGAAGATAAATTCTTCCAGTGAGATCGTTTTAAAACATCCAAATTAGTCCTGAGTTTTCACCTTTCTGCTCCATCTTTACTTTTTCCTGCCTTTTCCCCCACTCATACAGTAAAGAAGAAAGAAGCAAAATCCCCTCTGATGACATAAATCAGGCCTTACAGATGTCAACTAAAAGAAAATGCACAACGTGAGAGTTGTGGGTTAGTTTTATTGGGGGCAAAATGAGGGCTGCAGCCTGGGAGACAGCGCCTCAGAGAGTCTGAGGAACTGCTCCAAAGCGGTGGTAGGGGAAGGACAGTATACATGTGATTTTGGTGAAGCGGGGATACATGCCATCAAGCACACATCTGTCCAGAATGTTTCTACTAGTCTCAGGAAGCTTCTGCTAGTTGCAAGGAGCAGATGTCACCATGAAGGGCTTCAGTGCTTTTCTAGATATGAGGCGATACAAGAACTGGGCTCGTAACATCAGCTTCTGAAGATAGCTATCTGAAGACCTGTCCTGCCGGCTTTCCTCGAGCACAGAGGGCCTCGTGTCTGCTCACCACCCTGAGCTCTTTTCTGGGAGTGCTGAAAACCAGCAGCTGCGGCAGCACGCGATCTCGTCCTTGTAGACGAGACGGCAAGTCCCCATGGCAAGTGCCTGTGTGCAGTTGACACGGGTGATCCGTAGTGACTCTGAACCTTGAGTTGCAGAATTATCAAACGGAAAAGAAAAGAAACAAGAATATCCCAGCAGCTATATTCCAATAAAAAAAAAAAGGTTATATTTACTGGTAGGGTTGTTGCAATTTGGGCAGGACAGTTTATGCTGATTTTTCCAACGTAATAATTAATATCATCCCCTTCTGGCAATGGCAACCCACTCCAGTGTTCTTGCCTGGAGAATCCCAGGGACGGGGGAGCCTGGTGGGCTGCCGTCTCTGGGGTCGCTCAGAGTCGGACACGACTGAAGCGACTTAGCAGCAGCAGCAGCAGCTTCTGCTCTTGAAAGTGTCCTAACTTAGGTGGTAAATTATATGGTTTCCCTCTTCACTGGGGACTAAAAAGACTATTGGCTTACTTCATTGAGGTTGCAAACTACGTGGAAGCCCAGATTCCAAGTATCTGTAACATATATTTCACCAAGCACGTGAGAAATGATACTGGGCTTCATTTCTGACCCCTTGACAAAATCTGTGAGACAGAAATACAAGTGTCCCAAGAGAAAACATTGATGCCTTAGGAAAAAAAAAGAGAAAGAAAGGAACAAGGATGTCCGGTGACCTGTACACACCCTTGCCCTCACCGTCTGCTTCACAGCTGGAGCTCTGCTGGGTCCCAGGTGCCCGCGTGCATGAGGTTTCGCCTCTGGGTCATCTGGGTTGGTGGCTCCAAGCCTAGGCAGCCCTTACACTGCCCCTCGCTGGCATCCAGGGCCTCAGGCCACAGCTCCCCCCAAGGCCCCTTCACTCCCTCCTGGCCCACCTGGAGCTGGAGCGGAGAGGCTGCTGCTTGGCTCAGGGAGGCGATATGCCAAAAACCACCCTGAACAGGCACAGGTGCACATACCCATCACCCGAGTGACAAAGTGACAAATTCAAATGATGCCCAACAAGAACGGCTGCAGTTAAATAAACCCCACGCAGGGAAGTCCTCGAGGTCCGTAGGTTCAGCGAGTAAGAACGAGAGGAAGAGGGCAGGGCCGTGCTCTCACCTTCATGGACCCCTTCTGTTTAAAAAAATATATTAAAAATGATACTTTACTGTCATAAAGATGAATATAATCCAGGCTGAATTTATTATTGAGTGAGTGAAGTTGCTCAGTTGTGTCCAGCTCTTTGCAATCCCATGGACTGTAGCCTACCAAGCTCCTCCATCCATGGACTTTTCCAGGCAAGAGTACTGGAGTGGGTTGCCATTCCCTTCTCCATGGAATCTTCCCAACCCAGGGATCAAACCCAGGTCTCCCGCATTGCAGGCAGACACTTTACCATCTGAACCACCAGGGAAGCCCATAAATTTATTATTACATGGCCATTATTATTATATTTACTTTTTTCCTTCTGATTTTGAAAGAAGTTAAAAACATCTTCCTGGGTCCCTAAGAGAGTGGCAGCCCCATAGGCACGGGGGATCCTGTGGCTGAGAGGTGAGCTGGCCCTGCCTGGGGAAAATGTGACTTTAGGAAGATACACATTCTTCTGTGTACATTTCCTACCTGTATCCCCACCCTCAGTTCAGGAAGATTAAAAATCTTCAAAGGTAAAGATCAAGGCAACTAATTGTTTTCCTTCTTTCCCCTTTATTCCTTCTCTGCTTTGCCTCTCTCCTCCCACCTTTTTTCTGCTCCCATCCCCCACCCACTGCCCCTCTTGTTTTGCAAACTCTGGTGCCGCGTGTTTGCACCCAGTTCTCCAGGGGAGAGGAAGTAAGCTCCCCTGGCACAGTGCCCAGTGCCCATCTTCGTCTGTCTCTCCGCCCGTGTCTGCTACCACTGGGACTTGGGCCCTCGCCCTGCCGCCATCTGCCCCTGCCACCCTGGAGAGGATGCCCACTCTGCCCTGACTGGGGGCCCTAAAGGAAGAGGGGCCGCCGCTGGAGGAAGGAAGTTGCGGATTGAAAAGAGCAAAGGATGTTGTGGGTGTGCACGTGTGTGTAGGTCCTGAACGCACACAAACAGACACCTTTCCTTTATGTGAGTCCTGCGGAAGAGACCACAGAAGCTTCAAAAAGTGAAATGTGTGTGAAAGATGCCCCTGCTCCCCCGACAAACACAGAGAAGAGGAAAGACGATGCAGTGGAGATGTTAGCATCCTCTGTCGGTTGGTACCCAGAGACCAACTGCAGACAGACAGCAAGGATTACCCCCGGGGCAGAAAACGATCTGAAGAAATTGTTTGGAAATCAGTTTCTTTTATTTTTTTTTCCTAACATAATTTTATTGAGTTCTAAACCCAGTGAATTCAAAAGTCCTCCTAGGTCAAAGGCAACAGTGAAAAAGTAGGGCTTGTTACGGGGAGGTAAGAGCAGGAAGCCGGCCAGAAGCCCAAGGTCAAGTCTGGCTGGTAACTGACAAAGAGAAGAGAAACAAGCGTAGCCCAGACAGGGACAGCAACTCTGCAGGCGTCAGATTGGTGCTGGAAGGGACAGGAGAGCAAACCTAGGCCAAGGTTCAAAAATAATGGCTTCCGGGACTGAGATTTTCCTCTGCACCTGACACTACGCAGATCATTTCTAGACTGTACAGCAACCAGGGAGGGTAGGAAATAGTACTCTGGATGGATGAGAAGGTAGGAAGTGACGAGATGTAAGCCACACGGTTAGTAAGTGTGAGTCTGGTTCCAAAGTCCACTACACCAGCTGCCAGAAACCCAGGTCTCCACGGGGGTAAGAGTAGGTGAATCTCCAAGCGGAACTGTGGCCAGGCCTGGTGGGCCAGACAAGGGCCCCATGTGTCCTCTCTGGATTCCATCCTCTCCATCTTGGCAGCATCAGGGCAAGGATGGTACCCCAGGCTTCCTGGAGCTGGTGCTGGCCCCTCGGCTCCCTGCAGCCCCTCATCATAGCAGACAGAAGCCCTGGAAGCTCCTAAATCAAAAGAATGGAGTGAATAAGGCACATCCTCTCCAGCTCCTTGCAAGCAGGTTTGATTTACTTCGAGTTTCATCGTGCTTGGGTCATTGATGAATTCTGTTTACTGCTGAGAAGCTAATGAGTTTGGAAATCAAACTGCGGCACTTAAGAGTCACTGTCTCTGTCCTCGGGAAGGACCCCATGGGCTCAAGCCCCTGTGCATGCGTGACCTGCTGGCCTCAGAAGTTCAGATCAGAGACCGAACCCAGGAATGACAGAAACATACAGGAGGGACGCCTGGCTTGTAAGCAGATTCTGAGTCGGAACCCTGAGATCTGACTCACGGGTACGTGGACTGAAGATGTGACTACGACTGCCAACGGCAGGAGCCCGGATGCCCGCGCCTGCTCTTGGATCACAGCATCCCTGGGCTTGGCCAGAGAGGTCCAGTCAGACACACACCCCCATACGCTCATCTCTTTCTTCCTCTGGAAGCAAACGCAGGAAGCTCTTTGGCTGCTCCCTCCCCCTTCTTACACGCCTGGGAAACCAACCAGTGGACTCCTCCTCCAGCCCTGCCTCCGCCCCCCACCTTGTGAAGCCCCAGGAGATGCCCACGGAGCACGTGCTGGTGGGGCGCCCAGCACTCTGCTCTGCATTCCCTTTTCTCACCTCTGGCATTTTCTCTCCACCTCCAGAGGCTTGGAAGCAACCAGGGCAGACTAGGCCCTTCGCCCGCCATTCACACCATGTACCCACCGCCATCCCATGAAGTTAAAAAAAAAAAAGTAAAACAAAAACAAAAAAAATCTTTTGTACAGAGATATATTTTTATTATACAAAGTTTGTACAGTACCAAAAAAGAAAGAAAAAAAAGGTGTAAATTTTTTTTCATTATTGTAGGTAAATGGTAGTGGAAGCCTTTTTTGTAAATGTAATAAAAATGTATAAATATGGTTTTCAGAAAACATCAAGTGCTGTAAATATGTAATCTACACACCTCCTTGGCTTGTCTGCAGTATATACATTTAATTTATCTGTCTCTGTATATGAGGCTTCCCCCTGGGGTCCTGCATTATGGTACTTTCCTGAATTTGAAAGCAATTTTAAATTTTTTGAATTCAAATAAAATATAAATTTTTGCATTGGTTTTCTTACATTTTTTTATGGACTTTTTCATGGCGTAGGGACAAGTGTTTGGGAAGGAGAGGTAAGACATATGTGAAACTAAAAGCCAAGAGGGAAAAATATGGAAATCTCTTTCTTAAATGACTTTGTGTTGCTTCTGGTATATGTTGGGAACACCCAGAAAAAGTGAGCGTGGAGGCACCATATGCAAAAATTAAATCAGAATGGATCAAATACCTAAATGTAAAACCTAAAACTATATGATATTTACAAGAAAACATGGGAAAGCTTTGTGACATTGGACTTGGCAATGATTTATTGGATATGACACCAAAAGTACAGGCAGCAAATTTTAAGGGAGTTCCCTGGTGGCCTAGTGATTAGGATACCAGGCTTTCACTGTTTTGGTCCAGGTTCAATCCCTGGTCTAGGAACTGAGATCCCACAAGCCGCAGAGTATGGCCAAAAAAAAAAAAAAAACCCACAGGCAACAAACTAAAATAGTTGAATTGGACTTCATAAAAATTTAAAACTTCTGAACATCAAAGGACACAACAGAATATAAAGGCAATTTATGGAGCAGGAGAAAGTATTTGCAAATCATATATCTGATAAGGGATTAATATCCAGAATATATAAAGAGTTACTACAACTCAGCAACAAAAACAAATAACCTGATTTGAAAGTGGGCAAATGACTGGACAGGGGCTTCCCTGGTGGCTCAGGTGGTAAAGAATCTGCCTGCAATGCAGGAGACCTGGGTTCGATCCCTGGTTCAGGCAGATCTCCGAGAGAATAGAATGGCAACCCACTCCAGTATTCTTGCCTGGAGACTTTCATGAACAGAGGATCCCAGCAGGCTACCGTCCATGGGGTCACAAAGAGTTGGACACAATTGAGTGACTAACACACAAAGGACCTGACAGACATTTTTCCAAATGAGATGTAAAATGGCCAATATGAGCACGAAAAGATGTTCAGCATCACTAATCACTAATCATTAGGGAAATGCAAATCAGAACCACAGTGAGAGCCGCTTCACATCCATTAGCGTAACTACTATCAAAAAGAAAAAAGAGAAAGTAAGTGTTGGTAAGAATGTAGAGAAATTGGGATCCTTGTGCACTGTTGGTGAGATGTAAAACGGTGCAGCCCCTATGGAAAACAGTGTGGAACTTCCTCAAAAAATTAAAAATAAAACTACCATATCATCCAAAAATTCCATTTCTATATGTCCAAAGAAAATGAAATCACTGTCTCAAAAAAATATACATGAATTTCAGTATTATTCACAATAGCCAAGGTATGAAAATAAGTGCCCATTGATGGATCGATGGATGAATGGATAAAGAAAATGTGTATGTATGTGTATATTTAAATATATACATATATATATCTCCTCACACCTCAAGGAGATGTAACTCTTTATATATTCTGGATATTAATCCCCCTTATCAGATATATGATTTGCGAATACTTTCTCCTGCTCCATAAACTGCCTTTATATATATATATGTACATAAGCAGTGACATAAATAATAATGTTTTTAATTATAGTGATGCCCAGGTCAGCTCAGGACAGGATCCTGGGGACAAAGAAGCTGCTCCCCTTTGGGGATGGGGCTTGGTCTGGACTGAGGAGGTCAGGGTCTAAGGACCACAGTCTAAACGGCAGGTGGCTTAGGCAGCAGGAATCTATAGCAGAGAAAGGCCAAATCAGGAGGGTCATCCAGGAGCAAAAGCCACCCAAAGAGACGTGAGGAAGGAAAGTAAAGGCTAGTAAAAACTAGCAGTCTCCTCTAAATGCATACAGTAAGTCCCCCACGTATGGAACCTTCATGTTTTGAACTTCGAAAGATACAAACGTGCCCCTGTATGCCAGCAGTTGTACTGTACTGTAAGATTTAAAATGTTTGCTTTATTTTTGTGTTTGTTAGTTTTTTATGTGTTATTTGTGTGAAAAGCATTATCAACATATTACAGTACAGTACTATATAGGTGGTTGTTGGGTAGCTAGGCTAGCTTTGTTGGACGTAACAAACTGAACTTACAAACATGCTCTTAGAATGCACTTGTATGTAGTGGGTTTACTGCATTACACATCATCATTTTCATGGAAAATACATCCAGACTACCTTCAGTTCCCGATGCCCACTGTCCTGGCTCCCTTCATCCCCCAATCACCTCAGCAACCTGACTTACATGAACTTTCCCAGCCTGAAAAATGGCATTATTTCATCTGGAATGTAATGCCTTGTTTTTATCTTTCGGACACAGGGAATCAGCCCTCCCATCAGGGATGTCGGGTAGCTTGGCTGGGGTTCAGGGTCAGGAATTGGACTGCTGTAAAACACAGGTAACTGCTGGATTAGGAACTGGGCAAGCAAAGGAGCAAGTATTACATCCAAGTTTCAAGTACACATTCACCCAGCATAGAAACACTCTAAGATAAATTGCAGGCAATTTCTAAACACCCTTTAGGATGAGGAACACTTCGAGACACCATGCGTGGACGGGATTCCATAAGCCTGAGTATGTAAAGGGACAATGCCTGTGAGACAAGCTATGCTGTTCCTGTAAGATCACCTAACTCTGAACAAAGAGCATGCCACTGAACTAAGAACCCAAATCACTCCATCCCTCTCTCCAATAAGATCACCTGTTATTCCTGGTCTAGAAAAACCCTATATGCTAATTTTATCACGAACAGAAAAGGGACACCTAATGTATGTACAATGCTTCTATAAGAAGAAAACAAAGTAAGTAGGAAAATATTTTAGTTCATGAAAATACTCCCCCGAAAAACAAAGAAGAATCTTCTTGAAAAACACATTGCAGGGACTTCCCTGATGGTCGAATAGTTAAGACTCTGTCTGCCAATATAAGGGATACGAGTTCAATCGCTGGTCCAGAAAGATTCCACACGTCAAGGGGCAACTGAGCTGGTGTGCCACAATTACTCAGCCCACACTCTACGGCCTGTGAGTCCATGTGCTGTAACTACTTGAGCACCCTGGAGACTGCTTCCCAACAAAATAAGCCCCCTCAATAAGAAGCCCACACACCATAATGAAGACCCAGCAAAACCAAAAATAAGTAATAAATAATTTTTTAAATTCCAAAATTCAGTGCAGTTGCTCAGTCAAGTCACTCTTTGCCTCCCCATGGACTGCAGCACACCAGGCTTCCCTGTCCATCACCAACTCCCGGAGCTTGCTCAAACTCATGTCCATTGAGTCAGTGATGCCGCCAGCCATCTCATTCTCTGTCATCCCCCTCTCCTCCTGCTTTCAGTCTTTCCCAGCATAAAGGTCTTTTCCAGTGAGTCAGCTCTTCACATCGGTTGGCCAAAGTACTGGAGTTTCAGCTTCAGCATCAGTCCTTCAAATGAATATCCTGGACTGATTTCCTTTAGGATGGACTGGTTGGATCTCATTGCAGTCCAAGGGATTCTCAAGTGTCTTCTCCAACACCGCATCTCAAAAGCATCAGTTCTTCAGTTCTCAGCTTCATCATCCAACTCTCACATCCATACATGACTACTGGGAAGACCATAGCTTTGACTAGAAGGACCTTTGTTGGCAAAGTAATGTCTCTGGTTTTTAATACGCTGTCTAGGTTTGTCATAGCTCTTCTTCCAAGGAGCAAGTATCTTTAAATTTCATGGCTGCAGTCACCATCTGCAGTGATTTTGGAGCCCAAGAAAATAAAGTCTGTCACTATTTCCATTGTTTCCCCATCTATTTGCCATGAAATGATGGGACCAGAGGCCATGATCGTTGTTTTTTGAATGTTGAGTTTTAAACCAGCTTTTTCACTCTCTTCTTTCACTTTCAACAAGAGGCTTTTTAGTTCCTCTTCACTTTCTGCCGTAAGGGTGGTGTCATCTGCACATCTGAGGTTACTGATACTTCTCCCGGCAATCTTGATTCCAGCTTGTGCTTCATCCAGCCCAGCATTTTATATGATGTACTCTGCAAATAAGTTAAATAAGCAAGGTGACAATACACAGACTTGACGTACTCCTTTCCCTATTTGGAAGCAGTCTATTGTTCCATGTCTAGTTCTCACTGTTGCTTCTTGACCTGCATACAGATTTCTCAGGAGGCAGGTCAGGTGGTCTGATATTCCCATCTCTTAAAGAATTTTCCATAGTTTGTTGTGATCCACACAAAGGCTTTGGCATGGTCAATAAAGCAGAAGTCGATGTTTTTCTGGAATTCTCTTGTTTATTCTATGATCCAATAGATGTTGGCAATTTGGTTCCTCTGCCTTTTCTAAATCCAGCATGAAGATCTGGAAGTTCTCGGTTCACGTACTATTGAAGCCTCACTTGGAGAATTTTGAGCATTACTTTGCTAGCATGTGAGATTAGTGCAATTGTACAGTAGTCTGAGCATTCTTTGCCATTGCCTTTCTTTGGGATTGGAACAAAAACTGACTTCCAACCTTGTGGCCACTGCTGAGTTTTCCAAATTTGCTGGCATATTGAGTGCAGCACTTTCACAGCATCATCTTTCAGGATTTGAAACAGCTCATTTAGCATTCCATCACCTCCACTAGCTTTGTTCGTAGTGATGCTTTCTAAGGCCCACTTGACTTCCCATTCCAGGATGTCTGGCTCTAGGTGAGTGATCACACCATCGTGATTATCTGGGTCATGAAGATCTTTTTTGTACAGTTCTTCTGTGTATTCTTGACACCTCTTCTTAATATCTTCTGCTTCTGTTAGGTCCATACTGTTTCTGTCCTTTATTGTGCCCATCTTTGCATGAGATGTTCCCTTGGTATCTCTAATTTTCTTGAAGGGATCTCTGGTCTTTCCCATCCTATTGTTTTCCTCTCTTTCTTTGCACTGATAACTGAGGAAGGCTTAATCTTCCTTGCTATTCTTTGGAACTCTGCATTCAGATGGGCATATCTTTCCTTTTCTCCTTTGCCTTTTGCTTCTCTTCTTTTCTCCGCTTCTCTCCTTTTCTCAGCTATTTGTAAGGCCTCCTCAGACAACCATTTTGCCTTTTCACATTTCTTTTTCCTGGGGATGGTTTCAATCACTGCTCCAGTACAGTGTCACGAACCTCTGTCCATAGAGCTTCAGGCACTCTGTCTATCAGATCTAATCCCTTGAATCTATTTTTCACTTCCACTATATAATCGAAAGGGATTTGATTTAGGTCATGCGTCTGCCTCCAATGCGGGAGACCTGGGTTCGATCCCTGAGTCAGGAAGATCCCCTGGAGAAGGAAATGGCAATCCACTCCAATATTCTTGCCTGGAGAATCCCATGGATGGAGAAGCCTAGTAGGTTACAGTCCACAGGGTCGCAAAGAGTCGGGCACGACTGAGCGACTTCACCTCCACCTCACCTCCACCTCCATAGATGAATGGTTTAGTAGTTTTCCCTACTTTCTTCAATTTAAGTCTGAATTTTGTAGTAAAGAGTTCATGATCTGAGCCACAGTTAGCTTCTGGTCTTGTTTTTGCTGACTGTATAGAGCTTCTCCATCTTTGGCTGCAAAGAATATAATCAATCTGATTTCAGTGTTGACCATCTGGTGATGTCCATGTGTAGAGCCATCTCTTGTGTTGTAGGAAGAAAATTCCAATATTAATTAAATATAATTAAACAATTGCAAATATTACAGTGCAACACAAATAAGTTCAAAAACTCAAAATACAAATGGACATGTAACAGAAAGAAATAAAATGAGAAAAAGGCCATTAAGAAATTAAGCCCAAGTTGCAAAGTGTCAAGGGATGATAGACACAGAAGGACAGTATAATAAAGGCATACAGAAAAAAACTTAAAGCACTTCAGAAAATAGAAATCAAATAAATAAAAAGGAGAAGGGATAAATTAGGAGTTTGGGGGTAACATATACACACTGCTATATATAAAATAGATAATCAACAAGGACCTACTTTATAGCACAAGGAACTCTCCTCAATATTTTTTAATCACCTATATGGGGAAAGAATCTGAAAAAGAATAGATATATGTATTTGCATAACTGATTCACTTTGCTGTACATCTGAAACTAACACAACATTGTAAATCAACTGTCAGTTCAGTTCAGTCGCTCAGTCGTGTCCGACTCTTTGTGACCCCATGAATCGCAGCACGCCAGGGCTCCCTGTCCATCACCAACTCCCGGAGTTCACTCAGACTCACGTTCATCGAGTCCGTGATGCCATCCAGCCATCTCATCCTCTGTCGTCCCCTTTTCCTCCTCCCCCCAATCCCTCCCAGCAACAGAGGCTTTTCCAATGAGTCAACTCTTCGCATGAGGTGGCCAAAGTACTGGAGTTTCAGCTCTAGCATCATTCCTTCCAAAGAAATCCCAGGGTTGATCTCCTTCAGAATGGATTGGTTGGATCTACTTCAATATAAAATAAAGATTAAATTTAAAAACTAAAATTTAAAAATAAAAGGATAAGTATAGAAGACAAACTAGTTTATGTGTACTGAATCCCTGAAGGAAGAAATATAAATAAATGGAACAGAAATGATATTTATAATTACACTCTAAGAAAATTTCCTAGAACTAAAAGTTTTTAACCTATAGAGAAAGGGGAGAACAGGGGAATGGTCAATGAACTCATTGACTATAACATAGATAATAGGTGGGAGTCAAATGATGGTATATAAAGAGGGAGTTCTCAAACTTGGAAATACTGACATTTTAGGCAGAATGCTTTTTTGTTGTAGGACTTGGCTGTCCTTTGCAATATACAATGCCTAGCAACATCCCAGCTCCCTACCCGCTAGATGCTTATAACTCCCCTCCCCAAGCTGTGAAACAGCCAAAAATGTTTCCAGCCATTGCCAGGTGTCCTCTGGAAAGCAAAACTGGCACACACACTCTCTCTCTCTCATACACACACACACACACACACACTCTTCCTCTACTGAGAACCACTGATACAAAATTGATAAAATAGCAAAGACGGAAGGAGAGAAAAAGAGGAGTAAGGACATTGCATAAATACATTGGTATAAAGGAAATCAGCAAAATTAAAATTTAGCAAAATAAAAAAATCTTGCTGGATAGTAATACATGTATTTTTAAAGTACCCAAGATATCTCATTGTGAAAGAACAGATAAATGTGACAAATACACAAAGTAAATACAACTTAAGATAATATGACAGATCCGAAAACAAACATAGCCCTTATATTATGAAATGTTTAATAGGTTTAATTTACCTGTGAAAGAAGACCTTCAGATTCGCTCACAAAGGAAAGCTCAGTGCTGGGCTGTCACAAAAAAGACACCAGCAGCAAAGTGACGCAAAATAGCTAAAAACAAAGGAAGAGGCATGGCTTCGGCGTGCTCCAAGGCATTTATACATTTAGTGGGGGAGGGGGAGCTCCGACACCACGCTCTGGGGCAGATATGGGCGCCCCGGGCTCAGGACACAGCATTACCTGAGGCATGGTTCGGGGCTAACGTAAGAAAACCTAGCTGCTACAGATGTTAGTCTTTCAAAAGAGAGATGATCATCTACAATTATAGCAAAAGAATGGGTCGGGGGACAACAACCTGGTGCAAGCAAGAAGCCAGGGATCACCATCTTGTGTCTGCCAACTGAATTTAGGCCCGTAGGCGTGAAACAAGACAAAGAAGGACACATCATAACACCAAAGGACACAATCCCCAGTGAAGACACCACAGATATCAACTACTCACCAAATAAGAAGCAGACACTGTGGTTTGGTGGTGATGGTTTTTTTTCCCCCCAACAAAGCAGAAACTAACACATGCAAAGAAAAATAGAAACACACCAACAATAGGAGCTCTAATTCATCACTCTCAGAGCACAATAGATCAAGGTAACAAGCAAGGAAGGGTGTAAAAGACCTAAACAAAATAACCATAAGAAGTTTTTGTGAATATGAGACAGGCACCTGGGACCTTTTACTGGAGTGCTTATACCCAAACAAAGTCTTCTTGAACAACAGAATAGAAAGAAACTACAAAGGACTAAAAATACCTGCACACACGCTCAGTTGGGGCAAATTATGAAAAACAAGTACAAAACGAAACTACAAAAAAGATACAAAAATGTCACAAACCAACCGCCACTTCTGCGTGCTGGGAGCAAAAGCAGAGGGCTCCCGTGAGCCCCACACATAGCGCCAGCAAGGGGGTGGGGCCCCCACCAGCCGGGCCCACCAACCCACGCCTCCCCCAAGCGCGTGCAAGGAGCCAACCCACGCTGCTCAGGGCAAGGAACCTCCTACTGCAACATGAGTCCCAGGAAAACCTTGCCTGGATTCCTAGTCTGGCCTCTTATCAAGTTCTACTGATTAGAGTCCAGGGACCCGAGTTAGTAATAAGCGTGTGTCAAACTGTACAACCCAATATTAGAGAATATGGTTCTTTTTAAAGCAGGTGTGACACCTTCATGCACATATCCTTCATAACTGAGAGAAAAAAAAAACTAAAAGTATCATAAGCAAATAGTCAAAAACAGTGAAAAGAGATAAGCAAAGCTGTCAAATATATGAAAAGATGCTCAGTTTCACTACTCAGAGATGTGGTTTCTCACCTATTAGATCTGCAAACCCCTGAAAGCTGCATAACACAGTATGCTTACAGAGATGGGCAGGAGGCCCTCCAGCACATGGCTGGGCCAGCTCTGAGGGAGGAGCATTTGACGGCGTATAACAAAACTTCATAATAATGTGCCCTCTGACCCAGCAACCCCACTTGTAGGAATATTTTTCTGAAGATATACCTCCTCAAAGACAAAACCACACATCCACAAGTTTACTCACAGCAGCACTGTTGATAAAAGCGAAAGACTAGAAGCAATTTCAATGTTTATCAGCAGGACACGAGTGCGTGAACCAGAGTACATCCATGCAATGAAGTATTATACAACAGTGAAAACAACAAGAAAGCTGGTCAAGAGCTAACACGAAATGATTCCCAAGATAAAATATTACATGAAAAAGACTGAGGGCAGAAGAGTGTATATATCTCTTTGTATAGTAAGAAGAGGAGCAGAGGACTTCCCTGCTGGCTCAGTGGAAAGAATCCACCTGCCAATACAAGAGACACAGGTTCAATCTCTGATCCAGGAAGATATCCCACGTGCCATGCTGCCTGCAGAGCAACTAAGCCTGTGCACAGCAACTACCGAGCCTGTGCTCTAGAGCCTGGGAGCTGAACTACGGAAGCCCGCACTCCCTAGAGCCTGGGTTTCGAAACAAGACATCACTGGAGTGATAGGCCCGCACACAGCAGTTAGAGTGAAGCCCATGCAGCAACGAAGACCCAGCAGAGTCAAAAACACATAAATAAATGAAATTATAAAATATTAAGAAGGGGACTAAATTTACAAACTGAAAGCAAAATAAATAAACACACCTAATTACAGAGTTGAAATGATCACCAGAGAGAAACTATTTCAAATGATTTTATACATATAGTAAATTAACTCTACATCCCTAGCTGGATAGAACTAAAGACAAAAAGACCTGCAAAAAATTAACTGTTTTCAGAAATCACATTGATGTTAATAGTGTTGGTATTTTATTTTGGTATAGTTTTGTGTATTATGGGGGAAAGTATTTGAATATTTTTGTTGGTGTTGCTGGAAACTGGGATTTTTCTCAGGGAAGAAAGGAGAATCGTTTTTAAGATAGATGAGGGTAAGTAAAACCTATCAGTCCTGAATTGGAAATATCACGATGATCTCATGATGTATGTTATCTTTAAAATATATATGTGTATGTAGGTATTCCTAGTTCTATCTACTGAAAAGGCCTAGAAACGAGGGACAATCCAATTGTAATGAGCATGCTAACCTCCAGATTATGGTCTCTGAATATTTTCTAGTAAAGGGAATAAAGGCTTTTTGGAGAAGTAGCTGATTTCAGGTCTGGGGCAGAAAATGTACAAAATGAACACGGAAAATCTTATCCTCCCAAAACAAGACAGCTACCAAAGACTACTTGTATCATGTCAAGGGAATTCAAGAGTCAACTTCAAAAGCCTCCCCTGGACAAATCTGGGAGGATCTGAGCATCAATAATAATAACAATGAAAACAGAACAATAAAGGCAATGAATGGAAACATAGTAAATGTGTTTGAATCCATGAGTTCATAATAACATTTTTTAAAAACTTATTTGTCACCTATGAAAAATACTAAAGGGCCAACTCATTATTTTAATAACCAGTAAATGCCAGGGGAAAAAATGCAAGCGTTTATCCTGCTTTTCTTGTGTAAAATGTGTTTCAGAGTAAACCCATAGTTAAGGAGGGGAAGTTTCTCTTTATAAAAAAATGAAGAAAAATAGAATTTAAGTATCACCATTTTGAAACTCCTATTAAAATAAACCCTGGCAATAATCATCAATAATGGCTAATATCACAAAAAGTAAGGCAATTAGACAATATCTGCCTTCGTAACTCCACTTGAGAAGTAGTCCTGCCTAGAAAATCACAAAAGTTAAATCTTAATCTGATCCAAACTCCAGATCTAAACACCAGTTTACAGACAATGCAGATGACAGAGAAACATCCAGACTCTGTATACTGTTAGGCATCTCTAGCAATATATAGAGTCTGAAGAACTCCTCAGAAAAAGTGATCTAATCCTAAACCTAGTTGCAATATACTGACCTTATCTAAATTCTGATTCTAACAAATTATTCTTAAAATTTTTGAGACAACATATGAAATGTGAACACTAGCCAAATATGTTATGATATTAAAAATAGTTTTTAAATTATAGCTGTGATAAGAGTATTGTGGATATGTTTATTGTCAAAGGCATTATCATCTTTTGGAGCTATATACAGAAATATTAATGAATGAAATGACATGCATGTAGGCTAAGTCGCTTCAGTCGTGTCTGACTCTTTGCAACCCTATGGACTGTAGCCCACCAGTTCATCTGTCCATGGGATTCTCTAGGCAAGAATATTAGAGTGGGTTGCCATGCCCTCCTCCAGGGGATCTTCCCGACCCAGGGATCCAACCCCATCTCTTACGGCTCCTGCACTGGCAAGCAAGATCTTTACCACCAGCGCCACCTGGGAAGCCCACAGTGTACGCAAAGCAAGAACAGGCATGAGTCTGGCACTACTGAAGCCGAATACTAACTGCATTTTCTGCTTTGGTACATACTTAATTTTCTCCATAGCAAAAAAGCCTGTTTTATAAAAGAAAAAGGGCAAATAATTCATGTATACATTTGCTTTTCTTGCCGAAAAAGGCAGAAAGGATTAACCCTTATTACCTTACGGAGAATGGTGGGAGTGGAAGCAGAGCCCTTTATGGCGTTTCAACATTTTATACCAAGTAAACCTATAGCTCAAATATTCAAAAGTTTTAAAAATCCTTAAATTGAATATAAACAGCAACAAATGACCTAAGAGTTTCTCAAAATGGTAACACAAGCACATAGAGAAAATAACTATTTTTAAAGTCACTTTTGAACACAGAACTCTGATGTAGTTGATATTTTTATTCTAAGCATAAGAAAGACTGTAAAGGAAACTTAAAATGTTACTTTGTTTATTGTTAATAGTAATACTGACATTGGAATGTTGAAATAATTTTCTGTATTTTTATGATAAAGCAAATGATATGCTAATGTTAATGCCAAGATGTTATGTGTAAAACAGATATAAATATGTAATAAAATAGGTTAATAAAAACTGTATAGTAGGACTTAACTGGTAGCACAGTGGATGGGAATCTGCTTGCCAACACAGGGGACACAGTTTCAATCCGTGGTCTGGGAGGATTCCGCATGCCGCGTAGCAGCTAAGCTCGAGAGGCGCGACTACTGACCCACAAGCTGCAAGGACGGAAGCCCACACACCCTAGAGCCTGTGCTCTGCACCGAAAGAAGCCATCACAGTGAGAAGCCCGGAGCACGGCGAGAAGCCCGGAGCACGGGGAGAAGCGCGGAGCACGGGGAGAAGCCCGGAGCACAGTGAGAAGCGCGGAGCACGGTGAGAAGCCCGGAGCACAGGGAGAAGCCCGGAGCACGGCGAGAAGCGCGGAGCACGGTGAGAAGCCCGGAGCACGGTGAGAAGCCCGGAGCACAGGGAGAAGCCCGGAGCACGGAGCACGGTGAGAAGCCCGGAGCACAGGGAGAAGCCCGGAGCACCGTGAGAAGCCTGGAGCACGGTGAGAAGCCCGGAGCACAGGGAGAAGCCCGGAGCACGGCGAGAAGCCCAGAGCACAGGGAGAAGCCCGGAGCACGGAGCACGGTGAGAAGCCCGGAGCACAGGGAGAAGCCCGGAGCACGGCGAGAAGCGCGGAGCACGGTGAGAAGCCCGCACACTGCAACAAAGAGTAGCCCCTGCTTGCTGCAACTAGAGAAAGCTCGCACACAGCCACAAAGATCCAGTGCAACCAAAAAGTAAATATAAATAAATGTTTAAATTTTTTTAATTGTATAATAAAAAATTTGAATTGGAAATATTAACATGAATTCATGAAATTGAAAATACATGTATATTTCCTGGGCTTCCCAGGTGTCTCGTTGGTAAAGACACCTGCTAATGCCGAGGACACAGAAGGGTTCAGTCCTTGGATTAGGGAAGATCCCCTGGAGAAGGAAATGGCTAGGAATATGCTTCCTGTCTCTGTCCAAAAGCGATGACACTCAAGTAGCAATGAGCACACGAAACATCCACCTCTTGGTTTCTAAATGCCATTCTTCACTCAAAGGAGCCAGGGCTCCCTTGAGAAATTATTGATTCCACATCTGGGGCAGGTTAAGCACAAGCTAAATCTGAGACATCTTATCATGACAGAAAGCAAGGAAACACTCAAAGACTGTGGATTAAGTTAAACAATATCATTATCAGCACCTTAAATTAATTGTTAGAAACTTTTCAAAAGAAAAAGTCAAGATAAAAATATCAAGTCTACACTATTTTACAGAGGAATTTCACCAAATCTTCAAAGAATATATAATCATAATAGCCTTATATAAATCAGTCGTGTCCAACTCTTTGCGACTCCATGGACAGTCCATGGAATTCTCCAGGCCAGAATACTGGAGTGGGTAGCCTTTCCCTTCTCCAGGGATCTTCTCAACCCAGGGATCAAACCCAGGTCTCCCACATTGCAGGCAGATTCTTTACCAGCTGAGCCACAAGTGAAGCCCTAAATTATCCCAGAGAATAGAAAAAGAAGGAAATGTCCCTAAATTCATACTATGAAAAAATAAATTTCCTAAATTGAAAAGCAGATGAAATAAATGAACTTAACAATATATAATATTGGTAAAGAACTATTTCAAATTAACTGTGACAGTACCCTGTCTATACACATCTAGTGGGAAGCAGTCTAAGAACAAAAAGAGGTGTGCAGTGGACTTTAGAAGCCTGGCAAGGAGTCTAGATCATCTTTGATCTAGATGATTAAAAACCTGTAAATGATTTTAGTTCTATGACAAATTAACACTGAGTATTACATAAAAAACACAAAAGATTACCATAAAAATCTACTAATTCCAGCACCTGGAGATTACCACGGTCACATTTTTCTGTAGATCCTTCATCATGTCTTGTGCCCACACTTATGTAACATTACTCTTATCAGCTAACAATTTATTGTGGGCACTTTTATACACATTGTGTATGCGTGTTTTTCTTCATATTGTAAATGGCTGCTTGGTTTTCTGTTGCCTGTTCTTACTATAATGTGTATCACATTCCCCTTTACTGGATGTTTTGATTATAAAATGTTTTATCATCAAACTGCTGCCAAGAATAACCTCGTAGCATGCGTGCTGAGCATTGTTTAGGACCTAATTGACCATGAATCTATCACGGAACCTATCTTTCTGCTAATTTTTTTGTTTCTTCCAGCGAAAGTCAATGGCATGAACGCAGGCAATAAAGAAGCTGCATTAATGGATTCTTAGATAACTGAGGTGATGCCAGGCGGAGGCATCAAAAGATAGTAGGAAGAAATGCGAGGCTATGGGTAAGCTGAAATTCTAAACTTATAGCACTTAAGCTGGGCAGAAAAGGATATGAAAACAAGAAGGAAGTGATGGATCAAGGAAAGAAAGTACTAGGGACCAAAGGCCCTTTGGTGTATTTCTCTCAGCCGCAAGGAAGAGAAAACTCTGCTCAAAACTAACTTAACAAGAAAAACTATTGGCTCCCATCACAAAGTCTGGTGGCTGAGTTGTAGTCGGCTTAGCCAGCCTGTGGATGGGACTGGTGATAGAAGCAAGGTCTGATGCTGTAAAGAGCAATATTGCATAGGAACCTGGAATGTCAGGTCCATGAATCAAGGCAAATTGGAAGTGGTCAAGCAAGAGATGACAAGGGTGAACGTCGACATTCTAGGAATCAGCGAACTAAAATGGCCTGGAATGGGTGAATTTAACTCAGATGACCATTATATCTACTACTGAGGGCAGGAATCCCTCAGAAGAAATGGAGTAGCCATCATGATCAACAAAAGAGTCCGAAATGCAGTACTTGGATGCAATCTCAAAAACGACAGAATGATCTCTGTTCGTCTCCAAGGCAAACCATTCAATATCACAGTTATCCAAGTCTATGCCCCAACCAGTAATGCTGAAGAAGCTGAAGTTGAACGGTT
>SJYT01063015.1:276260-392197 GCA_006410635.1 Cephalophus harveyi
ACTCCAAAATCACTGCAGGTGGTGACTGCAGCCATGAAATTAAAAGACGCTTACTCCTTGGAAGGAAAGTTATGACCAACCTAGATAGCATTTTCAAAAGCAGAGACATTACTTTGCCGACTAAGGTCCGTCTAGTCAAGGCTATGGTTTTTCCTGTGGTCGTGTATGGATGTGAGAGTTGGACTGTGAGGAAGGCTGAGCGCCGAAGAATTGATGCTTTTGAACTGTGGTGTTGGAGAAGACTCTTGAGAGTCCCTTGGACTGCAAGGAGATCCAACCAGTCCATTGTGAAGGAGATCAGCCCTGGGATTTCTTTGGAAAGAATGATGCTAAAGCTGAAACTCCAGTACTTTGGCCACTTCATGAGAAGAGTTGACTCATTGGAAAAGACTTTGATGCTGGGAGGGATTGGGGGCAGGAGGAGAAGGGGCCGACAGAGGATGAGATGGCTGGATGGCATCACCGACTCGATGGATGCGAGTCTGAGTGAACTCCGGGAGTTGGTGATGGACAAGGAGGCCTGGCGTGCTGCGATTCATGGGATCGCAAAGAGTCGGACACGACTGAGCGACTGAACTGAACTGAACTGAACTAGCCTGCATCTGCAGCTCCATTTCTTTTGGGTTCCTTCAGCTAGGCTGTGTGTGTGGCTGTGTCTCCAGGTAGCCTGGACCCAAGGTAGTAAAGTTCAGAAATGAATTTTCTACCCACCCCCAGCAACCTGCTATTTCATCTCGCTGCCACAAATTGGATCATCCATTTCTGATCATCCATTCATTCCCTGGCATCATGGGAATGTCATCACTGATTAGCTGATTGTGTTCCTTGATGGAGAACAGGATTACCTTTGGAGAGAGCAGGCTTGAGTCTGGAAGTGGGAGTAGGGGAAGCCTGGATGTATGTGGGCTTCGTGGGAGGCATGAGTTACCTAAACAAAACTTGCAGTACTTTCAGGAAGGGGAGGCAACCCACAGTGTCCACCACAGACGCTGAGAAATAAACATGTAACAACAGACTTGGATCAGGGTCATGAGAAAATGTGGGGTAGGAGTTAGGGACTGCCTTTCTGTGATCTTTGAGACCTGAAAGATGAGTGGGAATTAGAAATCACATGATGAATACAGGGAAAAGAAATCCAAGAAGTGGAGACTGCAGGCACACAGGTTGGAAAGGGCTTGCCTGTTGCAGGAACAGAAAGGAGGCCAAAGCGGCTAAGGTATGAGAAAGCAGGAGAACCACTGTGGGACAGAGGGTACGTGCAAATCAAGCACCTGTAATGGGAAGTGGATCACGTGACCTGATTTACACTGTAAGGAACTTCTGGAGCTTGCGTTGCACACTAAGAGCAGAGGAGGGAATACTGGTTAGGAGGCCGCTGCCACTGGCCAGGCCGGGGGGATGCCAGCTATGACGAGGACAGTAGCAATGGACTGGAGAGAAGTGGGTGAATCCAGGTCTCTTTTGGAGATTTATCCATAGGACCGAGCTGAGGTTACACAGGCCAAGGAGAGAGAAGACTCAAGGGTGACTCTTAAGATGTCGGGCCTGAGCCTCTGGACAGATGACAATACTCTTTCCTGGGACGAAAATGAAACAGGTGGAAGGCTGGGGAGCAAGCTGGGGAAACTGGCCCAGAGGAGAGGCCAAGCAATGTGTTTTGCGCAACTGGAACTCAGGAGAGAGTTTAGTAAACTGATAGTCGGACTGATGACATCAGGGGTGGTGGGTTCAAGGACAAATGTGACTGAGCTGGAGTGGAGGAGGCATCCATGAAGTCAAGGCCCGCATGGCCTTCCTGGGGATGTCTGGGTCACCCAGGGCAATGGCAAAAGTTGGGATGCAGAGGAAGATGCCAGCCAGGGGAAGCAGTCTTCAGTAAATGCAGGAGCATGTCCAGGTGGTGGGGCTGGCACAGGCAGGGAGAGGCCACTGGGTCACACAGACGAATGAGATTACAGGACCTCGGGGTTAAGACCACAAGCCCATGGGACTTCCCTGGCAGCCCAGTGGCTAAGACACCAGGCTGCCAAGGCAGAGGGCATGAGGGTCACAGAGACGAATGAGATTACAGGACCTCGGGGTTAAGACCGCAAGCCCATGGGACTTCCCTGGCAGCCCAGTGGCTAAGACGCCAGGCTGCCAAGGCAGAGGGCATGGGTGCGATCCCTGGTGGGGCAACCAAGATCCCACCTGCCACAAGGTGAGGCAAAAAAAAGTTTTTTTTTTGTTTGTCTTATTTTAAAAGAGTGCAGGCTCTTGAGCCAAACTGCTGGATTTAGACTCTGGGCTTTCCCACTTACCCAGTTTTGTGTGTGACCCAAGGCAAGTTGTGAATTTGGCACGATAACAACATGATCTCCTACATCATCCACTGTCCTTAACCCAGTGCCTGGCCCTCAGCTACTGAACAAATCTGAGCTTTTACAGGTATTAGCTCTTAATGACTGGTCACGTGCATAAGGAGAAAATGGTTACATGCATAAGGGGAAAATGCTTATACGCACAAGGGCTTTCCAGGTTGCACTAGTGGTAAAGAATCTGCCTGCCAGTGCAGGAGTTGCAAGAGACCTGGGTTCGATCCCTGGGTCGGGAAGATTCCTTGGAGAAAGGCAAGGCAGCCCCCTCCAGTATTCGTGCCTGGTGAATCCCATGGACAGAGGAGCCTGGTGGGCTACCGTCCACAGGGCCGTAAAGAGTCGGACAGGACTGAGCGCGGACTCCTCTCTATAAAGAAGGAACAGAAGCGATGATCTGGAGGCAGCAGCAAAGAGGACTGCAGCCCCCCGCTGAGGGGAACTGGGGCTGCGAGCAGGTGAGCAGCCCGTCTGAAAGGGCTGCGGAGGCAGAGTCCTCCATGACAGGCAGGCTTCCACAAGGTCGGCAGTGCAGCAAGGGTTAGGTGAAGAGATGGAGGCTCTAGGCCAGTGAGGAGCAGGATTTCTAAAGGGCTAGATGGACAGGATCGGGGGAGGGCAGGAGTCTGAAGAGCCCACTCAAGGAAGCAGCAGCCGCCCAGGGCATATGAGAGGTTGGTCAATAAAATCAGCGATGTGAGGTGGGCTGGGACAGACGGTCCTGACCCCAGCGCTTCAGTCTCAGAGATTCAGCTATGGTTATTTCTTATTCCGTGGAGAGCAAGAGGAGGTCCAGGAGAGGGTGTGGAGCAGTGGCCCCCTTGGAAGCCCGCACAGCAGGGGCTGAAGAACAAGAGAACCGAGTCAGGTTAGTCGGCACTCTAGGATGGGCAGCATTGCGTGGACTTTGGCTTCAACTCAGTCTACAGGCCAGACAGGACGGGAACCCTGCCTGTGTGTCTTTGGTAGTCAGTGAAATCTACCCTCCACACGCTAGAATCTGGCAGAGACCAAGAGGCAATCCACATTGGAAAGTCCCTACGGGAAGTCGCAAGAGTCTTTATCCTCACTAGGACCAAGAGCCCAGGAAAGGCGTCCAGCAGTGCCGTCCTCTGAACTCCAGCCACCTGGCTGTTGGCTGCACTAAGGCACAGTCAGGCAGCCTGCTTGAAACAGATCTCTAGTCTTGATCTTTATTCATTGGATCAGGGACTTCTGGACAAGTTCCCACTCTAAGCCTCAGTTTCCTTACCTGGAAAATGGGCATAACTTCCTTTGAACTCTTCACATGAGTAGGTTTCAATGGGATAAACTCTGAAAAGATTTTGCTGCCTGAGATGTGACATATAGACTGAAACTGTGACTTTGACTTCTCTCCTTCAAACTATTCCAGCTTGAGAATTCCTGGTTCCCGGACTCAGCTGTGCTCAGTGACAGCACCCTGAGGAGGTCAGGCTGGCTCTCAGCCAGGGCACACAGTCCGTCATTCAGTGACCTTCCTGACAAGAGCAGTAACGGGGCCAGTTAAGGCCCTGGGCTTGTAAAAGAGGTCGATGGGGGCTGGGTGGGGGGGCGGCAGGCAACAGGTCTGCCTTGCATGCTTCTCACGGGACACCTGGGGGTGACTCATGCCTGTGCGCAGGCCCGGCTGTGTCTGACCAGCTTGACCTTATGGAGAAGGCCCCGCGGTGACAGGGATCAACAGACCCGGCTCCCGGTCCAAGTGCTGCTGCATTTGCCTGGTGACGGTGAACGAGCCTCGGGGATTTAATCTCCTCACCTCTCAGATGAAGCTTTCAGGGTTCTTTTCCAGTTCAAAGGGCCTATAACCACGCCGCCTTAGAGGGGTGGGATGGGGTGGAAAGTGGGAAGGAGGTTCAAGAAGGAGGGAACATACCTAGGGCAATTCATGTTGATAGATTGCAGAAGCCAACACAGTTTGTAAATCAATTATCCTCCAATTAAAAACAAATACTTTTTTAAGAAAACCACCATGAGGGACTTCCCTGGCAGTCCAGTGGTTAGGACATGGTGCTTTCACTGCTAGGGCATGAATTTGATCCCTGGTTGCAGAACTGAGATATTGCAAGCCAAGTGGCCAGCACCGAGAAGAAAAAAAACCTACACAGGATGAGATGCCATTCAAACCCCCACAGAAATGACTTAAACTTTTTTAAAAAACACCACAATGTCAAGCACTGGTGAAGACATGGACAAAGCGGGGTGTCCACACTGTAATGATAGAAGTATAAACTGGAACAACCATTTTGGAAAACTAATGGGCAGGATTTACTCAAGCTAAGTTAGTATATTTATGATCCAGCAGCTTCACTGTTGAATACACCCCCAGTAGAAGTGATTGGCTTATGTCCACAAAAAGACATGTAAGAATGTTCACAGTGTAAGCCATAGTAGCAAAAATCTGGAGATAAATGTCCAACAACAGACTGAAAAAAAAAAGCAAAATATAATGCAAGCTGTGTGAGCATTTTCAATTTTTCTAGTAGCCATATTATTCTAAAAGCAAAAAGAAACAGGTGAAATTAATTTTAATAATATATTTTATTTAACCCAGTATATCCTAAATATTATCAAGATGTAACCAAAATAAAAATTACTGATAGTCTGCATTTTTTTCATATAAGGACTCCAAATCTGGTGTATATATTACACATCCCAGTGCATCTCACTTCAGACTAGCCACGTTTGGAGGACTCAACAGCACGTGTAGCTAGCTTGTGGCTACCACAGCTGACAGTGCAGACGAGAATGCTTGATCTCAGTTACCATGGAGTCTGGATCGCAGGAGGATGGAACATGGGAAGGATACAGCTTATTGACCCAAGCAGCCAGCCTCCATTTCTAACTTGGGAACCATGAAGAAGCCGGCTCCTGTTTCGCTACTTCCCGCCCGCTCCACCTGCTCTAACTCCCGCTGCCCCCTCTTCAGCTCTGCCTGCCCCGTCACTCACGGGTCCCCCAACCCCCATTTCTACTCTTACCCTCCTCTCCCCGATCTTGGCTGCTTCCTCCCCGGCCTGCCCCTTTCTGTCTCTCTGCCCTCCCCAGGTACTCATCATCCTTCCCCATTTGCTCCCTTTCTGCTCTCAGTCCTGCCTTTGACCTTGAGCTCTCTGAGCCCTGTAACCATCAGATCCAACACGCCTGCTCTTCAGACCTCAAGCCTAAGGATGCCCAGACCTCACTTGGTGATTCCCATTGTCTAACTGGAAACGAGGTGCCCTGCCAGTCAGATTCCCGGTCCAGCCCAGACCTTTGGGCAACAGGAGCACCCAGCAGCCTGTAGACATGGGGTCCACAGAGGGCCGGCCCAGTCCATAGGCATTCCCTCGGGTAGGGTTTCTCTTCAGGTATTACGTTCTCCATTGTGCTGACCCTGGCCAGGAGTCAAGATAGATAAAGAGCTCCTGTCCCTGCCTGGATTGGCTGGTCAGCCTTAGGGGACCCTGACATTTGTAACTGACCTCGAGGCCCTGCAAACAGCAAGGGAATGAGGAGGAGTGTCTGCAGTCTCTGGCCTGCCTCCAGGAAACCCGGCCTTGTGTCTCTGGTCACTGTTTGAGCAACTGCTCAAACAAGTTCTGTGAAAACATGTAAGTAAGAGCTGGACCTTCTCCTCCAGGGAGATCATGACTCACGTTCTCCCAGATCTCATATTTGTCCCAAGATGTACAGAACATCAGTGCATTCCAGCCAGTACTAAACCCACACTTGGGATTCCGACACCTGTAGGAAGAAACGGTTTCCTGTGGATTCTGATCAAAGTTGTGTCCAACTCTGAGGTATCACTCCTCTCCGATCTCTAATTCACAATCAGAATTCACGGATAACAGAGTCTAAAAGGCAAAGCATTGCCTATACCCCATCCAAGCAGGATAAGAGTAAACGTTTATAGAGGAATCCCCAACCTTGAGCTACGTTTTCTGAATGTGACCAGGGAGTGGGTGGAGGAAGGAGGGGGAAGAATCCCCGGAAAGACCCTCCAGCTCTCCCTTCCTTCTCAAGTGTACCATTTCTAACTTGGGAACCATGAAGAAGCCGGCTCCTGTTTCGCCACTTCCCGCCCGCTCCACCTGCTCTAACTCCCGCTGCCCCCTCTTCAGCTCTGCCTGCCCCGTCACTCACGGGTCCCCCAACCCCCATTTCTACTCTTACCCTCCTCTCCCCGATCTTGGCTGCTTCCTCCCCGGCCTGCCCCTTTCTGTCTCTCTGCCCTCCCCAGGTACTCATCATCCTTCCCCATTTGCTCCCTTTCTGCTCTCAGTCCTGCCTTTGACTTTGAGCTCTCTGAGCCCTGTAACCATCAGATCCAACACGCCTGCTCTTCAGACCTCAAGCCTAAGGATGCCCAGACCTCACTTGGTGATTCCCATTGTCTAACTGGAAACGAGGTGCCCTGCCAGTCAGATTCCCGGTCCAGCCCAGACCTTTGGGCAACAGGAGCACCCAGCAGCCTGTAGACATGGGGTCCACAGAGGGCCGGCCCAGTCCATAGGCATTCCCTCGGGTAGGGTTTCTCTTCAGGTATTACGTTCTCCATTGTGCTGACCCTGGCCAGGAGTCAAGATAGATAAAGAGCTCCTGTCCCTGCCTGGATTGGCTGGTCAGCCTTAGGGGACCCTGACATTTGTAACTGACCTCGAGGCCCTGCAAACAGCAAGGGAATGAGGAGGAGTGTCTGCAGTCTCTGGCCTGCCTCCAGGAAACCCGGCCTTGTGTCTCTGGTCACTGTTTGAGCAACTGCTCAAACAAGTTCTGTGAAAACATGTAAGTAAGAGCTGGACCTTCTCCTCCAGGGAGATCATGACTCACGTTCTCCCAGATCTCATATTTGTCCCAAGATGTACAGAACATCAGTGCATTCCAGCCAGTACTAAACCCACACTTGGGATTCCGACACCTGTAGGAAGAAACGGTTTCCTGTGGATTCTGATCAAAGTTGTGTCCAACTCTGAGGTATCACTCCTCTCCGATCTCTAATTCACAATCAGAATTCACGGATAACAGAGTCTAAAAGGCAAAGCATTGCCTATACCCCATCCAAGCAGGATAAGAGTAAACGTTTATAGAGGAATCCCCAACCTTGAGCTACGTTTTCTGAATGTGACCAGGGAGTGGGTGGAGGAAGGAGGGGGAAGAATCCCCGGAAAGACCCTCCAGCTCTCCCTTCCTTCTCAAGTGTGGAGCGTGTCAGCTCTGGTCCTGAACTCGGAAACACATCAGAAGAGTCAGGTAAGATTCAGCCCTATGGGAACACCTTCCTTTCTTCTTATCCTTCATCAACGTTGTTATTATTTAGGTCCCCAATACATCAGATTCCCCAGCACAGAGAGACCGGAGGACATAGCAAAGTAGACGTGTGAAGACCAGCAGACCAAGGAGCCATCTGTTACGGACAAAAGGCAATGACTCCTGGGTGGCTACAGCTACTCACGACTGAAGAGCCACAGTGAGCAGTGAAAGGAAGATGCCTGTCCAATACGAGGGATGTGCGCTCTCAGTCCCCAAGCCCCCCAATGAGCTCATTGGCTTTCCCCTCTCCTTCTTTGCTCCATCCTTTTGATGTAGCCAGGAAGATGCCAGAAGAACCCAAGACGAGTTTTTTTTTTTTTTTTATGTTTCATGGTTCAATTAACATAATTTATTAATTTATTGGGTCACTTCATCCTAAAATAGGATTTGACTAATTTTAAGAGATGTACACAACAAGAAGAAAATAATAAAGGATCGAGAAGAGAAAACAAAGTCAAATAAAATGAAAGCAGGGCTTGATGCACAAATGGAAATTTATTTTTTTAATTTATTTAATTGGAGGCCAATTACAATATTGTAGCAAATGGAAAATTGCAAGAGCCTGTTCTGTCTTTAGATTTGGACCTTAATCTCTGAGCCTCCTAGTGGTTAAAATGTAATCCATTTTAATGCTACAGTCACACCAATGTCTAAGAAATTAGTTGTTCACGAAAGGTCCCTGAGATAAATGTGTGTTTGCTCTTCCCCCGAGGATACCAGATGGGTTTAGGTGACCTTCAGCTCAGGTCGCCTCACTTCCTCCCTCTACATCCAGGCAACTTCAGGAGTGGGGTTGGGTTGGGGACTTTGCATGTGATCCTGAAACAGCCCTTTCTGGGTGCTGTCCATGGAGGGTGTTTTGACCTGGGCCCCTGCCTTCAGAGCTTCTCACCAACCCCTCCAAGGCACCCCCATGACCCACATCCTGCTGGTCTCCGCTGCCTCTCAGCACAAATAAGCTACTGTGGCCTACGAATTCCCCAAAGCACTAAAGCCAAGCCGTGTCCTGTGTAGGAGGAAGGAGAGGAGCCCTTCCTCCCCTTTGTCACACTGGGTGTGACACCAGGCACATACTGGTCACCCAGCATCGAGGGCTCCCTGAGCCCCAGACTCTCAAGAGGTCGGTGCCCACAGCTCCATCCACCTCTGCCCACAGCAACTCTCTTGCTGGAGCTCAGATGGACTCCTACCGCTGGTCCAGAACCAGCTGAGAGGCAGACTGATTTTCTTCACCTTCCCTCCCATGGCCCTTACCCCCTGGATGGCCAGATTATGAACTATCTTCCTACAATGAAAATGTGCAAAATAAATATGACTTTAGAAAGAAGTTCAAGGTAATGGCAGACAGGATCAGAATCATCTTCACGTGCAAAGAGGATCACTAGCCATGGCTCAATGAGAAAATCGACATCTAGGTGGATCGCTATTCCAGTGAATTCACATAGAATGGTGTAACTGGATTCTGCCCTTGACTTAACCAAAGGGCTCCTAGAACAAAGCAGTTCTCAGCTTGACAAGTGGGAGCCTAAGCTCAGCTGAGAACAGGGGCTCTCATGCTCTGCCCTCTCCCCTGCCACCAGTGGCGCAGGCGGGGGTCACTAGGGTTCCTAACTGGGATCAGGGGAGCGAGGCTCCAGGGGGCACTGAGGTCTTCATCCAGGCTCAGGGTGGGCTGGGGGAAGCCCCAGAGAGATGAGAAACCTGAGCCCCTGAAAACCACCTTTGGAGGTAATTCCAGACTTGCCTGAAACCAGAGGGAGAGGAAATGGTGCTAAAGGTAAGCTGGAGTTAATACTGATGTTGGGAATGTGCAGAGAAGCAGCCATGGACAGAAGATCTCAAGGCCCAACTCAAACCAAACCTCACCTGCAAAGCCTTCCTAACCTCCCACTACGGGCGGCACTAACCACTCACGACAGACGGCAGCAGGGGCCTAAGATAGACACCTGCTGCTAAGACGGGGAGGCGAAGGCACGTCTAGAGGGGAGGATGTGCCCAAAATTGAGGTCAGGGGATGTTCCACTTGATTCATTCTGAGCCTGTTCAGAGAAAGACTTCCCAGGCCACTGGGTAGACACAGCCCAACTGGAAAATGCCCTTAAAAGGGACAGCGTGCCTCTGGACGTGCACACCTCACTGGCGGTGGCAGAGGCAGCTTACTATGAGCCTGAGGGTGCATGTGAAAGCCCATGCTGAGCGGTGGACCAAGAGGCCAGAAAAGGCAGCAGTGGGTGAACATGGGCCTCAGGGGCCTGGAGTTGACTCAAGGAGGGCTGGTCACCAGGCGAGCCAAGAGTTAGTATTTACACAGTGGTCAACACGCAGGTGGAATAGAGTGAATGCAGACGCAGGCCTGGGCCCCAAGGCTGGGCTAGAGACCCAAGGCAGCCTGGGCGGGACCGTCTGCCTCCCATACCCCTTCCAGATGCCACCGCATTCATACTTCAAAACCTTGTAGTCCCAAAAGGCATTACTCTTCTCCACAGACTGACTAAAAAGCAAGTCTTCTCTGCAAACTGAAGTGGAGAGCCATCTGCACTGCGGGCCCCAGAACAGGACCAGGCAGGGGGAACCCAGGGACCCAGGGGTCCCTGCTGCTACATTTTCCAGCACAGGAGGACCCGAGTCGCTTTACACTCCTTCAGGCTGTAAGAAAGCTGTCTGCTGAGCAGGGGGTCTGTGCAATGAATGTCTAAGTGGTGCCTTTCAGTCACCTCTGAGGAGCCAATGCCCTTCCTGGGGTGGAGGGTACGGAAATCAAGTTAGAAGATGCAGCTCACAGAAGACACTGTCCCAAGGAGGCAGTTACCGCTTCCGCTTCCCATGACCAGGGTCTGACCTGCAGTCATGCAGGCTGATAAACCGCCCATTCCTCAGAGTGAATCTACTTCCCCAAGAGCAGATTTGAGGTTACAAGGCTCAGGGTGTATCAAACCAGCTGTTGGTTTCTATGAGCAGCCAAGACCTGCTGGAGGTTGCTAGGCACCCTGGAAGAGGCATGGGGTGGGCCCCAAATATGGGAGCCACCCCATTGAGAACTTCTTCCAGAGGCAGAGTCAGGGACAAGGAGAGGCGGCCTCCCTGGGCCACATTCTCTCCCGGCCCACACTGCCCTCCCACTTCACAGCTACAGTTCAGAGAGACGAGCCACAGGTCACAAACATCAAAACTGTCCTGAGAATGTGAGACACCAGTATGCTTCCAAGACTAGGGGGACGGGTGACACTTGAAGGGGAGAGGGCTACCATCTCACTTCTACACAGCTTAGCCTGGCTTCCACAGGGAAGGTTCCAGAAAATTCAGAACCACATTGATTCAGGTGTCAGCAGCAACTGAGGCAGCGTTTGCAAGGTGGCTGGAGCTTGCGAGGTGGTAGGGCTGGGGAGGGGTCTAGACCTCCTTTGAGGGGCATCTTCCTCCACACACAGTGCTCCTGAAGTTCTGCCTGTACCCAGCATTTCTCTGACTTGAACAGGAATGTAACCTCCCCCACACACAGGTAACTCTCCAGGCCTAACCTCCCCCCAGCTTCAGACCTGCTGTGTATTGGGTGTACCCTGGGTGTCCCTTAGGTACAAGTTTAAATGTCCCAAGTTAACCTTCTGTTCTTCTGCCCTCCTGCCCTGTCTGCACCTCCTCCTGTGGTCCATCCTGAACCAGGGCAGGCTCCACAGCCACCCAGGCATTCGAGCTTTCCACTGCTGCCCTCAGTTCTGCCTGTGGAACCTCTCAAATCCAACCCCCTCCTCTTCAATGTCACCACGGCTCTAGCTTAGCGCCTCACTTCTAACTGGAATATCGCAATAAGTGTTCCAACAGTCTGCAGCACGACCAGGCTCTGTCCAGCTATTAGGTTTCAACAATGCACATCTGACCAGGCACCCCTCAGCCTGGTGTCCCAGCTCCACGCAGCCACGAGGTCCTCCATGACCCTGCCCCCAGCATCCCTCCAACCGGAGCTCCTACCACCTCCCATCTCCCGTTTGAAGCCTCAATAGTAGCTAAGAAGCTATGGTCCCACCCCACCTGAAGCCATGCTAGTTCACACCACCAGGCCTCTCCCTGGACGTCCCTGCCCCTCCTCCAGGATCCTCTCTCTTGGCTCAGGGGACACCTTGCCCATCGTCTTATTGTTGCAGTTACTGACATCTGCTGGTTCAAAGCCAGGGCTCACCCATGGGCCCTGCTCCTCAGAGGTAAGGTGAGGCAGGAAAGGTAAGCCAGGAAGAGGGGGACAGGTAGCGACTGAGATGAGTTGGTTTTTGGGGAAGCTGAGAAAGGGGCTAAGGAACGATCGGCGTCTCCCCGACTGCCTCACATGTGAACAGAATTCCACTCTCCGAGGGTCCCTCACATCTACTATCTAATTTAATAGCATTTCCCAGGTTCATGAACAGCCACAGCATACATGGCAGCAAAGGATCAATAGGTGGGTGTTAGGAGAAGGAACCTCCTTCAAAATCCTGTGCAAACCATAGTCCTTGGCTAACATTCAAAAACCCTCCTAAGGAGAAAGCCTGGAGGTCAAAGTGCTGAGAACTAACAACCATCCTGTGTGAAGCTCTCTGACGGAGCCTGCTGCTGCGGGAGGCAGCTCTTTAAGGGCAACATTTAGAAAGCACCGCACAGGCCTGGGACGAGGTGGCTCAGAGGGAAAGTGCACCACGAGCCTGCAATCAAGCTTTCAAAGTCCCCTCCACGGCGCTCCACACCCACTGACTCCTTTCACTCTCCTCTGCCTCAGCCTTGCCACAAAGCTTCTTCCATGCCAAGAGAGAGGGAGCCAGGGGGCAAACACACGGGGGTGAGAAAGCACTGTCCAGGAAGCCCGGGTTCCTTACGGTTTAACCTACAAGCGAGAAAAGTCCAACGGGAAGCAGGGCTGATCTCCTGGGAAAAAGGGAAGTTCTGAAAAACCCCATTTCCTTACCCCAAACAGTATCTCAGTGGAAGAGACGTCCCTTTGACTACATTACTTTTCCCAATCTCAACTCACCTCTATCTCTCACCCATACTACTGTGAAGATGGAAAGTCTTATCAAGTGCTTCAATAAGAGCTCAGCCTTGCTCAAAGCACATTGCCAGTTCTGAACATCCCCAGTCCTTCGATTGGTTAGGATTCTCTATGTCCATATTTGTTAAAAATTGAATTTGTAGGGCATTTTAACTGAAAACGTGGTCTACAAAGTGCTTTGGCACCTGAGTTACCTGCCCCGACGGGAAAGGGGACTCAGTGTAGCAGTGAGAGCACCTCAGGCCCCAGAGGCAGATGTGGCCAAATCCTGTCTCTGCCATTTTCAGATGTGTGACCCAAGCAAGTCACTCTTCTCTTCCAGGAAATGAGAGAAATATTAGTACCTCCTGGGGCTGCTGTGAGTAGATGAGAAGATGTATATAAAGTGCTTAGCTCAGAGCCTGCTGAAAAGCTCAGGGAACAGTGGCTACTTTTTTGCTACTATTAATAATGATCTAGGAATGATGTCACAGTTGTTCCTACCCTTTGATAAGCTCACCCCCTGCTCTAGGTCACCGATTCTCAATTATGTCCCCTCTCACTGGAGGGTCTCAAAATTCTCCCAGGTTGTTATGCCCCAGTGGAAAACAGCCATGGGTGAGAATTTGCCAATGTACACCGATGAGGCATGTGTACCCGGGGACGGTGTGAAGGCACGGGAAGGTCTCGAATCACTGCTCAGGGCCGCCCATTTACCTCTAACCCCCTCAGTTACCAGTCTTGCTCCAAGACTGATAAAGCTCTCACATGACAGCAAATATAAGGACAGCCTGAGGATTACATAGGGTTTTTTTTCTGCAGGAGAAAAACACATTATACTTAAAAGAAAGTGCCTTCACATCTGGATCCTAAGTGTTTGTAATTCACTTCCAAATTACCTCGATGGTACCATGATAACCTCCCTGGGTACACACCAAGCTTAAAAATTGGGACAGTTTCTTTCTAGCATAATCTTAGGATCCTGGAAGATTTTAATATAGGTTTCTCTCTCTTTTGCTGTGGGGGCCAGTGTTTCCTATGAGGCCTTCCCTCCTGCATGGGTTCTCCGATGGGCACTGAAGTGGGAGCTGTTGTTGAAATCTTTGCCACACTCTGTACACTTGTAGGGTTTCTCCCCGGTGTGGATTCGCTGGTGAATAATGAGACTGGAGCTCTGGTTGAAGCATTTCCCACACTCTCTGCACTTATAAGGCTTTTCTCCCGTGTGGATCCTCTGGTGGGTAATGAGGTTGGAACGGTCACGGAAGAACTTTCCACACTCAAGGCATTTGTAGGGCTTCTCTCCCGTGTGCACCCTCTGGTGTGTGATGAGCTTGGAACGCTCCCCAAAGCATTTCCCACAGTCCATGCACTCGTACGGCTTCTCCCCAGTGTGGGTCCGCTGGTGGTTGGCCAGCGTGGAGCTCTTACTGAAGCTTTTCCCACACTCAGCACACTCATATGGTTTCTCTCCTGTATGGATTCTTTGGTGACTGATGAGGGCAGAGCTTTTAGAGAAACTTCTTCCACATTCAGAACAATGATACAGTTTTTCCCCTGTATGGGTGCTCTGTGGTCCAGGAGAATTCACATTCTTACTGGCACTGTGAGGCTGTTCAGGATTTGGCTCCTCCGTGGAGCCCCTCCAGTGAGTACTCAAAGATGGGCTCTGGCCAGAGTTTTCCCCAGGCTCACGACAGTGGTCAGGATTTCCTCCCAAGTGGATTCCCTGATGTTTCAGAAGGTCTGAGCTCTGGGTAAAGCTTTCCCAACATTCTTCACATTTATAGGGCTTTACTTTCGTGTGCATTCTCTGGTGGGTGATAAGACTGGAGAGGTCGCTGAAGCTTTTCCCACATTCAAGGCATTCGTAGGGCTTCTCTCCAGTGTGGATTCTCTGATGGGTGTTGAAGTTGGAGCGGTCGCTAAAGCTTTTCCCGCACTCGAGGCATTGGTAGGGCTTCTCACCTGTGTGTATCCGCTGGTGGGTGGTTAACTGTGAATTCCGGCTGAAGGTTTTCACGCACATGTCACACTTGTAGGGCTTCTCTGCGAGGTACAGGCCTTGGTGGTCAATGAGCTTTTCCAAGTCCTCTTCAGAAGAACACTCTTCCCACTGCTCCTGGGATGGATCTCCCCATTGTCCTTTACTTTCATTTTCATTTTCACTGTCTTCCCCCCAATCGTGAGGGTAGCAATCATCCCCAGCAGCGCATTTTGATAAGGCTCCAGGCAAATCTTCAAAAAGGTCCTGCTCTGAAATCTGGTCTTCATCCTCACACCTCATCTCAAAACCTGGAGAACGGATAGAAATGCGATCATTAGTTAGTGTCTATTTATACATCTGAATCTTGCACCTTGTGAATCTGGCTAACCTGAATTTGTACTTGTGTCTTAGATCTCACATCTTATAAATGTGACCAACATGAAACTGATCAGGTTTTGGTGCACACCTGCATTTCTGACTTGTTAAGCTTAGGAACAGAGTCTGAGACGTGGTTAACTCCACCCAGGGAACCACTGAGCCCAGCCCAAGCAGCCAGCTGTCAGTCTCCTTAGCCAACCACCCTTTTCCACTGCTGAACAAGGAACACCTCTTGCTCCTGGTATATTCAGTCTGGCCTGTGTCACATGAGATTGAAAGAACTCTATAACTGCCCAGATGGATCCAAGGAAACTCTAGACCAGCTGCTTTTTTCATCTGGGAAATTACACTAAGCCAGAGACTGGATAATCTCAGGAAATCACAAATCCTTTTCTTATTCAATTCCATTCTCTTTTTCAGTTCAAAGAAAAGATAATGAGCCTGGCTCCCACACTCTCCCTGCGCTTGTAGATTTTGTGGACAATCTAATTACTAAAAACTTACCAGTGTCTGAGGTTTTAGGACTTGGGGTTGAAGGTCTGATGACATCTTCACCTGCCATCTCGTCCCAAGCCTCCTGGCTGACCGCCTGGGTACTGCTCTGATCAGAAGTAGGGAGACCTGCTGCCTCCCTGCTGGTCCCCACGTCTCTAACTGCAGTCCTAGCCCTCATCAGCGAGTCCAGCTCCTCGTAGAAGGCACAGGTCCCAGGTGGGTGGCTGCTCTTGGCTTTTCGGTAGCTTCGAAGGAGGTTTTTGAATCTGTAGCGACACTGCTCCAGGGTCCTCAGGAAGCCCTGTGCACACAGCCGCTCTGCAATGGCCCGGTACACCTGGCTGTTCTGGTGACAGGTGCGAAGCTTCTCAGAGAACGGGGACTCACTGAGAATGGTCAGGAAGGCCTTGGTCTCCTCGTAGCCCCAGTGCACACCTGCTGTCAGGAGTGAAGAGTTCAGAATTGAGAGACTTGATGAGATCTGCCGAGGTCATCAGGGATCAGGGTCACCTGCTCTGCTAAACACCTAGAACACAGGCACTTTGGAGGTTACCCAGGTGCCGAGGGCACCAGCAAACAGTGTACCCTTGTTTCTCGAAAGGCTATGCCAGGGCTCCCCACACACCTCCTTCTAAGAGAGTCTATTAATACTTAAGTGTCTTGGGACTTCCCTGGCAGTCCAGTGGTTAAGACTCTACACTTCCAATGCAAGGGGGGCAGGTTCAATCCCTGGTCAGGGAACTAAGATCCCACATGCCATGGGGCGCGGCCAGAAGTAAAAAATAAATAAATAATAAATACCTAAGAGTCTTGGCTAAAGGGGAGGACTTAAGGAGCTGTATTATACCAGGTGACCAGTCCCCTGGCTTCAGCTGACTGTATCAAGGAAAGGCCTATAACCAAGATACAGGAGACTCTCTGTATTTCCACATCCATTCAATACATGTCCTCTACTTGCTTTATAAATTTCCTTTTTAACAAACTGAGAATCCCTTCAGATAATGTTGTAAGACAATCCGACTAAGGATGCCCCTTCCTCTTTGGTGGAAGAAGGAAAAGGAGGTGACCCATTTTCAGTGCCTCTGCAGGTAAAGGATGCGGCCAGGGAAGCAACATGGTGGAGGGAAACCCACCTAGGAGTGGAGGCGGGAGCCCTGAGCTCTGGTCTTTGTTATCTTTAGAGATGACACTTCATAGCCTGGCCTTCTGGGTTTCCACTTTTGCAGTGACTGGGTGTTTTCTCAACATATGCTGTTCAAGTATACACAGTCATGATTTCTGCTACACCAGTGAAATTTCTGCTACACTCAATATCTTTCTTTACCTAAATTTACTACTTGTGAAATCACAGGCTGATGCACTCATACACATAAAATTAAAAAGTTCACTCATGTTAACACTTATGATCATCCCCATACTACTATTAATACCCTCTGAGAAACACTGAATTAGCTCTTTAAGGTCCCTTACGGTTTTAAGTGTTTGCTTCTTTTTTGCACAGTGAAGGAAACCATCGACAAAATGAAAAGACAGCCTACTGAATGGGAGAAAATATCTGCAGACAATATGACCAATTAGGGATTAGTAGTGAAGTCGCTCAGTCGTGTCCGACTCTTTGCAACTCCATGGACTGTAGCCTACCAGGCTCCTCAGTCCACGGAATTCTCCAGGCAAGAGTACTGGAGTGGGTTGCCATTTCCTTCTCCAGGGGATCTTCCCAACCCAGGGATCGAACCCAGGTCTCCCGCATTGCAGGCAGACGCTTTAACCTCTGAGCCACCAGGGAAGACTAATGAAGGACTACTATCCAACATATATGAACACCTCACACATCAATAAAAGCAAATAACTCAGGTTAAAAACTGAGTAGAAAACTACTGAGCCCGCAAGCTGCAACTCCTAAAGCCCATGCAGCTAGAGTTCATGCTCTGAGACAAGAGAAGCCACTGCAATGAGAAGCCCGAGCACCACAACTAGAAGAGACCCCATTTGCCACAACTGGAGAAAGCCCAGGCACAGCTAGGGAGACCCAGTGCAGCCAAAAATTACAAATGGGAAAACAAGAGAAGAACTGAATAGACATTTTTCTAAAGAAGAAATGCACATGACCAACACGTGAAAAGACGCTCAAATATTGCTCATCACCAGGGAAACACAAATCAAAGCAATAAGAGATATCACCTCATACCTGTCAGAATGGCTGGTATCAAAAAGTCTACAAATAACAAATGTTGGTGAGGATGTGAAAAAAATAGACTCCTTGCACATTCTTAGTGGGAATGTAAACTGATACAGCCACTGTGGGAAACAGCCTGAAGGGGTCTCACAGAACTGAAAACAGAGCGACCAAGCGACTCAGCAGCCCCGCTGCCGGGTGTGTCTACAAAAGACCAGGAACACTAAGCTGCAAGATACGTGCACCCCAATGTTCCTAACAACACTATTTACAACTGGGAAGGCATGGAAATGGCCTAAGTGTCCATCAAGAGATGAACGGATAAAGAAGATGTGGTGTGTATGTATATATAGATTATATATAATAGAATACTACTCAGCCATAAAAAAGAACAAAACTCCACCATTTGCAGCAACATGGATGGACTTGGAGGTCATTATTATAGGTGAAATAAGTCAGAGAGAGCAAGATACATATTGTATATCACTTACATGTGGAATCTAAAAAATACAATAGACTAGTGACCATAACAAAAAAGCAGACTCACAGATATAGAGAACAAACTGGCGGTTACCCAGTGGAGAGGGGGAAGGGGCAATATAGGGGTAAGCGGCAGGAGGCACAAACTACTGGGTGTAAGACAGGCTCAAACTCTTAGGAGCTGTACAACGTGGGTAACAGAGCCAATAGTTTTGCGATAACTGTAAATGTAACCTTTAAAAACTGTATCAAAATTAAAAAAAAAACAAGTTTTTAAGTGTTTGCTTCTCTAAGGAAACTCAGACAAGGAGAACTGACCACAGGAGAGAGAATCAGAGCTTGAGGTTGACCTTGCTCCAGCAGCATCGATCCAGACTGGCAGTCTGTGTCCTGAACTACAGCAGGGGTTTGGTTGGTAGGAGGGTTGGAATCTGAATCCAACTAAGCCCCAAAGTTCTTACCAATACGACTCTGGAGCAGAGCAGGGCCCCCTGGGATCCCCGGCCCCTGGATGGACTCGTTGGTGGCCAGGTCACCGTTACAGTCGCCTGCCGTTTCCTCCGGCTCCCAGCCCCCTTCCTGCTGCTCATCCACCTCCATGTCACTGTCGCCTAGCTGGGGGAGAGCCACAGGCTCCCCTGGGCCGTCCGAGGCTCTGATGGCCGTCCGAGCTCTGACCAGGGCCTCCAGTTCCTCATAGAAGGGGCAGGTCCCCGGCGGCTGGCTGCTCTTGGCCTTCCGGTAATTCCGCAGGAGGTTTTTGACCCTGTAGCGACACTGCTCCAGCGTCCGTAGGAAGCCCCGTGCCCTCAGCCGTTCCGCAATGGCTCGGTACACCTGGCGGTTCTGGTGACAAGTCCGGAGCTTTTCAGAAAAAGGAGACTCACTCAAAATGGCCAGGAAAGTCTTGGTCTCCTCATAGCTCCAGTGCACACCTGACACTCTCACATCCTCCACGGGCACCGGGCATCGTTCTTCCCAGGCCTTGCAGTCCCTCCAGGCCAATGCCTGAGCTGGTTTTGTCTGCTCAGGATCCAAGCTGTAATCCGCAGAGTTCTTTTTTCCAGAATTTACAAGTCTTGGACCCCAAAACTCTGGTCCCTGCTCTTGCTGGGCAATGATGGTTGGTTTTGAAACCGGAACTCCTATACAAAAGGAAGAAGATCCATGATTAAGTAGAAATGATCTGTCAAGCAAAACATTTTGTCTAAAAAGTCGTTTAGACATCATTTGACTCCAAGAAACTAATGAGAAATTTGCATGCTATTCCCTTAAAAGGACTGAAAGGAAAGGGAGAGGTCACTAGAGGTAACCTCCCCAGAAATATACTGACTTGCCTGCTTTGTTTATTTGCTTTTTGGTTGGTGTGATAAAATGCATCATACAAAAGAGCGGCTGTTACTGGTCCACAGATGGGCACATACTCTAAATTAAGATGAATCAGAATAAACTTCATGGCTGGAAGGAAGGCTGTGTGTGCACGTGTGTGTCTGGTTTGAGTTTCTCTTAGCTAGAAACTTGAGGTCTCAAATGCCACTGGCACCTACCTTTTACACCTACACAAAACAGCTTTAACACAAAGCTAAGACAAAGGCTGGCGAGGGAGAGAGAAAGAAAAAACCCAGGTCTGCTGGGTGGTGTTGCCAAGCCAATCTGTCCTGCGGTTGGAGCACGCCCTCCTCTGGACATCCAATACCATGGATGTCAAAACACTTAGCCAGATTTAAAGGACAAGTGTCCCAAGAGCTCCTGACCCCCACAAATAGGAAGCCTTTAATTAAAATAAATATTTGAAGAAAACCAGATGAAAGAGTTTAGAGTGAAAGAGGCTTAAGGATTATCTAGTTCAGCATTTCCCAAAGGTTGTTCTTTGAAGACTATTTTCCCCAGAAATCACTGTTAAAAAAGAAAAAAGGGCATGCTTTTCATCATGTGTAAAAAGGACACACTGCCCAGCAGTAGCCAACAGCTCCGAGTGTCTCGCTTTACTGCCCAGAGTCAGACTTGGCACCAACTCTCTACCTGATTCCGCTCTCGTGTCTCACTCCCCTCTCACTGATCTTACACTCCACCGGGAAATGTTCATTATGGCTTGACCTCCCGTGAAGACGTGCCTACAGAGAAAGGGTCTGTGCTGGTCATAGGGGCTGCAAGGATTTTGAGCCCTGTGGTATTTCTTCGGCATTGTGATTTAAGCGCATCAATCTCCTGGGCTTAGTTCACTTGACTCTGCTATGAGAGATGGACCCTGTTTGATGCTGAAAAGACTGGGTTTCTTTTTTTTTTTTTTAATTTTTTATCTTAAATAAATAAAAAACACGAATCCACCACGGGTGTGCATGTGTTCCCCATCCTGAACCTTCCTCCCACCTCCCTCCCCATCCCATCCCTCTGGGTCATCCCGGTCGGGTTTCTTCTGGGCCGGCAGGCTGGGCGCAGCCCCAGGACGGGGGTGAGTACTGAGGATATGAGGATAAGGAGCCCTGAGCAGGCAGGCTCTTGGCAGCCAGCCTGCCGGCCCAGAAATCCGCTCCCCACACCCCTTCCCTGCGGCCACCATGCTGGCCACAAAGAGCATGTCTTCTCGCCGGGTCTGAAATTCCAGAGACTTCTCAGAGCTAAGAGCCTTAGGGAGTGAGGAAACGCGCCTTGGGAACTGACTGTACCCAAACCCAACCATATCTTATCCAGAGAGCACAATTCCCTTACCCAGGGACAAGCCGTTCCCACATTTGTCTCCTGGGGGGTCCATGCAGAATTCCTTCTCGGCATGTTTGTCGGGGCCCAGGGCTTCCTGTGGAACATACAACAGAGGACCTCAAATGTCACTGACCTTTGAAAACAGCCTGGGAATCCCGCCAGGCCCCAGGAAGGATAATGGACACAGCAATAGCCTATGTGAGGTCAGTCAGCAACCTCAGCTCGACCCAAGAGAGGCCCAATTCACAGGGCAGGAGGGGCAAGGACTAGCACCCTGCACCCAACAGTGGGCCACAAGGTAAGGAGAGGAGCTGGGGTCAGGGCACAGAAGTCATGACGGGAAAGGAGGAGCGAAAGGTAGCTTACCTGAGACTCTGCAGTCACCTCCCAATCTCCGATGCTCCCTGTCTTTGGGAGAGCAGGGACTCTGGGAGTGAGGACAGCTGAGAAGGAGAAAGCATCCCTGAAACCCAAGTTCTGGTTCCCAAAAAAATCACCTCGCTCTCAGGTCCGGCTTTTCTGAAGCCCTGCTTGGATCACACTGAGACTTCCACTGTAGCTAATGTGGATTCCTGCTTTCACTTTCCTTTGAGAGTTTCTGGCTGCTAAGCTGCCCCAGGAGAGATGTCAGCCCTGAACTCCTACGCTCACCAAACTGCCCCAGGCCCAGCCTGAGCCTGCTATAGGACTCAGCGGCAGTGAGGCCTGCTAACACCAGTGCGAGTTTCATCTTCTTATCTTCTTACTTCACAGGGTGTCCACTGGACACGATTCTATCCCTTGCACTGAATTCTGCACATCCCTCCTGGGGCATTCTACCTTACCCCCACCCCTAAGCCTTCTTCTCTGATATTCCCTGACTCTTGCTACTCACCACTCTCCTTCAGGGGCTGTGGCACCATCTTGGTGTCTAGATACTTGGGAAGGTCGGGACACGAGTTCTTCACCCACTGCTTCTGGGACTGCCCCTCGGGCCCGCAGCCCTGAGACTCCTTCATTGTCTTTAAGGACCTTGTATCTTCTGCACGCGGTTCCAGTTCCTACACACAGATGGCCAAAATTCCCAATCATAAGTTCAATAACTGGTAGGGTAGGGCATGTTCTTTACAGTTACAACTGTGGTTCAGACGTTAACAGGCTCTTAAAAAAAAAAAAAAAGATGGCTTAAAGTATGACAAAGTCATCAGACTGACTTCAGTAAACAGTCCAACATTTATACCACCAAAGTGGGACTGTGCTCAACTTTTTCCATAGGTACTTTCAACACTCACATGGTTCAAAAACAGAAAACATACAGAGATATAATTAGTGAAAATACCCCAAACTCCACCTGTCTCCATTCCACCTGTCCGGTATCTTCCCCAACTCCTCACCACAGGTAACCACTGTTTTTCTGCAGCCTTTCAGAGTTTCTTTATATACAAGCAACCATATAAATATATTTTTCCCCATTTTGACATTAAAGGTAGCAACTATTATTATACAATGCCTTGACCCTTATTTTTTTTTTTATCCAAGATAATATTCACCTTTATCAAACTTTATTAATGAGTTTGCCAAAAACTCACTCCAAAAACCTTTTGGCCAATCTGAAAACTCAAATACACTCTCACAGAGAGGAATTTTATCTCTGAGAAAATATATTAGGATGGGTTGTGATCATCAAAAGCCATTCCCAGTGAGGAGACCCACCAATGTTCTGTGACATTTTTAGAGAGAAAACACCTGCTTGTCAATGTTTTAAGAAAATAGTAACTTTGTGTTCAAGATAAAAATAACTTTGTTATAGTTACAATCTTATAATCCACAGAAGTACTAGGGACTACTGCTACTGCTAAGTAGCTTCAGTCGTGTCTGACTCTGTGCGACCCCATAGATGGCAGCCAACCAGGCTCCCCTGTCCCTGGCATTCTCCAAGCAAGAACACTGGAATGGGTTGCCATTTCCTTCTCCAATGCATGAAAGTGAAAAGTGAAAGTGAAGTCGCTCAGTCGTGTCCGACTCTTAGCAACCCCATGGACTGCAGCCCACCAGGCTCCTCCGTCCATGTGATTTTCCAGGCAAAAATACTGGAGTGGGGTGCCATTACCCAACAATAATTTTAGAAAGAAGCAGACTCAAGTGCCTATGGGGAGGCAAAAAATCAGGAGGATATTGACTGGGGTAAGGGTGAATTAAGAATTCATCAAATATGGGTCATAGATGCAATGGAATACTGCTCGGTCATAAAAAAAAAAGAACAAAAGAATGCCATCTGCAGCAACATGGATGCATCCAGATATTATCACACTAAGTGAAGCTAAGCCAGAAAGGGAAAACATATACCACTCAGTATCACTTATGTGTGGAATCCAACATATGACACGAATGAACCTATCTGTAAAACAGAAAGATCCACAAAAACAAAATTGGCGCAGCAAGGTTACTTTGAGATGAAGGTTTTGGTTGGCTGGCTCAGGCCAGAGTGGCCTGAAGGACTTGTTCTACAAGTAGCAGCTTTGAAGCAGAATTCAAAATTTGTGTCATGGTAAAATTATACATTATTTTCATGGGCTTTCAGGGTCTCTTGCAAATTGTTGAAACTGTGAAATCCACAATACTTTCACCTCCCTTATCTCAGCTCTACCCTTTCTATAAATCTGGACAGGTTACTTAGCTGAGTCTGCTGAACTATTTGAAAATGGCCATGTCAGCAGTACCTACCTGATGGGGTACCTTACTGGGTAGCTGGGTTGATTAGATAAGGAACACACAGAGAAAGCTTAGAAGAGTGTCTGAGGCACAGTGAAAGCTCAATAAATGTCAGTTAATATTTCATTTGAGCCTCATGACTCAGAGGTATTTCAATTCCTGTGGTGTGCAGGTACGGCATCTGCCATATAGTAGAAAGAACAATGAACTTGAAACCTCAGGATCTGGGTTCAGGCTCTGGTACATACTGACTGAGCCTCGTGAGCCTTGACTTCGGAGGCCTTGTTTAATCTGTAAGATGAGGACAATGATGCAATTTCTGTCTACCTACATTCCTGCTGTAAACTAAAGAGATCATATACTTTAAAAAGATTCTAAGTATGAAACACAAAACACAATACACAAAACACAATACAAATTAAGTATTAACACAATTCAGGCCTGAATTCAAATCCTGCCTCTCCAGAGGCCAGTGACCTTGATCCAATGACCTTTCTTCATTTTCCTCATGGGTAAAACTAGGATAAACAGTACTGGCATCATTTAACTGCTGAAGGGTGAAATAAGCAGATACATGGAAAGCACTTAGAACAGTACCCAGGATACAGCCGTGTTCAGGACACATCAGATGACTGCTAACATTTTACTGTGGCTTTGGCCATTATCCACCTGGGAGCAGCCCCACTGCCTCCCAGGCCTGCTCCTTGGAGAGCAGGCTCTTTGACTCACCTGCGGCCCCGCAGCCCGGGCCTCTCGGTGCCAATCCTCCACGAGGGCCACCGCCTCCTCGCCGCTCTCTGGGTGGCGGGCCTGGACCCAGGCCTGGACCTCCCGGGGCAAGATGGTCAAGAACTGCTCCAGCACCAGCAGCTCCAGGATCTGCTCTTTGAGGCGGATCTCCGGCCTCAGCCAGTGACAGCAGAGCGCCCAGAGCTGGCTGAAGGCCTCGTGGGGCCCTGCCGCCTCCCTGTACTGGAACTGCCTGAAGCGCTGGCGGGAAGCCTCGGGGCCAGGGACGGGATCGCGGTCCTTCTTGGCCTGGGAGACTGGCGTCCAGGAGTCCTCCTCCAGCTTCACAATCACAAGTTCTTCAGGCGCTTGCTGCGGGGAGGCCCGGGCTTCCAGGGCTACGGCCATGGTCTCTCCTGGACGTCTCCCTTCAGCTGGGCTCTCCATGTCCAGCGTCTTCCTGCATCTGTAGTGTGTCCTCAAGGGGCTCTCGGGAGAGGAAAGGCTCCCCCTGCTCTGAAGGCAGAAAGACGAGGGACAGTATGAACAAGAGGATTAGGGGCCTCAGCTTCCCCCCCCTCCCCACCTCCACAAAACCTTCCACTGCTTTGCATGGGGCGGGGCTCTTAAGAGATGCCCTCTCCCAAAGCAGGAAGTTAGCCCACAGTCTTCCCCTGAAACCAGCAGCCAGCGACCTCAGAGGAAACAGTACAAAATCCTCTGGAACATGCTGAATGTCTTAGCTGGGCGTCCAGGCTGCCGTGCTTGGTCCCCGTCCAGTCTTCCTCCCGCCACACATGTCCTAAGTCCAGCCTCGCCTCCAGCTAGGTTCCAAATGTCACCCCCGCTCCGTAAGGTCTTTCTTCCTAGGCCCTAAGCTTTCCTCTCTGGGTGCTCTCTTTGCAAAATCCCTCACTCTACACTCCCCCTTGGTCATCCCACGCATTTGCCATTTTTTACCACCTCTAAACTGATGACTCCCAAAACTCCAGCCAGGACCTGTCTCCAGACCTCAAAGTCCAACCACTTACAAGGCATTTCCATCTGACTCTCATAAGCACCTCCAACTCAAATTTAGTCAAAAACTAAATTCATCATTTTCCCCTGCTGGAAACTTTCTATCGAGCAAAGGCACCACCTTTCAATACCAGAAACGTGATTATCATCTTTTTCCAAGATCCCCCACATCCATTCATTACCAAGTTGGGTCTACTTGGCGTTCTCAGCCCTTCCACACAGTGAGTGGCTAGGAAGAGGACTCGTGGCCACCTGGCAGCCTCCTGCTTGTCCTCCAGCTACCAGCTCAAAGTCCCCTCATCCGTTAAAAGAGTTTCTTGACACATTCTTGTCAGGCCCAGCCCCCTACCCTGCTCTCCAAAATTCAACTCCCCTCATCCTGGGTTCCCAAAGCACTTGGCAAGTACTTCTAACACAGGTGTTACCTGACACTATTGTAGTTACCTGTTCTTACGTCTGACAGTCCCATCTGACTGTATTGCTAGGGCCGCTACTGCACCTTACCCATTTCTGTATCCACGGGGCCCAACCTAGCGTCTGATAAATAGCAGGACCACTGGAAGCTTTGCCTTTTATGAAACTGGTAAATCAAGTACACCAAAAACCTAATGGGCTATGGAAGGTACATAATTTATACTGAGCTAAAGGATTAACCTTTCATGAAATTTCTCTTCTTTTAAGCTTTTTTAATATGGTCCATTTTTATAGTCTTTTATTTTATTGAATTTGTTACTATATTGTTCCTGTTTTATGTTTTTGGTTTTGTTTTTTTTTTGGTTGTGAGGCATGTGGGATGAACTCGCAATCCATGCATTGGAAGATGAAGTCCCAACCACTGGACCGCCAGGGAAGTCACTAAATTTCTTTTTAAATCACATCCTTAAACATGCACTAATCCAAACACATTTGCATCACTGTCTCACATGAAGACTGATTCACTAAGTCATATGTAGAGTCCCACTACAAACCCTGCACTATATTGAGAGCTGGAGCACCAACCGTGACGATGGCAGTCTCCACCTTCATGGAGACTGCCATAAGTTACTATCTACTGAGAGAGAGAGTTGATAAGCAAGCAAAGCATACGCTCCTGCACAGAGCAAACATTAGCAAAAACAGGCACTTAGTAGTCCCACCAGACCCAGAGTCTGATAATACCTGTTTTTCTTCTGGGAAGATTTGAAAGTTGCAAAGGTTAGTTTTGAACAAAATCTGATTTTTCTTCTACTCTCTTATCTGCTACTCTCTTAGATATGACACGGAGAAGGCAGTGACACCCCACTCCAGTACTCTTGCCTGGAAAACCACATGGATGGAGGAGCCTGGTAGGCTGCAGTCCATGGGATCGCTAAGAGTCGGACACAGCTGAGCGACTTCACTTTCACTTTTCACTTTCATGCATTGGAGAAGAAAATGGCAACCCACTCCAGTGTTCTTGCCTGGAGAATCCCAGGGGCGGCGGAGCCTAGTGGGAGGCCATATATGGGGTCACACAGGGTCGGACACGACTCAAGTGACTTAGCAGCAGCAGCAACTTAGATATGAAGAGCAGTCTAGCCACAGAGGGAAGTCAACACAGTCAGGAAAGCAGCCCTCCCGCAGAGTGAACAGAGGAAAAGTGGACACGGGCCCTCCTCAGTCCTGAGACTACCAGAAATATCGGGGGCTCACAGGGGTCAGCGACCTCAAAGAGCATCCATTTTATGAGTGCCCATGGGGTGCCAGGCTTGGTGCAAAGTGTTCTACATTCAAGATCTCACTGAATCTTCCAGGCAAGTAGCTGAAGGGTCGTTAATGTTGATTTGCCTTATACTGATCTGTAAGTTACACATTTTACTTAAAAACACCAGAAAGAGAATGAAAGGACATAATTTAAATCACGCAACCAGTTCCATTCACTATGTGTCTATTCCAGAGCACGTGGTAATGATCCTCATGACACTGCTGGTCCCTAGGGTGGTTGAGCTGCCCCAAGCCTCCCTCTCCACTGACAGTGAGCAGAGTGTCTTTCATACAGTGTGGTCCCTAAACACAAGCTAACTCTTTCATCTAACGTTCAACCAAGAAAACCTGGCTGTGATATTAGCTTACTGAGAGACAGCATGTTGGCTACAAAATGGCTCCCTGCCAAAAAGGATTTTCAAGCTGACTATGATTTTTGGCTAAATATGATTTTCACCTTCTGTGCTGATTTTACTATATAATTATCCTTGTAACGTATGATTTCACTACATCCCCAATTTACATATAAGGAACTGAGCTTCTGTGAAGATTTGTGTGAGGTTCCACAACCAGCAAGTGGCAGAGTTGAGATGTGAGCCCACGTTCATTTTCTCCAGTCACTTCTCCTAACCATTCCACAGCTTAGCCAGTCATCCAAACCCCTGAGAAGACGGTATGGAGAGTGGAGAGAGCATGAAGACAGGAGTGAGCAGATCGGGGTACCAGCTCCACTCCTGCCTTTTACCAGCTGCGTGATTTGGGCAGGTCACATGGTCTTGGCAGCCACCTAGCCAGACTGCAGTAGCCAGACTCATCAGGTGCCCCAGGCTCCCCAACTAGTAAGAGGGTGCATAGCAAAGGACAGGAAGACTAGAATCAGTGGCTGCAAATGTAAACAGCATGGGGTCAGGCAACGTAAATGAGTACACGGATGGAGCAGGGACTGCAGCCAACTACAGAGCACCAGGACACAACTGGCCCCATGTTCACAGGCCTGCCAACTTTTCTCAGGGGAGCTAGAACTCTGGATTCCTAAATGCTGGCAACCAACTCAAAACTGTTTCAAACACTATGAGGATTAACTAGAGCGTGATGGGAGGCTTCATTCAGCATGGGCTGTTACCCTGCCACCTTTCAGCTAAATGATTTCAAAGGTCTCTTCCAAGAGCCAGGAAGATTTAGAAAGGGTACAGAGTCCCTCAGCAATGAAGGATGTATCATCAGAGCCAGGCTCCCTTTGTAAACCCAGGGGAGAAGGGAGGCATCCCAGCTCCCCAAGTGTGCACGCAGACACGGAGAGTGGCGTCATCCCAGTGAATGGCAGGCTGCAAGAGAAGATGTGCCCCAGTCTCCTGGGAAAGGCCAAGACTAGTCTGTGACCTCCAAAGAGAAAGAAACTGGGAGTTCCCGACGTCTATCAAGCTCACTCGGCTGACTGTCCAGGCTACTGCTTAGAGCAGCCTGAGCTTACACGTAAGGACTTACACCAGGGAGAGCAAACAGGTTTCATTTAAAGCACCAACTACAGTCAACTGTGCTAAGGACTCTGCACCCCCTGTGAACATGTACTGTGACCAATGAGTTGTGACAGCCAGATATAGGAGGCGGAGAGGGAGCACACATTCTGTGCATTTGCCGCCTCTGGTTTAAAGTCCCACAGGCACTGAATCAGCTGCCAGCAAAGACAACCCTGAGAGAAGACTAAAGCGCACAGCCCCTGGAAATCCACTAGAAGCAGCAGTCTTCAAGCCTGCTACAGCAATGCCCACCCTGGACAGTCTTTATTCACATACGCATCAAGCATTTACTGATTTACTTGATTTACATTAAGTACTTACTACTCTGGGCTGGGCAATGGGGAAATGGAAGTGATGCAGAAACTGTTCCTGTCCTGAAGATACTCACAGTATAGTGGAAGCAACAACAGCAACAGAAAACTCACAGATAATTATTATCAAATGTGGTAAATGCAATAAGAGGTCTGTGGGAGCTGGCGTGAGGGGGTGACTTAAATGAAGAAAGTAACATTTGATTTGGTTCTAGAAAAAAAAAAAGACTGAGTCTCTGAGCAGAGATTGGGGGGAATGTGTATTCTGAGCAGAGAGAACAGCATGTATAAAGGTGGAAAATCAAACAGCCTCCCCAAGATACGGTGATAACCGTGCCAGCACGAAGACTAGGATGGAAAAAGAGTTCATGAAGGGTCTTGAATGTCAGGCTGAATTATCTGGACTTAATTCCATAGGTGATGGGAGTTAATGAAGGTTTTTAAGTAGAAAGTCTAATCTGATTTGTGGGTTCTACAGATCACAGCAGCTACAACATGTCTGTCCAACCTGTGAAGGTGACAAAGTGTAGGTTTCAACAAAATCCCTGACAAAGAAATACTCAAGATACATTCAGGAAATTAAAAGATCTGAAGGTCCCTGGATGTGGAAGAACGCAAGAGGAATCAGAGGGCACCGGGGTAAAGAGGATGCTGGTACATTCACTTCATCAGGCAGAAGGAAAGAGGTGCAGGTTGAGCGCAGAGCACCAGAGCCATCCCCACCCTCTGGGTTCCAGAGGGCATGACCCTCAGAGAAAGTGTATGGGGGTATCAAACGTTTAGATGAGCAGGTAGAGGCTCGAACACTATCTTTAAGGTCAGGCTTCAAGCTCAGGCCCTTTTCCCTCACTTCTTGCCAGGGCCCCAGAACCCTCTCTTCTTCCCTATGAGGTCTCTAGATCCTTCCACCTTCAGAACCTCTCCCGACTCCTCACCTACAGAGCTTTCTAAGAACCTCCTCACTGCCAGGGCCTTCTACCTCCCTCCTTATCCCCGACCCCTCTATGACCCTTTCCATCTCCGGACGCTTCATCCTCTGACCGCCCCTCACCCCCCACCCCACATAAAAGCTCCTTTCTCCCGTCTCACCTTTCCCCGACCCCCTGTGATAACCACCACGTCCTAAGTCTCCTCCAGCCCAGAGCCTTGAGTCTCAGCTGCCCCCGCCCAGCCACCCGGACTCACCCACCGAGACACCCACTTCACAACAGGGCGGAAGTGCTCCAGGACTTGCGCAGGGAATGCTGGGACGCGGAGTCCGAACAGAGCCACCCCGAGAATGGCGCATCTGTGACTACAACTCCCAGAAGGAACCGCGCGAGCGCCAGCGTGTGGCCCCGCCCCCTCCTCGCTTGCGTTCTTGCAGGTGTCGTCAGCCAATAGATGCACCATCTCCTCTGGCACCGGAACAAATCGGAAGAGATTATTACGCATGGGGGCGGGGCCTGCTGTGATCCCGGTCCAGGCTCTGGAATAACGGCACCGCCCAGGGGGCGGGCACTCAAGCTGAAGGGGCGGAGTCTATTGAAGCGCAGAGCAAGAGCCGGAGGCTGGTGGGTATATCAAAGCAGAAACAATAAGAAATAAGGAGAGAGGGTGACTAGAGGTGACCCGCCTGGAGGGCGGGAGAGAGTTGGACAATGGTAGGTTCAATTTCCAGTTCACAGTTAAGCTGCGTATCTTTGGATCAATTGTGAATCTCGCCTTCTTCACCTGTGAAGATAATAAAAGCATCCGTGTCGCTGGGTTTTTGTGAGACTTAACTGGGATAATACACATAAAACGATTAACTCAGAACCAGGGTCTTAATAATACACAGGGAATATTAGCTATTATCATGTAAATAGGGAGCTTGGCACTTCCTGCGTGCTGGAAGAGTGTTAATTGTTATTAGAGTAATAATCACCAGAATAATTTTAATATAAATGCAGTTGCTTTGCTCCCTTATGAATACTTTGGAGTAAGAGCAATCTAACATGGGTTTGAGAATGTGGGTTTTGTAGGCAGACATGGATCCAAATCCTAGCCCAGTGACTTCACAGCTTTGTGGCCTTGAACGAATGACTACGTCTCTTTTGGCTTCAGTTGTTTGGTAGGTAAAATGCAGGTGATAGAACCTACATTGCAGGGAAAGCAAGGTCTCTGAAGTCAAACTGCTTGTGTCTGACATTTCTTACTTTCACACGCAGAATGTAGTTGGTTTCACTAGTTGTGAAACCTGGGACAAAGTACTTAACCTCTTTATGCCTCAGTTTTCTTACCTATAAAACTGGAATTACAAAAATGTCATCTATCTGCTAGGAATAAATGGGGAAAATATGTAAAGAGCTTGTCACATCTGGCAAAGGAGGTTAATAATAACTGCACGCGTGCTAATTTACCATTAGCCAGCCTCCTCTTTGGATTTCCAAAGAGATAGGTGGGCTCCAGTTGAGAAATTTACAAGCAGCCCCCCATTTGCTCTCGGAAATGGAAGTAACAGCAGAAACAGGGTGAAGAGCCGGTCTCTATCGCTTGTTAACACCTCAAGGGAATAATCATGGCAAGGAGAAGAGAGGCAGAGACCCTTCCTAGTAAAAGATAAGGGAGACGCTACACAAGTGCAGAAAGGATCCTTGGAGTCAAAAGTCAGAGGACTTTTCCAGGACTCATTCCAGGCCACAGTCAGCCTTGCTCCTGCCAGAAGACTTCACTTTGAGATCCATCTTGGCTGATGGGTGCATCAGCTGTAGAAAAAGAAACCAGATAACTGGCCTGAAGGAGGACAAGACCCGGAAGAACTGCCTTACATAAATGACTTACCCGCCTCTTTAAGGCGCTCCTCACTAGGGGGAACGCCCACACCCTTACTCTCTGGGTGTGCATCTCTGCCTTGCTTCTATCTCAGCTAAACAAATTGTTTCTCTTTGTGCTCTCCCACTTGTTCGGCTACATCTCTGATACTAAACTTTGTACCTGCATTTACAGTTTCTGCCTCTGTGATAAATGCACTTTTCACTGGGGGCAAAGATCCAGGCAAGATTAGCTTCTAGCCTCTAGCCCTTGCTAGGCTAGGATTCCTAGTTTTCATCCAGGCTACCCAGGTTCAATTCCTGGGCAGGGAATTAAGATCTCGCTTCATGCCCCTGTTCTCTGCTGCCTTACCAAGATCAGTGCCACCTGGGAAGCCCTGATAATAATTAGCTATTATTACTTTTACTGATAGTTATGAGACTTAGGGGAAATCGATAGTACCTGGCATATGGCACATGCTCAACACATGTTAGTTGTTTTTAAGATTATGGAAAAAAATCTATATTTTAATTTTAAGGACCCAGTTCAAAGCTCTTCTCCTCTGTGAAATATGTTCCAGCTCACTTATAGTAATAATTCATGGGATTTTCCTCCATGAATCTAATAGCAACCTACAAGCACTCCTTGTTGAAACCTCACCACAACCCTGAGAGGTGGGTTTTATTCCAATTTAAAAGGAGGAAATGAGGGCTTAGAGAGATGATGTGATCTGCTCAAGATTACATAGCTAATATGAGCTGGGATTTGAACTTTAGGGCGTTTGACTCCAAAGGTTTCTTCTCAGCCCCACACTGCATAAGAAAAGATGAGTGAGGAGAGAGACAGTGAAGCCGTGTGAGGGGCTAGGAGAGCTGAAGACATTTGATACTCAGAGTGTGAGGCTCTGAAGCTGGAAAGGTGGCTTTGCAAAGGTCAGGTAAGGACATCCTCCTCAGGATCACCTCCCTGAAGAGGAGGAATGGAGGGGAGGCTGCAAAGAGAGAACACCATTAGGACACAAGAGGGCGCCCCTCACCCTAAATCCAGCCTGGAATTTGTTCCCTGATTACCTCTTGCTGCTGCTGCTGCTGCTGCTGCTGCTAAGTCTCTCCAGGTGTGCGACCCCATAGACAGACAGCAGCCCGCCAGGCTCCCCCGTCCCTGGGAGTCCCCAGGCAAGAACACTGGAGTGGGTTGCCATTTCCTTCTCCAACGCATGAAAGTGAAAAGTGAAAGTGAAGTCACTCAGTCGTGTCCGACTCTTAGCGACCCCATGGACTGCAGCCCACCAGGCTCCTCTGCCCATGGGATTTTCCAGGCAAGAGTACTGGAGTGGGGTGCCATGATTACCCCTTAGCCTTTGTCTAATTAATGCCTGGCATTTTACAGGAGAGGAAAGCTGAGGCCCCAAGAGGACAAGTGCCTTGCCCAGTGTTGTATGGAAATAAACAACAGAGCCTGAACTAGATCCCAGGTCTCTGCTCCAACATCCACCAACATTTTTTTCTGTCCACAATTATCAATCAAGACCCTTTGTGTATGGGACAATAACAAGGCTCTAAGGATGCAGAGATGAATTAGACCTAGTCCCTGGGCTTCCCTGGTGGCTCAGAGGTTAAAGCGTTTGCCTCCAATGTGGGAGACCCGGGTTCGATCCCTGGGTCGGGAAGATCCTCTGGAGAAGGAAATGGCAATCCACTCCAGTGTTCTTGCCTGGAGAATCCCATGGACGGAGAAGCCTAGTAGGTTACAGTCCATGGGGTCGCAAAGAGTCGGACACGACTGAGCGACTTCACCTCACCTCACCTCACCTCCCTGTCCCAAGAGCCTGATCTCTAACTTGCCCAATCGAGTGTTCTGTTAGGAAATTACCAATGTTTCCTATTAGCAAAACATTTGTGAGCACATGCTCCCAACATACGCGTATTTATCTACTTATAAGTGATACACATGTTATAAATATATAATTAAATGAAAAGCTAACTTTTTATTGAACATTTACAATGCATTATTAGATCCTGATCTCAGTGGTGCTTTATACATATTAAGTCACTTAGCCTCTCAAAACCCTTTGAGGGAGGGTCTAATACTATACAATATTACTAAAGCCATATGGCTAAAATGCCGGCAGTCTAGCTTCAGAATAAAGTGAAATTTAAAAAAGATAGATCCTACCATATAGTACATAGAACTCTGCTCAATGTTATGTTTGGATAGGAGGGGAGTTTGGGGGAGAATGAATGGATGTATGTGTATGTATGACTGAATCCCTTTGCTATCCACCTGAAACTATCACAACATTGTTAATCGACTATATTTTTATAAAATAAAAAAGTTTTCTTTTTAAAAAGTCACAATTAAGCTTGCTTCCTCTGGCTGCTCTCTGCTGTCTGACACAATAAGTCTTAAGACTTCTTCTGAAGTCTTCAACCTAGAAAAAGTTCAGTCGCTCAGTTGTGTCCAGTTCTTTGTGACCCCATGGACTGCAGCACACCAGGAACTTAGAAGAAGGTCCTCACCAAATCCAACCATGCGGCACCCTGATCTTGGTTCGACTTCCAGCCGCCAGAACTCTGAGAAATAAATTTCTGTTTATAGCCAAAAAAAATAAAACAGAAAGCTTTTTATGATAATTACGATTATTTCTTCCCTTGTTGTAAAATGGTGATAATATTTTCTTCTTCTTTCTCGAATTCAGGTATGTGAGAATATAAAGTCAGGTTTATAGTAGACATTAAATGTCCAATAATAAGGGAATGAATAAATAAAATATGGAACATTTATATGATAGACTAATTAATTAGGCTTGACCTAAGTCTATATATATCTTGACATGTATAGATCAAAAAGAAATAGAAGTTTTAACACTTTCTTCCAAAGCTCCAGTGGCTCATCTTTGAAGACCCTCCTTTGAAGACCACTCCTCAAGAGGTTCCCAGACCTGTGAGGGCAGTGTGATCAGTGCTTGGAGAAAAGGAAATGCAGGAAATTGTGGGAACCCAGAGGCAGCAGCTTATCTATGTTGGGAGATCAAGATGAATTCCAGTTATGGCTAAACTAAATTTTAAAGGATACTTATAGATTACTTTGGGGCTTCCCTGATGGTTCAGACAGTAAAGAATCTGCCTGTAATTATGGAGACCTAGGGTTCGATCCCAGGGTCGGGAAAATCCCCTGAAGAAGGGAATGACTATCCACTCCAGTATTCTTGCTTGGAGAATTCCATGGACAGAGGAGCCTGGGGGGCTGTGGTCCATGGGGTTGCAGAGAGTCTGACTGGACTGAGCAACTAACACTTTTACTTTCCTCCCCAGAGGAAAGAAATTGGAGGAAAGGGTGTTCTTGAATGAGGGAACAGCATAACTACAAGCTGTTTAGCATGGCTGGAGCCCAGAGTGTCAAGCGGGCGGGCTCCCTCCCAGTGTTGCTATGAGGCTCAAAGATGGTAGAAATGACTGTGCCTTCACGCTCGTGTGGAGGGAACAGGCCATCAGTCTGCTGCCGCTTTGGCAGCATCCTAGCCTTTTGGGTCTCAGCTGCCAGTTCCTCTATAACCCAGATGGCAAAGGGGACCCATTTGCCCCCTGAAGACCGAGTTAAACTTGGCCTGGACCCCACTCCACAGCTTATGAGTGCTCAGAGCCCTCCTTCCTTCCCATACTCTCCATCAATCCCCAACGTTAGTTTCTCTCTCATTTATGGTTTCCGTGACCGTAGCCCCTTCGCTCTCTGCCTCATGTGGGTTTCCAACAAAAAGAAAGCATCCAGTTAAGCCAAGAATTTGATGGATTTAATAGATTTACTGAGGATTTGGAGATGTCGAGATCATATCACATACAGCACCTGCCATCTCCCAAATCTCCTGATGGGGCCTTCTCAAAGCTTGTGTCCTCAAACCCACAGGTAGATCCTCCCTGCACACACAGCACCCTGGCCTCTCACCAGAAGTCAAGGTCAGTGTCAAGCACCCACACATATCCACGACCTCCCTGCGAGGCTGACTTGCTTTTCCCATCCTCCAACACACATGCTCCCACACTAGCCCAGCCTGGGCTCCCCACGCTGCTCCCCAGCGAAGCCCAGAGCTCATCCTTTCTTTCGTCTGCCTTGGGCTACCATGCAGCGGTCTCCTCTGTGGAGCAGCCAGGCCAGCCTACGGGTGCAAGGGAGCTGGTGGCAGGAGACAGATGGGCTCCGGGAAGACCAGCAGCAGCCCCGGGGGTTGGTGGCTACCAACAGGAGGGAGGGGGCCGGGAGGAGCTCCAGGCGGTAGCATGGGTATGCAGGGCCTATGGCACCCCACTCCAGGACTCTTGCCTGGAAAATCCCATGGACGGAGGAGCCTGGTGGGCTGCAGTCCATGGGGTCGCTAAGAGTCGGACACGACTGAGCGACTTCACTTTCACTTCTCACTTTCATGCATTGGAGAAGGAAATGGCAACCCACTCCAGTGTTCTTGCCTGGAGAATCCCAGGGACGGGGGAGCCTGGTGGGCTGCCGTCTATGGGGTCGCATAGAGTCGGACACGACTGAAGCGACTCAGCAGCAGCAGCAGCAGCAGCAGCAACTCATAGAATGTGACCTGGCTCCCTGCCATGCTCTCTGCCAACTTGTCAGCCACATCTTTGTCTGGCTCAAAATCCTCCCCCAGGGAGGCAGAAGCACAGCCCCCAGCCCAGCGGAGGGCAGCCCTCCAGGGTGAGCAGCAGTTCCCAATCACCCGGCTCTGGTCTTGCCTGCTGTGGGACACAAACACATCATAAAGGAACCGCTTGCCCTCACCCCTCCAACTTCTCAGACCCTGAAGCAGCCCCTGAACAAGGCCTAGAGATGGAGCTCCTGGTTTCCTGTAGGAAGGGCAGAGAGGAGCAGAAGCAGCAGACAGACCTGCCCAAAAAGGAGTTCCAAGTCCAAAGTTTCGGGGCAGTGACTCCAGAGAAAGGGGAAAGCAGGATTCTTGGAGTGGTCCCAGCTTCTCACTGGTGTGGTACTGTGTGCATGTGTTTGTGCAGGCCGCTCAAGCCAGGGCCCCAGGCATCGGCACACCAGCAAGCCAAGGACACACTCAGAATACACATGTACTGGGCCACCTGGGGACTTTGCTCCTGGAGGCTGTCACCTGGCTCGAGGCCTGTCTCCCAGTCTAGCACTAAGACCTGGAGACTGCCCGAGCCCTGGACAGTGTCTCCAACCCCACTTTGACCAGAAGCAGCACCTTGAGCCTCACCCACCAGCTCCTCAAGCCACACTGGGTGGGGCCTGCAGCTTCTGCTCCTGTAGGCTAGCCAGTCCCGAGATGCAGCAGGGCCTGGGGCTATGTCCATCCTCCCTTACCCTGGGGGAGCTGCCAGAGAAAATGACTGGGGGTGTCCTGGGACCAGAGGGCCTGAAGCTATCCCCAAGCAGGGAGAGTTGACAATGGGCAAGGAAGACCCTGGTGAGCAGGCCCCCAGCTGCAGTCCCCGCCTATTAGAGTCAAGATCTGCCAAGACTGGAAAGAGATTAGAAGCCAGCTTCCCAGGCTTTCTGCCTGAGACCTCGTGAAACTCCAAGCTAGTCAAGCTCATGGGAAGGGAAAACAGTACCCCAGAAGGGCCAGACAGGGGCTGCAGGCTCAAGGTGTGCAGATGTGCTGGACCCCAGAAGCCCCAGGTGGGCTCAGCAACATTCAGATATTCAGCAGGTTGAAGGTAGTCAGTGTAGGCAGCAGAGCCAACCAGCCCTCGCCAGAAACTGTTAGTAGTTCAGTCATGTCCGACTCTTTATGACCACATGGACTGTAGTTCACCAGGCTCCTCTGTCCATGGGATTCTCCAGACAAGAACACTGGAGTGGGTTGCCATGCCACTCTCTTCTCCAGGAGATCTTCCTGACCCAGGGATCAAACCCAGGTCTCCTGGGTTGCAGGCAGATTATTTACCACTGAGCCACTAGGGAAGACCTACCCAGTTCAGTTCAGTCCAGTCGCTCAGTCGTGTCCGACTCTTCGCGACCCCATGAATCGCAGCACACCAGGCCTCCCTGTCCATCACCAACCCCCAGAGTGCACTCAGACTCACTTCCATTGAGTCCGTGATGCCATCCAGCCATCTCATCCTCGGTCATCCCCTTCTCCTCCTGCCCCCAATCCCTCCCAGCGTCAGAGTCTTTTCCAATGAGTCAACTCTTCGCATGAGGTGGCCAAAGTACTGGAGTTTCAGCTTTAGCATCATTCCTTCCAAAGAAATCCCAGGGTTGATCTCCTTCAGAATGGACTGGTTGGATCTCCTTGCAGTGCAAGGGACTCTCAAGAGTCTTCTCCAACACCACAGTTCAAAAGCATCAATTCTTCGGTGCTCAGCTTTCTTCACAGTCCAACTCTCACATCCATACATGACCACTGGAAAAACCATAGCCTTGACTAGACGGACCTTAGTCGGCAAAGTAATGTCTCTGCTTTTGAAAATACTATCTAGGTTGGTCATAACTTTTCTTCCAAGGAGTAAGTGTCTTCTAATTTCATGCATGTGACCGGCAATAGAAGCAAGATCCAATGCTGTAAAGAGCAATACTGCATAGGAAGCTGGAATGTCAGGTCCATGAATCAAGGCAAATTGGAAGTGGTCAAACAAGAGATGACAAGGGTGAACGTCAACATTCTAGGAATCAGCTAACTAAAATGGACTGGAATGGGTGAATTTAACTCAGATGACCATTATATCTACTACTACGGGCAGGAATCCCTCAGAAGAAATGGAGTAGCCATCATGGTCAACAAAAGAGTCCAAAATACAGTACTTGGATGCAATCGCAAAAATGACAGAATGATCTCTGTTCGTCTCCAANTTCACTTTCTGCCATAAGGGTGGTGTCATCTGCATATCTGAGGTTATTGATATTTCTCCCAGCAATCTTGATTCCAGCTTGTGCTTCTTCCAGCCCAGCGTTTCTCATGGTGTACTCTGCATAGACGTTACATAAGCAGGGTGACAATATACAGCCTTGACGTACTCCTTTTCCTATTTGGAACCAGTCTGTTGTTCCATGTCCAGTTCTAACTGTTGCTTCCTGACCTTCATAGAAGTTTCTCCAGAGGCAGGTCAGGTGGTCTGGTATTCCCCTCTCTTTCAGAATTTTCCACAGTTTATTGTGATCCACACAGTCAAAGGCTTTGGCATAGTCAGAAAGCAGAAATAGATGTTTTTCTGGAACTCTCTTGCTTTTTCCATGATCCAGCAGATATTGGCAACTTGATCTCTGGTTCCTTTGCCTTTTCTAAAACCAGCTTGAAAATCTGGAAGTTCATGGTTCACGTATTGCTGAAGCCTGGCTTGGAGAATTTTGAGCATTACTTTACTAGTGTGTGAGATGAGTGCAATTGTGTGGTAGTCTGAGCATTCTTTGGCATTGCCTTTCTTTGGGATTGGAATGAAAACTGCCCTTTTCCAGTCCTGTGGCCACTGCCGAGTTTTCCAAATTTGCTGGCATACTGAGTGCAGCACTTTCACAGCATCCTCTGCCTCCCCCATTTCTTTTTCCTAAAGAGTGTAGACTCTTTCCGTATTTTCTGCTTAGATTCTGCCTTTGGTGTTCTGGGGTTGAACTCCAAATTTTTGATGCTTGATATGTATAAAGTGAAAGTGAAGTCACTCAGTCGTGTCCGACTCTTTATGACCCCATAGGCTGTAGCCTACCAGACCTCTCCATCCATAGAATTTTCCAATCAAGAGTACTGGAGTGGGTTGCCATTTCCTTCTCCAATAGCTAATTTTATTAAAATGGAATAGTCTAGCTTTTGCCCAGTAGTCCCTGGTTTCAGAAACTTAATCAGACAAAACCAGTTGTTTTATTTCCTGAAATATGGGAGTCTTCTGTAATGAAAACAAATGTAGCATGGCATTAAACCCCATCAATCAGCAAAATAGCGTTTGTGGTTCATAAATGCATATTTTAGATTTAGCAAGCCTCTGACCATGAGAATAGACTTAGCATTTCCACTTTGCAGTCTCAACCACCATGATATTGTTAATGATGCTTGTAAGTTAAATTCAGCAACATGTTTCCTAGAAGGGAGGGGGAGACTATGTTTTCTTTTTAGATGTTAAAAGTTAGATGATATGGAAATATTTTTCATTTCTAATTTAAAAATTACATAGCCATAGTGCCAGAAAAAGTTCTGAAGAGAAAAAGGTTACCTCAACACCACCAGCCTTTTGTGTATTATCTCTGGTTACAGTCATAGCAAAGAATAGTTTGTGATCTCTTGGTTTCTTAATGCAGCAACTCTCCTGTTTCTCTCTAGTGTTCTAAATGTGTTTTTAGGTGTGATTTTTCTCCCATATTTTCCTTTCCACCCCTTTGGGGCACTTTTATTGTTCTTGTTTTTGGCTGATATAGATATGACACTTTAAATATTTTTGTGCATATAGCCTTTTATTCTTGTTTTTAAGTTTTTCCTTAAGAGGAATTCTTAGCAATGGGAATACTATTATTCCAATTAAATATATATATATATATATTAATGTTAAAAAGGTTGAAAAAATAAGTAAAAATTACTGTTAAATAATTAAAGTTAAAAGTTAATAAGTTAAAAATATAGTTTTATAACTTATGTAAAGGCATATAAGAGTAGTTTTATTGTGGGTTGGATAAAATTGCTAGGTGTTTGGGTTAGAAATAGTTAGGGAAGCCCCTATTACTGAATTCAACTAGAGATGAGGGGGGTCCCATATTAAATAAACCTTGAAATAAGTTAATTTTTTAAAGAATAATCTTATAAATGAGTGTTTAATACAATCTTATAAATAGGAGCTTAGAGATTATCTAGTTCAACTCATCAAATGTGTGTGTGGGTACATATACTCATGTCTTTGTTGTATTCTAGAGGATATTTTGAAGTAATAAATAAATGTAGGGCTATTTCTGGAATGTTTTAGATTGAGTGTATGGAAGATACAATAGCTTTCATGGGGATTCACCTTTTGTATGGTTCCTTGGAAAAGACTTAAGAGTCAGAGTTTAGGATTAGTGTAAAAGAGATAGACATGAGTTTGAGTGAATTCCAGGAGTTGATGGACAGGGAGGCCTGGCGTGCTGCAATTTATGGGGTTGCAAAGAGTCAGACACAACTGAGTGACCGAACTGAACTGAACTGAAAAGAAGTCTTTAATAATTAAACTAAAGTGTTTAATGAATAACTCTTAAAAATAGCCAACAGTGGGAATGGACCTCTTCCAGTGGTTAGTTTTTAGACATTCAGAATATTCAAGTAAACTCCTTTTCTTCTTGGGATATTAATTTCTAAGTTTGGGGTTAAATCATGAGTCCCTCCTTCCTTTGTGACTGTAGGTATGCTTTTTGATTTAGATAGATTGGTTTCCTGATTCCTACATCATTGAACTTCCTCTGCAGCTCCTTTAACATTTTAAAGCTGTTAGAGTCCTGTTTTAGTGAGCCTGTTCAAGACTTGTTCACTTGTGTCCTGCTTGGTTCATGTCTGACTCTGAGTCTCCTTGGACTGTAGTCCATCAGGTTACTCTTTCCTTTGTTTTTTCCAGGCAAGAATACTGGAGAGGGTTGCCGTTTCCTTCTGCAGGGGATCTTCCCAACCCAGGGATCAAACCCTAGTCTCCCGCATTGACAGGCAGATTCTTTACCACTGAGCCACCCGGGAATCCCCAAGACTTGTTGCCTTCATGTTTACTAACTTCATAGAGCAGGCTGCTCTTTCCTCTCTTCATCTCTTTCTGCTTAAGACAAGATGTCTGATAAGCAGTGTGTTCAATTCCTGAAATGCTAAAAACACAAACAAACATAAAGAGGAATCTTTCTAGGATTGCTTTGCTCAGTTGCTGATTTGGAATCTTTGCTCGGGATGGGTTCATTAGAAAATTATACTGGGAAGCTCAGAGGTGTGAACTGGGGGAGACTGGTGATGGGGCCAAACGAAGGTGATTATTAGAGTAAGTAAGGAATAAGTGTCTTACTTCTTTTACCCTTAACTTTCCTTTAAAACCTTTAGGGCTGATATTTTAAAAAATCTGTTTAAGGGTTTGAAAACTTAAAATTATCTGTGATTTATCTTTTTTATATTTTGATGCTTTTTTGTATTTTACATACATAGGAGCAAACTCATTTGTGAAGAGTTGCTTTTTAGTTTTGATGCTGGCATACAATAAACTACTGATTATTGTCTTTCAAATAGTCATATCAAAACAAGATACTTTTTTGCCTGCTCACTGTATGTTAAGATAAATTCTATTTAGGCCTAATTCAGAGACTATATTATAAACTTCCTTTAGTATTCACTCAAGTACTACACTTCAATTTATTGTTTTCTTTCCCAGGCATGGTATATTTTTCCCCCTTTATAATGAGTTCCAGAATCTAGGAATGATGCATGATTAGACCAAATTTAGATGTGTTGATTTAAGGAAAGACAGAAGCCAATTTCATTGATTGATTTGAAGTTTTGGGGGTGGAATTGTATTGTGTACATCATTAATATATTTGAGATCTTCTGAATTTAAAAACATATTAAATCTGCTTTAGTTTTTTTTTCCTTTTTCATGCAAATGAATGAATATTTTACAGTGTAACTTATATGTTCTGCAGTAGATTGCTGAAGTCTGGTTTTTATTTTATTATATGTAAAATAATTGTATAAAATATATAACTATGCTCCTCTCATGTCTGTTATTATTTTATAATAGCAATTCCTTTTTTCATGCACATACCTTTGTCCAGTTAAACTGAAAAAATTTGCTTTATGAAAGAAGTTTGGAAATTAGAAAAAATGGTAATTTTTTGAGACTTCAGTATTTGGTGTAACATTTTAATAGACACACCCATTAACATTTTGAGTTATAAAGGTTTTAGCAAAGGACTGGATAGTGCTTTCAAAGAATATCCCAAGGATGATTGTGCAGCTTTTGTGTATTAAGAGGGAGTTAGTTGAGTGTTTTTGGAGATTCAAAATAACATTTGTTTTCTTTCTTCTGAAAATAAATAATTAATATATGAATATAAACTTGTTAAAGACTCAAAATATATAGACTAAAATGGCAAACCTAGTTTTTCTTCCTCTCCTACTCAACGCAGTACCTGCTCTTTCTACCTTTCTCTGTGTTGACAATTGGTAAGTTTTATGATTATATAAAGTTTTACTTTATATACCCAAGTCCACCCCACCCTCCCTCCTCCATAAGCTAAATCTGAGAAAGCAAGATAATTTTTTTTTTTTTTTTTTTGACAGGAAAATAGGATTTATTTGTGGGCGTGAATAAGGAAGGGAAAGCGCCAAGGCTCTTGTGAATGCAAGGCCCACCATTTTTCCAGGGAACCACGTTTAGGGTTGTATTTGACCCCATAGCCGTCTGGAGTGAGCCACTTTTCTGCCACCATGTTTTCAGATTCATCTGCATTAAACTTAGTAAATCTCTAGTCTTTGGAGATGTGGATCTTCTGGCAGCCAGGGAACTTGAACTTGGCCCTGAATAGGACCTCAATCACATGCCCCTTCTTCTGCAGCTTGGTGCGGATAGACAGTATGACTTGGTCAGTGTGGACCATAGTCACTGTGCCTTGGGGATTTCCAAAGGGAGTACATACTTGTCTGGGACAGCATGCCAGACATGAATGTCCACCGGAAAAGGCTGTCTCTAGGGTCCCTTAGGGTAACCCATATATGCAGCACACTATATACACTATCAGGGAGGGTGCTGTTTGCAGCCATTGCACATCAGACCTCCATGGGGAAAGTGATGTTTAATGAAATATTTTGTTATTGTAACAGCTGTGGTTATTAATGCTTGACCAACTTAGGTTCATATTGTAAGGGTATTTCAGAGCACTTATTATTAATGCATTGAGTCTTTTTTTGCATTATCAGTGTGTTCAATGGCTATGTCATTTTCAGAGGTTGTTTTTGTTTCATTTTGTTTTTTAAGTAGTGCCTATGAGACAGCAAAGTGACCGTGTATTTGGGTTCCAGAGCCATGCTGGCTTCCAGTCTTGTACTATATTAGTAACTATTCTTTGGGAAAATCCTATAATCATTGTAGGTCTTTTTTTAAGGATATGTAAAATGATAAAGTCAGTCTATTCTGTACCATATATGATTTCTCTCAACTCTTAATTTCAAAGCACCCTTTTATTTGGAGAATAGTTGTCATTTGAAAAGTATAGAGAAGCTTGGGTATGTTTTATCACTGCTTTTAGAGGGTAATGTTAGTCACTTTTGGTTAATTTGAAAGCCTTGGTTAGGAACTGAAATTCCCATAGTAGCATTCATATAGAAAATATGCTCTGTTTAATTAGACTGTCTTCAGAAACACATTGTGGCATAATGGAAAGTAATATTTAGAATTTGGGGCTATCTTATTTTCCCAAGCTCCTCAGTTTATTTCCTTTCTTCATATATACATAATCCATAAAATAGTCATTGGCAGGGAAACCGATGTCCAATTTGATTTCTAAAATATATAATATATAGTGGTTGGATTTTTTAAGAATGGTAAAATTAATCCCATATGTTAGTACTGTATCTTGAAGTTTTATAGTTTCCTCTTTATTTCACTGAAATTCTACTGATTTTTAGTTCAGTTACTTGGTTTTAACATGAAGTGAATTGTCTTCTGTTTTGTTTTTCTTGGAAACTTTTTGAGTGAGGGTAAGTAAAAAATTTTTATTCAAATTTTTTTTTGTAGAATTGTTGAGAAACATTAAGCCATTATCTCTTGGTTAGGTTTTGCACTACTCTTAACTGGTCGTCTTGCTTTCACCTTTGCTTTGCTTGTAAGCTGTCATAGCAGCCACTGACCCTTTTAAAAAACACATCAGTGAAGTGTATGGTATGTGGGTTACATCTGAATAAAGCTGTAGAAAATAGGAAAAAAATCACGTTAGGTTATGTCATCCTTCTATTCATAATCCTTAAAAGGTTTCTCTCCTTAGAAAGGCAAAGTTCTTAACAGAACTTAGAACATGGTTTATCTATTCTCTTTTTCCCTTCTCTTCCATCCCCTTCTACTACTCCACCCTACCCCCCATGTCAGAGACTGTTTTTACCACTCTTCCTAGCTCATGCTACAGCAACCACATTGTACCTTGTGCTCATCAGACATCCCTTTATTGTTCCTTGCCTTTTTATATGCTGTTTTGTCTTGCTGAATTATCTTATCTATGTCTTGCTCCTTTATGTCTTTTTAGTCTCTGCTTACACATTGATGTATCAGAGAAGCCTTCCCTAAGTTTCCTGTAAAATAAATGATAACCCCTTTCTACCACTTTCCTTTTTCTTTATCCTCTTTCCCTGTTTTGCTTTTCTTTATTATACTTCTCAACACCTCATATTATTTTTTTGTCCTAACTACGGCTTGTGCTTAGTCTCTCAGTCATGTCTGACTGTGACCCCATGGGGAGTGATGGGGGTTTAGCCCCTAACTCCTAACGAACTCTTGCAACCCTATGGACTATAGCCCACTAGGCTCCTCTGTCCATACGGATTCTCCAGGCAAGGATACTGGAGTGGGTTGCCATGCTCTTCTCTAGGGGATCTTCCCAATCCAGGGATTGAACCCAGGTCTCCTGCATTGCAGGTGGATACTTTACTGTCTGAGTCACCACGGAAGCCCATGAATACTAGAGTGGGTTGACTTTGGTTTAGTGGTAAAGAATCCACCTGTCAATGCAGGAGGTATGGATTCGAGCCCTAAGTCAGGAAGATCCCCTGGAGGAGGAAATGGTACCCACTCCAGTATTCTTGCCTGGAAAATCCTATGGACAGAGGAGCCTTGTGGGCTACAGTCCACGGGGTCACAAGAGTTGGTTAGGACTTAGTGACTAAACCACCACCACTCCCCAGTAGAATATGAGCTGCAGAAAAGCAGCTCAGAAGATGACTGGCAAGATTTAGGGAGGCAGAATGTGGCAAATCCTTGGGACGTTAGTTTCACTGTGTTGGAGTAAGGGCTCTGCAGCAGCAAACATTTGATCCTGCCTCTTTCTTTGGCCAACCTTGAGAACTTGGGCTGCGGCATAACTTCTGCTTCAGCACTGCAGCACCTGTAGCATATCAAAACAGTTGAGCTTGTTTTATTTTGATTGATGGATTGATTTTTTTGTGGGGGGGGGGGGGCGGTAGAAAAATGGCTGAGTAATAGTCCAGTTGCAATTAATATGTTTGGTAGATCTTTGACAGTGAACTCTAGGCATTAGCCAATGACTTACTCATTGTGTGTTTGTGTGAAGAAGGGAAAAACACAATCCAAATAATGTCTAATTATTTGGGGATTTGACTCATAACCCCTCATCCCTTTTCCTCAATTGTGATAAATTTTCAAAGCATTTTCTTCTTGTTAAACTAAGGAGGATAAACAATTTTTTTCACTTTGGTTTTACTTGTACTTATTCATTGTTCCCTTGACTAAATACTTGCATAATTAAAATGAGTCCCATGTGTGTTAATGAATAAACAGTTAAGTCAAAGACCTTGGCCACCATAATAGACGTCATCTAAATTTTCTTTTTCTGTGTTTAGCAAAGGAAAGTGTTAAGTTTGAATTTTGTTGAACATGACTTTTTTTTTTCTCCTTTTGTTCCCAGTCCTTTTTCTCCCCTCCTCCCATGCCCCAGATTCATTTTGGTTGTTACATTTATTATTTTAGGAGAAAGTTAAAACTGTATAAAACTCTTTCACTCTCCCTCTTCTTTTCTTCTCATCCCAACAAGTAGGTCTCCGTTTATTTTCTCATTTTGGAGTAATAACTTACCTTCACAAGAAAAGTCCTGAGTCATAGAATTGGGACTTTCACTTACTACTGAATGGACAACCGTAAATTATAGTTTTGAAATATCTGTTTTTAAAAAATCTTTTTCTCCCTATTTTCAATGCCTGTTAATTATCTACATCTGGATATATTTTAATCATGCTGCCAATCCCAATACATTAAAACTCAGCAGAGTAAATGCCAGGCCTGTGATACACATTTAATGTTTGTTAAATACATTTTTTTGTTACAAATCTTCTCCCCTACTCCATATTTTTTAAAATTGGAGCCTTTCCTACACATGGGAAAAGTTTGCTAAATTGTGGCTGGCAGGGATGATAGATTAAGAAAGGGATGTGTAATTCAGGGTGGTACAGTGAATTTAGTCTTTTGAGTCAGAAAGATTTGTATTTGAATCTAGGCTTTGTGATTTTCGTTTTTAAGCTCTTTCCTGATGAAGGTTAACTCCTCTGAGTCTTTATTCCCGCATATGTTAGATTTGAATAATACTGTTGCAGATTGACTGTGATGGATACATGGGATTATTTGTAAAGTAGCTTTCTTAGATTTGTGTGTGTGTGTGTGTGTGTGTGTGTGTGTGTGTGTGTAGTTTATGGCTGTGTATGATCAAACATAGTGTTTTTGAACTCAACTTTTCCTCCTTACCTCATCATTTGTCAAACTTGGCCTAAAGAATCTTTGTAGCCTTCATTTTCTCTCTGCTGGCACATTCTTTGATCTAGATTGCATGTTCTCCCTTATGTGCCTTTTTGGTCCTGTTTGAGGTGAGTGAAAGATCATAAAGAAACTGATCCTCCTTATCTCATCATTTGTCAAACTTGGCCTAAAGAATCTTTGTAGCCTTCATTTTCTCTCTGCTGGCACATTCTTTGATCTAGATTGCATGTTCTCCCTTATGTGCCTTTTTGGTCCTGTTTGAGGTGAGTGAAAGATCATAAAGAAACTGAGGCAGCCTGGAGTAGTTAGAGAATACCCTAAGATAGGGTTTTCCCAGGTGGTGCTAGTGGTAAGGAACCTGCCTCCCAGTGAAGGAGATGTAAAAGATGCATGTTTGATCCCTGGATTGGAAAGATCCCCTTGGGAGGGCATGGCAACCCACTCCAGTATTCTTCCCTGGAGAATCCCATGGACAGAGGAGCCTAGTGGGCTACAGTCCATGGGGTTGCAGAGTCAGACACAATCGAAGCATCTTAGCATGCACACACCCTAAGATAGCATATAAACTAAAACCTCTTTAACCAAGGTCTCTATTTAGCTTTTGTTATGAAATATAAAGCTTCCCTGGTGGCTCAGACAGTAAAGTATCTGCCTGCAATGTGGGAGAACCGGGTTCGATCCCTGGATCAGGAAGATCCCCTGGAGAAGGAAATAGCAACCCACTCCAGTACCCTTGCCTGGAAAATCCCATGGATGGAGTAACCTGGTAGGCTACAGTCCATGAGGTCACAAAGAGTCGGACATGACTGAGCAACTTCACTTTCCACTTTTACTTTGACTTTATGAAATATAAAAGCTAGCTTTCAGTTCTTGTTGACCTTGAAAATTAGCACCATACCTTTTCTCCTTGAAACACCATCCTATCCCTCTGATTGTACCAAATTCTATCTCTCAAGGATTTCTCTTTCCTTGGGTTTATACCTTGACTGTTTGTGCTTCTCACTCTCCTTAATCTCTGGATACTCTGATTTACTTTATGGCTTCAATTATCATCTATATGTTGTCGATTGTCACATCAAAATTTCTAATCTTTAATTGCACTTTTGAGCTCTCAAAAGTTATAATGCTGCTGCTGCTAAATCACTTCAGTTGTGTCCAGCTCTCTGCAACCCCATAGACGGAAGCCCACCAGGCTCCCCCGTTCCTGGGATTCTCCAGGCAAGAACACTGGAGTGGGTTGCCATTTCCTTCTCCAATGCATGAAAGTGAAAAGTGAAAGTGAAGTTGCTCAGTCATGTCTGACTCTTAGTGACCCCATGAACTGCAGCCTACCAGGCTTCTCCATCCATGGGATTTTCCAGGCAAGAGTACTGGAGTGGGGTGCCATTGCCTTCTCCGAGAAGTTATAATAAGTTGACTTCTAATAAATCCATTTTGAAGGGCAGTGGATTCAGATATCTAAAGCAACTTGATATCTTTCTCCCACAAAGAAAAACAAACTTGTTCTTCCTCTTTGTTTTGGTAAATAGTATCCTTGTTCAGTTAAGTCAGATCTTTGTGTTGATGTCCATTAGTCAAAGACCATCAGATACATGCTCACAGTAAACAAAATCAGGTTTGTTGATGCTTTCTGCAGCAAGAAAGCCACTCACCATAGGGAGCCATGTGGTGACTCAGCATGACTTTGCTAAACAAACTTAGAGAATATGGGCTTTTGTTAGATAATTTTGGGGAGGATTCAGGTAATTGGAGAAGATTTGCTGTGGATTAGGTACTGTCAAGAAATGAGGCTAAGGGACTTCCCTGGTGGTTCAGTGGTTGGGACTTTGCCTTCCAATGTGGGGTGCGGGTTCAAGCCCTGGCTGGGGATCTGGGATCCTACATACCTTGTGGCTAAAAAACCAAGGCATAAAATAGAAGCAGTATTTAACAAATTCAATAAAGAGTTTAAAAAAAGATAAGAAGTGAGTCTACTTCTTTGATTGGATATCTTAATAAATCTTATCCCAGAAGTGAGATGACCAGGCTGAGGCTAAAACTATAATTGGTAAGGAAGCAGCAGTCACTTGTGTTAGCTAGAATTTTTTTTTTGGTGATTGTGCAGACCTTGCTTTTATCTGTATTCAGACAGACTCAAATTGACTTGGTTTTGCCTCACTTCCATCATGGTCTCAGAGAACCTTTTTTCTGATGTTGGTGATCTGTGGATTCCATTTGTCAGAAAAGCGCCACAATCTAACATATGAGTGCTGGGCTACTTCTTAGCTATGAGAGGCTGTTTTCTCTTTTTTATTTGTTTGGAATAGATGTAGATGATGAGATAGCATATGGATAGCAGGAAGATGGATTAAGAGTATTTAGACAGGGTTTATGAGCAAAGAATTTATATGTGATTGGATATTTTATGTGTGAGAGGCAGTAGAGAAACTTATTCTGTTTGAAATATATCAGTAGAGCCTACTGTTAATGTTGAAGCAGAGATGTCTAGATGGTTTATACTTTACTAGGGGAAGTGGGGTTGAGGGTGGGGTTATATATCAATCATATATTAGGCTTTTTAAAATGAAATGTTTCACATATTTACCGTGTGCCAGACACTTAAGTGCTTAAGTGATCACACTTAAGTGATCTCTCTTAATTTCTTGGGTTGATTGGGTTAGAAAGGAAGGATGGCTATCCCTGGCATTTGAGAGTCAGAACCAAACTGGAGGTCTGAGTTGGGCCAGTGGTATTAAGTAATGTTTAAGAGTATGAGTTTCATCATAATAGGTTGGATTTGAATCCTGCCATCACCTCCCAATTAGTAGTGATAAGATTTTTCAAAAGTTTCCTAACCCCTTAGAATCTCTGTATTATACAGATTTAAATGAGCACTAATAATAATACCATCTTCAGATGATTGGCTACACTTGGCACTTAGTAAACACTGGGTATACAATAGCTGCTGTTACTGAAACTCCAGTACTTTGGCCACCTCATGCGAAGAGTTGACTCATTAGAAAAGACTCTGATGCTGGGAGGGATTAGGGGCAGGAGGAGAAGGGGACGACCGAGGATGAGATGGCTGGATGACATCACGGACTTGATGGATTCTGAGTGAATTCCGAGAGATGGTGATGAACAGAGAGGCCTGGTGTGCTGCGATTCATGGGGTCGCAAAGAGTCGGACACGACTGAGCGACTGAACTGAACTGAACTGAACTCTTGTTGGCTGTGTGCCTTTGGACAAATCATAAAACTCACATCCTCAGTTCTGACATCATTTTACAGGGTTGGTATAGGGATCAAAAAGTGTACATGGAAGTACTTTAGAAAGAAAGCACTTATATACAATAAAATAGATGTTAATGTATATTGTCTCTCAAGTGTTTGAATTTACTTGAAAAATAAAGGACTGTGGTTGGGTTTTGATGTTTCTGGATCAAGTTATGTAGGATGTTGAATGTTAGGATGAGAAATTTCAGTTTGATGCTGTGGACTTTAGAGGTTCAGCTATCAGACAGATTTCAGAGCAGGAGGATGAGATAAAGAAAACAGTGGCCTAGGAACTTGGAATTGGAAAGACAGAGCCTAAAGGTTCAAAGACCATATCTAGGAAGCTAAATTTCAGGCTAAGTAGATAATGGTGCCCCAGGTAGGTGAAATGGTAGTAGAAGTGAAAAATCTGAGGTATTTCTAAAGAATTACAATTTAATTACAAGTTGAAGTTATAATTAAGCTGAAGTTGAAGCTATAGATATAAAAACAACACAGGCTTCTTGAACTTTAAATTTGAAAATGGATTGGTCTCATCTATTCCAGTTGAGCTATTTCAAATCCTAAAAGATGATGCTGTGAAAGTGCTTCACTCAATATGCCAGCAAATTTGGAAAACTCAGCAGTGGCCACAGGACTGGAAAAGGTCAGTTTTTATTCCAATCCCAAAGAAAGACAATGCCAAAGAATGCTCAGACTACCGCACAATTGCACTCATCTCACACGCTAGTAAAGTAATGCTCAAAATTCTCCAAGCCAGGCTTCAGCAATATGTGAACCATGAACTTCCAGATTTTCATGCTGGATTTAGAAAAGGCAGAGGAACCAGAGATCAAATTACCAAAATCCGTTGGATCATCGAAAAAACAAGAGAGTTCCAGAAAAACATCTATTTCTGTTTTATCAACTATGCCAAAGCCTTTGACTTGTGGATCACAATAAACTGGAAAATTCTGAAAGAGATGGGAATACCAGACCACCTGACCTGCCTCTTGAGAAATCTGTATGCAGGTCAGGAAGCAACAGTTAGAACTGGACATGGAACAACAGACTGGTTCCAAATAGGAAAAGGAGTACGTCAAGGCTGTATATTGTCACCCTGCTTATTTAACTTATATGCAGAGTACTGCATGAGAAACGCTGGACTGGAAGAAGCACAAGCTGGAATCAAGATTGCTGGGAGAAATATGAATAACCTCAGATATGCAGATGACACCACCCTTATGGCAGAAAGTGAAGAAGAACTAAAGAGTCTCTTGATGAAGGTGAAAGAGGAGAGTGAAAAAGTTGGCTTAAAGCTCAACATTCAGAAAACTAAGATCATGGCATCCGGTCCCATCACTTCATGGGAAATAGATGGGGAAACAGTGGAAACAGTGTCAGACTTTATTTTTGGGGGCTCCAAAATCACTGCAGATGGTGACTGCAACCATGAAATTAAAAGACACTTACTCCTTGGAAGGAAAGTTATGACCAACCTAGACAGCTTATTCAAAAGCAGAGACATTACTTTGCCAACAAAGGTCTGTCTAGTCAAGGCTATTCCAGTAGTCATGTATGGATGTGAGAGTTGGACTATAAAGAAAGCTGAGTGCCGAAGAATTGATGCTTTTGAACTGTGGTGTTGGAGAAGACTCTTGAGAGTCCCTTGGACTGCAAGGAGATCCAACTAGTCCATCCTAAGGGAGATCAGTCCTGGGTGTTCATTGGAAGGACTGATGTTGAAGCTGAAGCTCCAATACTTTGTCTACCTCATGCAAAGAGCTGACTCATTTGAAAAGACCCTGATGCTGGGAAAGATTGAAGGCTGGAGGAAAAGGGGACAACAGCACATGAGATGGCTGGATGGCATCACCTACTCAATGGACATGAGTTTGGGCAAACTCTGGGACTTGGTGATGGGCAGGGAGGCCTAGCCTGCTGCAGTCCATGAGGCTGCAAAGAGTCTGACACAACTGAGCGACTGAACTGAACTGATTTAGATGTAAGTAGTAAGTTTGAAGAAATAGCCTTATGGCAATGTACAGAATTACTGGAGACTTTCGGTTTTAGGCATTTATTTGGCTTTCCCCATAATGTAGACTCAAGTGTATACAGTGCAAAAAGAAAAGTGTTGATTCAGGCTACAAGTCTCAGTGGAGCTGTAAAGAATTTGATTTTACATTAAAATAAGTATAAATGTGTTAGAAATGTTATGATTAAAATCTGTTTGCGCTGCTGTAGTTAGGGGTGAAATTACTTGAAATGCTTCAAAAAAATGATAGATGAATAGATATATGATAAATCAACAATAGAAAAATGTTAATTTTAAAATCTCAGGGGTGGGCACAGAGATGCTCACTGTAAAATTCTTTAATCTTTTGAATATTTTTGAAAGTTTTAATAATAAAATGTTGGAGGAAGAGTGGAGATATATACTGTTTGCTAAAGGCTAGTCTTTGTGTGCCCTGACTGAAGACTTGTTTTCTCTGTAGGAACTTTCCGCTGTACCTTTTGCCAGACAGAGGTAGAAGAAGATGAATCAGCAATGCCCAAAAAAGATGCACGCACACTTTTGGCAAGGTTTAATGAACAAATTGAGCCTATTTATGCCTTGCTTCGAGAGACAGAGGATGTAAACTTGGCCTATGAAATACTTGAACCAGAACCTACAGAAATTCCAGCCCTGAAACAGAGGTGAGTATAGGCTCTGTACTCTTAACAAGAATACCTTTAAGCTTGCTGTTTTTTTAACCGCCTGTACTTTGGAGAACAGGATTAGGTAAGTAATTTACTAGGAGACTAAAAACTATAAGATTAAGTGGATTCTAAGCTCTGCCACACTTGTTGTATTAACTTGTGCCTTTGATGAAATTTGTTTGTACTGAATGCAGAACAGTGTGGGCCTTAGGAAAAAATCTTTAAATAGTCAGGTTTGATTTTAAGTACTCAATCAGCTTGGGCCTGCTGCAACTCTTCTAATTGTTGGTTAGTCCCAAATTGGTTCTGCCTCTTGGGAAAATCTGAATTTTTGCCTAGTGAAGTTCTGAAGCCTGAAGTTCTTTAAGAAATACAGCAATCACTTTTTAAATTTGTATTTGAAGCATTCTAACCACACTTTTGTTGCCTTCCTTAGCTTTCAGTGCAACTTTCTTGAGAGTGAAGTATAAGTGGGTGTTACCTATGGGTTAATACTTCTTTCTGTGGCTCTCTGTTTTTATCAGTGTATCCTAATGTTTGAATTGTAGAGGCAGCCTTCATTTTGTCATGCCATAAAAAGCAGTTTATCTTCTTCTTTGAAAAGCATAAACAAGAATTGAGATCAGGGAGTACTCTCCTATTATACCCTTTTTCTTTCTTCTTTCCAGTTTCAAGCTGATGGCTTAGAGTTTATACCCATCTACTCCATTCCATAGAACCCAATAGTCCAAATTGTATAGATTTTGGGAGCACTCTTAGTATTTTATGTTCTCTGGTACAGATGTTGCTGAAAAGCCAGTTCTGGGCAGTTCTGAGCAAATTGAATTTCATTTTGGTGGTTAAAAACAATCTAATTATATGGAATGTTTTGTATATATACAAATCAATGTGAATTTTCTTTCCTAGCATATGTGTCAGTTAAAATGTCTCTATCTGTAATAATAGAACACCAATTAGAAGTAGCTTGAACAGTAAGAAAAACATTCTAGCATGACCAAAAGTCCTTAGGTAGCACAGCTCAGAATTAATTTCACAGCTCAATTACATCTTCAGGGATCTAGATTTGTTCCATATTTACTCTGCTGAACTCAGCCTGTTGGTTGTCCTCTTGGGACCACCCGGGGAGCTAGCTAAGATGGCCATGTCTTTCTAGGTATCACATATAGATGAAAATGTTCAAGTGCAGAAAATGGGACCATTCCTTCCTTGTGTCCTGTTTTAAGATGGAAGAAAGCTTTCTCAGAGGGACACCTTCACTCTGCTGTATCCACCAATGTCGCACTGGCCAGAATTGCTTATTTGCTTATTTCTAAACCAGCATCTCACAAAGAAAATGAGATCACATGATTGGTGCTTAGACTGGTTAAGGTTTACCTCCTAGGACTAAGTAAGGTCCCAGAGTCCTTTGAAGCAAATAGCCATCAGTACTTGAATAAAATCGATGAACAAAGGAGAGGAGCCATAATTGGTAGGCAGCCAGCATCATCCACATTACAGATAGCCTTAAATTTTTCTTACTGGTTGTTGGTCTCTTATCAAGAATTTATTTGTTATATCTTTTTCTGTGCGTTTAAATAATACTGCAACCCTGTCAGAATAGCCCGTGAGGGAAATTTGTTTTACAAAAATACATACATTTTAAGCTTATGGGTTATTTCATATTGAAGTGTGTTTTAGACATTTTCTCTGATTGCTTTCTGTACAGTGTATAATATTAATACTATTTGTGAATTATACTTGTGTTTCCTCCTCTAAATATAGTTTATCTTCTTGTTTGTTAAGATCCTTCCCCACTGTAGTAATATTCATTCACCACCATTGGCATTCTACCTCTGTTGTTCCACACTCGCCACAGTCCACCTCCCATTCCAGGACCTTTACTTAGGTATCCCTCAGTCCATGCTGGAGATAAGTCTGAGCAACTTGAGAGGCCTAACGGCAGCTCAGTATATCAGATCACCTGCTTCTCATTAGGAGTGATGGAAATACTAATCAAAAAAGAGGCTACTCAACAGCTTGGTCAATAAGAAGAAAGGGGAAATGAAAGCAGGCAAGAAAGATAGAATGGGGTACTTGGACTTCCAGCCAGAACAAAATACAATTGCTTCTACATAGTTAAGAACAAGACTGTTAAGAACTAGGTTAGAAGGTGTTACTCTGGCTAAGGTGGCCTCACCAGCATTTGACAAGCTCCACTGCTTGTATCCAACATCCTGGAAGTGGTGTTTATTTAGGTTTTCTGTACTATAGGCTTTATTTCAGAGCACAACAGTTTTGTAGTAGCCACCCTGCCCCAGCACAAGAAAAGGAAAACATCAAGAGAGTGGTGTGGGAGTACACAGACAATAGTAATGCATTATTTTGTTTAAAAAATTGGTGGCATGATTGTTTGTTTGGCTCCTGTAACCAATTAATTCTAGTTAATCCCTAGAACAGGAACCAGAGGCTGCCTCTGCAAAACTGCCAGTGAATTTAACCCAAGAACTACTGATGAACAGTTCCAGCCTTTCAGCAAGTCGACCCACTGGTGATACTTAGTTTTCCTGTCCTTCCTAAATGGAATTTCTTGCCAGTAACCTCTCCTTTTCCATCATATCTTACTTAACACTCACCTTAAAAATCTTTAAAAATTTAGTTTTGAAATAATATTCTTCCCTCACCCCTGAGTAAGAGTTACATCTTTTAAAAATTCTACAATTGTTTAAGTAATATAAAAGGATTAAAAACTAAATTGTCACTTTGGTCATCTTTAAGTGAAATGTGTACATTCTCTCCATAGGAGAAATTTAAGCATGCAGAAGAAGTAAATTTTGATATCTCTCACCTGGATTTTCTTTAGTGTCACATTTGCTGATGATTTGACTATATATTTGGTGAAGATATAAATAAAATCTGCGTAGTCAGTTCTCCATGCTTAAAAATATCTTAAAAAAAATTCTTCCAAATCTAATAATTTGTTTAACTTGTGGCCAAATCTTTCCTGCCTCAAACCAAAATAAAACCAATCTTGAGTTTCTGTAATGGAGTAATGAAAACAAAAGACCTTTTAAAAGTAGTCTTATATTCACATTTATTTGTATTGTCCTACCGAAAGTACTGAACACTTACTAACCTTCAGAAGATAGTCTTCAGAGTTAATGCTAAAGATACAGCATAGATGACAACTATGTGTTCAAGATGATATGGAGAAATAGTAGCTTCAGAAAGACTGAGTAGATCATTTAAGAATCTGAGTGAAGGAGCAACAGGACAGGATGGAGTTGGCCAAGTCAGAACTAGAGAAACATTGAGTGGGTGGAAAGAGACAGAAAAGGCATCTGGCTAACTCAGGGAGATGCATGTGGACGCAGACAGGCATATAGGACAGGCTCAGCACAACAAGGTAAGACTATTAGCTGAAGATAGAAGAGACATTAAACGGAGTTAAGGAGACAACTGAGTGAGAGAGGAGAGACTCAGAATGTAGAGTAAGCATAGAAACATGAAAACACAGATCAGGCTAAGAGAGAAGGGAAGACTGAATGTTTCAGAGAGACCAGCTTTTAAAAAGACAACTTACATCAGACTAAGTAGAGTCATATTACAGTGAAAGCAAAAACACAACCTTTTAGAAGACAACATGGAAGAGAGAAAAGGAATGAAGAAGAACAGATATGGATTAAATTGAGATCAACATTGTAAATAATGCAAAAAGTAACATTAGAATGAATGCAGAAAGGAATAAAAGCTAGAAGGAAACCAGTTATTTGCAACTGTAACATAAGACTTTAAACTATAGCAAGACAGGTAGATGGATTGGGTACAGAGAGATGCCTCGTAGGCCTAAACTCAGAGTGGGTGAGAAGATAACTAATAAGTCTGTGGGAAAGAATGATGTACAAAGCAGCCCTGGTACAGCTAAGGGCAGTAGTTAGTGACCAGATCAACATAATTTGTACAGCTAGAGAGGGTACATTTATTATTTTTTTTCTTTTGAGGGAAAAAGTGGCAGTGGGTCTGTAGATATCCAGAGGCATGGAGGTATGAGATGAAACCAAGGTTACCTCCAGAGAAACATAGTGTTCTCAGGAAGAGATGTAATGAGCCAATCAGATATACGGACCACAGTATATATCAGCTGCTCAGTCATATATCAGTCATGTCCAACTCTTTGCAACCCCCATATATATCAGACAAGTCTTAATTAAACATGAGACAAAAAAGTTAAGCAGATGTAAGTGGGCCCAGGAAGAAATGAGGAGCAATGGAGTAAGCAGACGTGAAGTTGGATCAAAGAGAAGGAAAAATAGTGAGTGGCTTCTGAGAGAAGTGGTACAGAACTTAAAGACAAATGAAGTATTGCTTAGGCTCAGAATGAGAAAGGGTACTGCACAGGAGACAGTTCAGAGTCCATGGGAAAATTTTAGGGAAAAAATAGAGAAGTTAGAGAAATATGGAGCAAGGGAATCAGTAGACATGGAAAAGAACACAGCAAAAGGTATGGAGAAAGATATAGGGCAGGTACTAAGTGAGCGGGTAGTTCATGAAACATGGAGATAATTTATGGAATAAAACAGAGTTGTCTAAACAGAAAGGGAGGGAGAGTCATGCATAGATGTTGATGCAGAAAGCATCAGTAGCAGGCAAAGAAAGATAAGGTGTGAGCTTAGACACAGAAAATCAGGTATACTCAAAAGAGTATGGAGCAGATTGAAAGTAAAACAAGCAGAAGGAGCAGCAGAAAGACTAAAACTTAACAGAGATGAGAAAACATTGAGTGATTAGAGAAAACTAAGGAGTGATCTGGCCTGAAGCATGGGTCTTCCCTGGTGGCTCAGTGGTAAAGAATCTGCCTGCCAATGCAGGAGACACAGGTTCGATCCCTGGTCTGGAAAGATCCCATATGCCACGGAGCAGCTAAGCCTGTGGGCCACAACTGTTGAGCCTGCGCGCCCCAGCTACTGAGCCCACGTGCTGCAACTACTGAAGCCCTCAGGCCCTGAAGCCTGTGCTCCGCGACAAAATAAGCCACTGCAATGAGAAGCCCTTGCACTGCAATGAAGAGTAGTCCTTGCTCACTGCGACCAGAGAAAAGCCCATGCAGCAGTGAAGACCCACCACAGCCAAAAATAAATAAATAATTAAAAAAAAAAATCATGGCTAGTAGAGGTAAAAAGCTAAACACAGTAGACTCAGAAATAGATTATGGTTGCCATGGAGAAGAAATAATGGTTGGAGCTGGATATGGAGAGTCAGAGTAGGTGCAGAGATGGTGAGATACAACTTGACAGAAAAGAGGCTAATCTCTGCATGAAGATTTGCCTTATTTGGTGAGTTGCAGAAGAACATTGATTCTGAGTTGAAGTCTGACTTTGTAGAATATTTTTTTAGTTTTCTCAGCACACGAAAGACAGGGAAAAGCCCATAGAACTACTTTGAATTCTTCTGCATTCAGCTGAAAAGATGCTTTTAAAAATATAACATGTGTTTTGTTTTAAAACAAAATTTTCATCAAAGATTTTACTGGCAGAGAGTTTTGCCAGACTAGTGTCTGTAGGTGGTCTATGTCACTGTATCTTTCTCTCCTCTCACTAAGTATATTTATTGAAACATCTTAATCTATCCAACCTCAAGCATTTGTACACACCAGAGGATTCAGAGTTTAAGGAACTTAAATATAAATATGATGTGTTCTTCTAACCAATGTAAGCTTCACCCAGAGATAAAAGAGCAAATTCTCAGAATTATTAAAGCATGTGTGCATGATTACATTTATATGTAATACTTCAGTAGCCACTTCCCCAGCTGCCCTTCTTTTCTTGCACTGACTTCAAGTTTTCTTCTTTCTTTCCTCCTCTGATCTTTTTATGTAGCAAGGACCGTGCAGCAACTGCTGCTGGAGCTGCTGGCCTGGCAGGTGGGCACCACCGGGAAGCGTGGACCACCAAGGGTCCCTCCTATGAGGACTTATACACTCAGAATGTTGTCATTAACATGGATGACCAAGAAGATCTTCATCGAGCCTCACTGGAGGGGAAATCTGCCAAAGAGAGACCTATTTGGTTAAGAGAGAGCACTGTCCAAGGAGCATATAGTTCTGAAGAGATGAAAGAAGGTAAGAGTAGAAGTTAGTAAGATGAATATGTCTTGAGTTCAGTAGAAAATAAACTTGACTTGGTAAGAAATTTTGCCTGGGGAATTCTTAGTTTTATTGAAAACCATCCCCCATCTGTTTTATAAAACAGTTGCCTTATAGCAGAAAGTAAATTGAGAAATAAGCAGTAAAACCAACCAGTATTCTTGTATTATCCTTCAACTTAGTTGAAATAACAGAGACTTTTTAAAGCTGTTTTTAGATTTGAGAAATTATCATTGTTTTGTCTTAATTTCTTGCAAAAGTACTCTTGTATGCAAAATGGCCAAATTCATTTCTTCTTTAATCTTCTGTTGCCTTTTTACATGCATTTTTATTTCTTTGAATTGGGAGCCTTAACTATATACTAGCCCATACTTTTTATGTTGCCTCCTCATAAGTAAAAAGGAGTTGTGTCACTTGAAATACATAAAAAGATACCTCATGAATAAAGAACAAGTATCTCACCATCCAAGAAGATTGACAGAACTTTATACCAGAAGGTTTTAGAAATCTCTGTGAGCCCTGAAGTGTTAACAATTGCATAATAATCAGAAGTTTGAGAGCTGCACCATTTTACTTTATAAATTTTAGTCTCAAATTACTGGATTTAGAGACTTTGGATGGTGATGGTTTAGGAGTAGGTAGGAAATGGGAGGCTAAAACTGGACAAATATTACTCAGAAACTGGAAAACGGGGGTGAAATAGGGAGTCTGTACCTCTAATCAGATTTCATTAGTATTATAACCTACCTGCCCCTATCCTAGGTTATGTATCATTGCCAATGTATCACTGAGTCTGGTTCTTTAATGCTGAAGAATCATCAGTAACTAAAAACCACTTGTTTACTTTTTTCCTAACCGCTTTCTCCTTCATAATTAGCATTTCTTTTACTAAGAATGTATGCTAAGAATTATAAAAGTAGTGTGGAGTTGGGTAGTGATGGTAAAAGCAGGTAATGCCCCTAGTGTGATTCTCTTTAGTTTTTTAATTCCAACTGGAAAAAAATTTCCCTTGGTAGTCGTACTTCAGTCTCCCTTCTTCCCATTGATTACCTTGGCTGTGATGTTTAGTTATTTTGATGCAAGTTATTTTAGATTACATGGTAGTTAGTCTGTCAACTATTTAATGGTTTGTTTTCCCCGGCTTGGCTTCTTGCCTATTCTTGAAGCAACAAGCCTTTTTTTCTGTGAACTTAGTAACAAAATCGAAGGAAATAAAACTATTATTAGCCAGTGTTATATACAATTAGGCTCATAAGTTTAACATTCAATGTTTATAATTCCAATCCAATGTTTATAATGTTTAGAATGGTGGAATTTAAATCATAAGGACTTTAAATAAGTCATTTAGCCTTGGTTCCCTTTTGTGAATATTTCCTTCTGTGTATAAAATAGTATATGCTGTTAGGTCTAAATTTGCTCTCATTAGGTTTTGTGATAGTTGAATAGACTCTATCCAGTGAACTGTAAAGTGAGTCTTATTTGTCCTACACTTTATTTTCTTCAGAGTTCAATTTACTTTAATATCTTTAAGAATTTCATAGACTTCAATCATGTCCTCATTACTTAGTGATAATTCTAATTCTTTTCTACTCTCCTTACAAATCATTCTCTTCCCCCAAGTCATTTCCACCTACATTTTGTGTCTTATTTTAATTGTCTTTTTCTGGACTATCTCCAATTGTAATATACTTTACTTGAGACCTAATGACCAGAAAAATACATATTATTTATGAATGATTTTATCATTAATTATTTGAGTTTAATTTCAAATATCCTTCAGGTTTTACATGACTCTCTCTTGCTTTGGTTCTGGAAGCATATTAAGACAAGTTTAGAATTATTTGCAGAAATTTTTTTCAGATCCTCTCCTTCCCTTTATGTGGTAGCTTAGATCAGGTTTTTAAATATATTTTAGATTATTTTTTGCTAGGCAGATTTTCTTATACTATGCCAGTACTAAAATAGATCTAGGGACTTACCTAGTGGCCAGGGGTTAAGACTATGCAATCCCGGTGCAGAGGGCATGGGTTTGATCCCTGATTAGGGAACCAAGATCCCTCTTGGTGCACAGCAGAGCCAAAAAAAATTTTTAAACTAAAAAAAAATCCCCCAAACTCAGCAGGTTTGAAAAACAAACTAGATCTGACACTCTTATGCCCACTTATTCAACCTTCAGCTCTTCCTATATTTTTTGGGTGTTAGTTTGGGCTTTAAGTACCCAGAATCGCTTAGCTCATCAGCGAACTTGACGGTTTCCCAGTACACATCTTCTTCGTAATCTATAACTCTGTTAAATAAGACAGTTCCTAGAACTGGTTTTTTTGCTTTACCATTTAGAGATTTCATTTATCCTTATTTTTTTGTCTTCTGTCTATAACAGACAATTCCTTTTTTGCCTAAGTCTCTCAGGAACCTTGTCAGAAATCTTTTAGACATGACTTCATTTAGTTATTGCTTGCATACATTACTTGTCTTTTTTTCCCCTTGAAACACTACATTGGCAATAAGGACCCTAAGGAGGAGGGTCAGCCGCTGGCACTATTTTTAAATAAATGGTGAAGTGTGATTTCAGTTCTCACGTCTACATCCATGTTATCAAAAAACTTGTTTTCTCTGATCTAAACTTTTTAACTTCTCAATTCCTATTTCCTTTTCTCTTTCTTATATGTTTCATCTTAGGAGTTCTATCTATACGTTGTAAAAATGTCCAAGGTTACAACTAATTCATTCTCATATGTTAGTGAGAAGATGGTTTCACTTTATCCATGGCCAGAATTGGGCATAGCAACCAACCCACCCCAGTATGCTTGCCTGGAGAATCCCACAGATAGAGGAGCCTGGTGGGCTACACTCCATAGGGTTTCACAGAGTCGGCCACAAGGAGTGAAGCAACTTAGCCCACACGGGTCTTCTCTTGATAATGATAATAGATAACACTAATCTAAGTGCCAGACCTTTGCAGATATGCACTTAATCACCCTGGTAATCCAGTGAGATAAATACTGTTTTCCACCCTTTTTGTACTTCAGAAAACTGAAGCAGAAAAAGATGAAGTAGCTTGGCCAAAATAACACATCTAATAAATGTTAGTCAGGATTTGAATAAAGGAGTCAGGTTTCAATCAACATTTTAATTTCTTTTATGTGTTTTAAATGGCATTATATTTGGTATTATTTTCAGAATACAGGATGCAAGTATTTTTCTTAAATTCTTCATTTGTAATGTGTACACAAAATGATAGGAAGTGTATGATGGGAGAAGTGTCCTTTCTGATACTAGATTCCTAGATAGAGTTCAAAGTACACTTAATTTGCTTCAGCAGAATAAGCTGCTGTTTATTTACTCATTCATCAAATATTTATTCAGTACCTAACAAGCAGTAGGCACTATTCTGAGTGCATGGGATATATCACTGGGTGAAAAAGGTAAATATCTGTTGTGGAGAACTGACATTTGTGGAAAGTAGGTGACAGAGACACTAGACATGAAGTACTATGTTAGAAAATAAATGCTATATGGAAAAAATAGAGCATTAAGAATATAGAGGTAGGGGTGAATTGAAAGAATGTAAAATTTGAGTAAAGACATGAAAGATGCAAGAGAGTATAGGTACCTAGAGGAAAAATATCCCAGGCAAAGGAAATGGGCAGTGAAGAGGGCCTGAGGTAGGAATATGTGTATGGTGTGCACGGGGAATACTGTGGAGGCCACTGTGACTGGAGCAGAACGAGCAAGGGGTAAGAGAAGGGATAAGTGGTGGGGCTGGAGGAGTTCAGATGATGTGGGACTTTATAGGTTATCGTAAGGCCTTTGGCTTTTGCCCCAAGCAGGATGAGGAGCTTTATTTTGATGTCCTGTTATGCCAGCTACAAACTTGGTCCTTCACAGACATTATTTCATGTTCTTAACCAGAGCCCTAGAAGCCAAACACTTTTATCATCCCATCTTATAGAAAAAGGTACCGAAGTTTAGAGACTAAGTAACTTGCCCAAAGTGTTACAGCTTGCATGTTGGATGAACCAGGGTTCAGATCCAAGCTATATGTCTCTTAAAACCCATGTGTAGGGACTTCCCTGATGGTCCAGTGGTTAAGAATCCACCTTGCCATGTAGGGAACATGCATTTGATCCCTGGTTGGGAAACTCAGATCCCACATGCCACAGGGCAACTAACCCTGTGTGCCCAGTGAAGATCCCATTGTGCCCCAACTGAGACTCGATGCAGCCCAATCAATAAGTAGATATTAAAAAAAAAAATCAAAACAGACCCAGGTACAGTTGACCTTTGAACATAGGGATTAACCTGAGTATAACTTACATTCATAGTTCCTTCACGTCCATGGATTCAACCAACCATGGATCATATATTACTGTAGTACTTACTGTTAGAAAAAATAAGTAAATCCATGTATAAGTGGGCCTGCACAGTTCAAACCTACATTGTTCAAGGGTCAGCTATACTTACGGTTTATGTTACTTAAGCTCTAGTTTGTGAGAAACATTTTGAATGTCTTTTGGACAGTAGCTCAAAAAAATGAAACCAGCGAAATCTGTGTTATATTATCCTATATTTAAATATATTAAGCTTTTATATTTTATTAGCTGTAAAGGGGTGCCTTTTTTATTTAGGAATATTGACTTTCTGATTTTCTCTTTCCAGGAGGCATAGATATAGACTCATTTCAGGAGCATGAAGAAGGCCACGCAGGGCCAGATGATAATGAGGAGGTCATGCGAGCATTGCTCATTCATGAGAAGAAGACCCCATCTGCCCCTGCAGGTTCAGTGGGGGCGGCTGCTCCCATGACTGCTGCCAACGGCAGTGACTCTGAGAGTGAGACCAGCGAGTCAGATGATGACTCTCCACCCCGTGTGGCCACTGTGGCTGCCCATCATGGGGAGGAGGATGAGGAAGATGATGAATTTGAGGAAGTAGCAGATGACCCCATTGTTATGGTGGCTGGCCGTCCGTTCTCCTATAGTGAAGTGAGCCAGAAGCCAGAGCTGGTGGCCCAAATGACACCAGAGGAAAAGGAAGCATACATAGCAATGGGACAACGCATGTTTGAGGACCTTTTTGAGTGAGCTTTCCCTACCTTTTCCTCCTTTCTCTAATGCTCGTTTCAAAAAGAGATTTCTTACCTTTGAAGAAATGTGTTTAATGGCTTTCTGCCCTTCTTGATGTAAAGCAACTGTTAATCTTGTGCAAACAATAATGGGAGAGAAAGTTTGATTATTCTATGCCAGAAACTTCCCCCACAAGGTAGGTTAGCTATAAGCATTCCCTTTCCTATTACTACAGTATTAATATTTTGCTATATTCCCTTATCTAATCTTTTTTCTTTGCTTTTTAAGACTCATTTTTCTCCCTTCTGAAATAAGTGTGACAAGTCTATAAGGTAAATTCTTCCTGTCTGCCTGTCAGAAGCCCATTATGATGGGTTACAGTTTCAGTGATCATGTCCTTTTTATCTGTTCTGACCAAGCATTCCTAACAGCCCCTGATATTGCTGCCAACCAAGCACCTTCACAACAGGCAAGTCATTGATGTAGGAAAAAAAATCTTAAAGCTTCACATTGCCTCACGGTTGAAGATGGAGTCATTGTGTAAGGGGAGATGAGAGTATATGTGGAAAGAAGATGGTTATGCCTATATCTCATGATTAATATGTAAACCAAAATTGGTGTGTTTAGAACTGACTTGACTGACAGATGTTGTTGTTTTGCTTACTGCCTTGTGGTTTGTATATTGGATAATAGAAAACAGAAAGTGTGTTTGGAAAGTCCTTAGGAATAAATTAGAGAAAAAAAACGTGGGCTTAGGATAAGGAGTCCATGTAAAGTACTGAAGAGTTGAGAGCATTTGAAACAGTACCCTTTAAAATTGTCTGAATTTGTACTGATTTAGAAAGCTGAGACTGGTACCCTTCTTTTTCAGTTCTTCCACAGTGCTGTAGATTGTTTAAAGAGGTCATTGTAGCAGAAATCAGCATATAACAATTGACTGCTCCTTTGTTTTTTTCTCTCAACCTTTTTGAAGGCCTTCTTTGTCTCTTTTGATTCTTGTCAAGCATGGTATTTTAGAGTGCATCCAGTATATTATTAAGCATTGTAACCTCAAGGAAAATAGTTTATTTTTGGTTCTGATATGTAGCATGGTATTATTCCCAAAGGCAGAACTTTAAAGAACTTTCATACAAGGGTCTGCAGTTGTATTTTTTGTAATATTTTCCCTTGCATTGTCATTTTTAGGTATTTATCATTTTCTAGCACATGTGTAAAGTTAAGATAGATTTTAGAGCATCTGAGCCTTGTGTGAAGTAATGTTTCATTAACCTGGGTTGTATTAATGACTAAATATTGACAATAAATCTATTTTATACTGACTGAAATGTGTTAATTTCTAGCTCTGTAACATCCTGGAGCATAATTAAAATGAATACTTTTCCCAATGAAGAAAAGTGTTTCAGAAGTTTTTTCTTATTGGCATTGTTTCAAATAGTAGATGTAGTTGTATGTGATCTAAACTTTTTTCTGGCCATAAGTTGCCTTAAGAATGACTTTAAGTATGTACCTTCTGCAAATAGGGCTATTCAACTTTTAAACGTTGTTTTCTAAACATTGATAGTTTAGAAAGAGGTTCAGTAGTAATCAGATGTTAAGTTTTGAAATGTAGTTCTAGGTGAACTGTCAGCTCTTCATTTAGGTGAATACTTGTTTCTTGCTGTTTTTTTCTTGATCTCACTTGCATGTTCTTTTTCCTAAAGCTACTGTTCTATTTTTCTTATCTGTTATCTATTCTTTCATCTCCCTCTTGGAGTCTGTGTTATAACCTGTGACTGTGCTGAAATTGTTCAGTTTTTTTTTTTAATGTCTTATTTGTTATTTTCATTATTTCCCAATTTCTTTGGCTGCTCTTTGGCTGTTCAACCCATCTTTTCCTTGAAACATTTTTTGTTTGGTATCCTAGCCATTACACTGGCCAGGTTTCTCCTTACTTTAGGAAGCCTCCATGCTTCCCTGGCTTCTTTACCTTGCCTCTGCACCATCTGTACTGACTCACAGTAACCATGGACACAAGTCTGTGTGGCAGATTTTCACTGAAGTCTTGTATTATAGTAGAGGGCAAGGCATGGTCAATGGGAGGGATTCAGCATTGAATAGTCAAGGAATGTGATACACATTCTTGTTCTGAAAGAGTTTCTTTGCCATTCTCACATGTTTCATCCCAAGTAGAGTGCTGTAATATTTCAGCTTCCTTTTTCCTTCTCAACATCACCTTTTTCTTCCCAAAGGCCTTGGAAAGTTATAAATGTATTAGAAAAAATAACTTAGTTCTATATTTTATTCCTGTTCCAAGTATGACCTTGAAAGATCCTATCATATTCAAAGTGGTCTATCAGAATGTTTCCCTAACTAAGAAACCAATTTTCTACCCACTTTTTCCCCCTTCCCCCACTTTGCCACTTTTTTCTCCTCTCACTGCACTAAATAAATATTCCTCATACACTTGACCAAAGTCAGGTGATGAGTAAACAACTTTGGCTGTAGGTAATCGAGTCATAGCTTTATATCTGCTGGAAGATTGCTTCCAATCTATCTGCCCTTGTAGCTGAAGCCTTTTTCTCATTTAGATACAACATTTTTTCCAGAACACCTTAAGGAGCATTAACTTTAAATGATTAAAAGAAAATATCCAATTTGGCATAGCGTGGAAGTCAGGAGACTAGGTTCTAGTCCCAGTTAACTAGACACTTGCAGTGTGACACTATTACCTGATGTCATCTTCCTGGGCTAATTTCTCAGTTGTCAATAATGAGAGGATTATGGTAGGATCACCAATATTCCTTTCTGCTCTGATATTTTATGAAGGTAAGTGGTAGCTAACGCGTTTTAAAGTGAGGCTGAATAATAATAACAAAACAACAAGAAGAAGTCTTTTGATGTGCTACAGCACTTCAAGCCAGTTGAAGGATATTTTAATGGAAGGGCTGGTGTAGATAGCAGCTTTAGGATATAGAATGTAGAAAACCAGAGCATAAGCAATTACTAACTAGGTTTTTGTCTTCCAGTCCTGCCAAGGTACTTCATTTCTCAATAACTGAGGAGGAAATAATTGAATATTTCATAACTCTTTTTGGTGTCATTTTGAGATGAATAGACAGTGAATGGGAATGAGATTGGGAAGAGCAGTGCCTCTTCTTTCTACCAGTTGGCTGTTTGGCTAGATTCCCAGCCATTACTACAATAGAAAATCTTACATGTATAGTTTCTTGTTCTCCTTATTCCTGGGTTTAAAAAAAAAAAAGTAACTAGGAGATGACAATCAAAAAACAAATACGAAAATCTTTAGAATTTAGAAATTGGTATAATCCATCTTCTATTAGTTCAGCATTTTGATTCCATGAAAGCTGTTTCACATTGTTATCTCTAGCAGAGCTATGCTACTATCACTTAAAATTTTTTCTTTTTTAAATCTCCTGGGGAAATGAGGAAAATTTTCAGAAAGGAACTAGAACTATGACACTAAACTTACTGTCCTTTCTATTGGCTTTTTATATTATAAAAGCAAAATAAACTGTGAAGAAGATAAGTACAGGTATTCGTAAAACATGTAAAGCCGAATGGGTTGAAACAGGAAATGCCTTGAAACCTTGCTTCTTCCTTTGAAGAGCTAAAAGGAATGAACTAATTCTAGTGGGTCCTCAAGGAAAAGAACAAGCACCTTAACCTCTCTTCAGAAAGATCTTGCTGTCCTTCTGAGTACTAGAGGCTGCCATTCCTATTCCAGTTGCAAAGCAAATAGGTCTCTAACATGACCCAGTTTCAGCAATCAACCCACATTTCCCATCACACAAAAGTACATTATCACTTACCTGATGTAAATAAGTCTGAGAAATTTGTGTGGAAACAAAGGCTAGTGCCAGGTGCTAAAGTGCCTTTAATCACATTAAGGCATGTAGAATAGTTGTACAATTTGTTGTTATATAAATATATTATTTAAAAATTCATCCAATAAGATTTATATATATATTTCCATATCCTTTGTTGACAGTGTGTATCATCCCAGACCTTTTCTAGACCTTTTGAAACAACATACACTCATACCCACAAATACACTGCAATGCTTTTTAAGTGAATACAATCATATATACATTGCCCATACATACATTGCTATTTGTTTTTGAAATATCTTGAAGATCTTTCTATATCTGTATATTTAAATCTGATTCATTTTTAAAAATAAGGACTAGGTTGAATTGTATAATTATGTGGTGGTTTGTATAACAGTTCCCTTCTCGAATGGCATTTAGGTAGTATCCAGTTTTTCACTATTAAAGTGCTATAATGAATTAGCCTTATATATCCTTATTCTATATTTCTATAGGATAGAACCATAAAAGAGAAGTAGCAAGTCAAAGGACGTGTCCATCTTAAACTGATCAGTTCAGTTCAGTCGCTCAGTCGTGTCCGACTCTTTGCGACCCCATGAATCATAGCATGCCAGGCCTCCCTGTCCATCACCAACTCCTGGAGTTTACCCAAACTCATGTCCATCGAGTCGGTGATGCCATCCAGCCATCCATCTCATCCTCTGTCGTCCCCTTCTCCTCCTGCCCCCAATCCCTCCCAGCATCACAGTCTTTTCCAATGAGTCAACTCTTCTCATGAGGTGGCCAAAGTATTGGAGTTTCAGCTTCAGCATCAGTCCTTCCAAAGAAATCCCAGGACTGATCTCCTTTAGAATGGACTGGTTGGGTCTCCTTGCAGTCCAAGGGACTCTCAAGAGTCTTCTCCAACACCACAGTTCAAAAGCATCAATTCTTCAGTGCTCAGCTTTCTTCACAGTCCAACTCTCACATCCATACATGACTACTAGAAAAACCACAGCCTTGACTAGATGGGCCTTAGTCGGCAAAGTAATGTCTCTGCTTTTGAATATGCTGTCTAGGTTGGTCATAACTTTTCTTCCAAGGAGGAAGCGTCTTTTAATTTCATGGCTGCAGTCACCATCTGCAGTGATTTTGGAACCCCCAAAAATGGAGTCTGATACTGTTTCCACTGTTTCCCCATCTATTTGCCATGAAGTGATGGGACTCGATGCCATGATCTTCGTTTTCTTAATGTTGAGCTTTAAGCCAACTTTTTCACTCTCCTCTTTCACTTTCATCAAAAGGCTTTTTAGTTTCTCTTCACTTTCTGCCATAAGGGTGGTGTCATCCAAATCACTCTTCAAAAAAACCATTGGAGAATTTTAAGCAGGGAAACAATTAGTAGCATTGCTGTTGGGTTGGAATTGAAACCTGAAGATTATTAAGGTGATTTCAATAGTTTTAGTAATAGAGGGCTTCCCTCATAGCTCAGATAGTAAAGAATCTTCCTGCAGTGCAAGAGACCCAGGTTCAATCCCTGGGTTGGGAAGATCCCCTGGAGAAGGGAATGGCAACCCACTCTAATATTCTTGCCTGGAGAATTCCATGGACAGAGGAGCCTGGAGGGCTACAGTCCATGGGGTCACAAAGAGTCATGACTAAGCAACTAAAACACACACACACAAAGTCTGTGGGGATGGAAAGGGGACAGGTTTAAGAAACTTTGGAGAGGTGGCATTACTGGACTTGGTGACTGTTTGAATATAGCACTACCCTGGATGAAGCTGTCTTCTGACTGAATGGTTGTTCCATTTATCAAGATTGGAAATACAGGAGGGAGAGCAGAGTTTATTCTTATTTCAGCTCGCATCTCATAAATGGCACCATCATTTCACCTACATCCTCACACCAAAAGTGTAGTAGTTGGTCATCACATCCTGTTCATCAGCAAGTCCTGTCAGACTCAAAATATAATCTAATTTATATAACCTAAGTTTGAAGGTAGAGCTGAGAGGACTTGCTAATAAATTGAAAATACATTCTAAATCTCACCTCTTATACTTCCAACACTACCAGCCTACCCCAGGCCATATTAATACCTCACCCTACCCACACTTAAAACACTTCATTGACTGTTTCTTAGAATAACATCTAAACTCCTGACCCTTTTCTGTAGGTCCTAAGAGATCTGGCCCCTGACTACTTTTATGAGCACATCTACTATTCTTCCTGTTAACTACTATCTAACAACATTGACATTCTCTGCTTTGCAAATATGCCAAGGTTTTTCTTGCCTTAGGTCTTTGCCCTGACTATATTCTCTGCATAGAACTTTCTTCTCCATTCCTGTCACTTTTTTTTCATTCTCAGCTTAAATGGCACTTTCTCAGAAAAGCCTTCTCTTCTCTTAAAGTAATGTCTTCTCCCATTCATTGTGATATTTTCCTACTTTATTTTCTTCATAACAACATTGCTGTATACAATGAACTTGTTTATTTTTTTATGTCTCTCAACTCCCCCCCAACCCCAAAAGACTAAGGACAGAATACTAGCATGTGCAATTAATTCTGGCACATGATAGGCTCTCAACAAATGTTGAATAGATGAATGGACAGATGAATTGGCACTAGGAGAACATATTCTTTTTCTCCACCAAGGCATATCATTTTGTTCCTGCCTGAATTTTATTTGTATAAATATTTCTTAATCAATTAGTTATGTTTACTTGTGGTTCATGGTACCTAAGACTGTGTCCCCAGGGTAGCAGAATATAGCTTCTTTAGTGCAACCAGTGAGATGCCTAGAAGCTTTAGTTCTGGGGAGCCATTTGCTTCAATGTTCATGTAAAAAAGAACTTAGTATTTTGTCTAGGACCACCCTGTCAAATAAGGTAGCCAACTAGCCACTTATGACAACTGAGTACTTGAACTGTATCTAGTCCAAATTGAAATGTGCTGTAAATATGAAACACATACCAAATTTTGAAGACTCAGTGTGGGATTAAAGAATGTAAAATACCTTATTAATAACTTTTATATTGATTATTTGTTGAAAAGATAGTACCGTAGATATGCTAGGTTAGAGGAAATATGCTGTTAAAGCTAATTTAACCTGTTTCTCTTTATTTCTTTTATATGGCTATTAGAAAATTTTAAATTGCCTATATTGCTGACATTTGTAGCTTGCATTGTATTTCTGTTGAACAGCACTAGTCTAGGACATTCTCTTCAGGTGCTAGAATTATGTATTGTACTTAGTGACTATATACATTTTTCCTCGTGTACAACTTTTTGACCTGAATGCCTTGCTCATGCTGCCCTCCTCCCTATCCTTTACTAGAAAGGTAGGCTTCGTTTTGTTGGTAGACTCTTTTTCTTGGGAACAATAATGAATTTTGCTTCTGGTTTAATTTTTCCCCTTTCATGGGTGAAAATGATTAGGATGAGGAGTTTTTTTTGTTTGTTTTGTGTGTTTCCTGAAGTAGGATGAAATATTAGGGATGACATCAGCAGTAGAGATAAGGAACTGAGAATTGTTGACTACCTAGACCAATTTTGTGATGTTGAAAGTGCTGCTGACTTCTCGGTAAGTGAGAAACCTGAGCATCCTGTGAAGCCACGCCAGAGACAGAGCAGCTCAGAGCCAGTCCTGAATCAGAGGAGTTGGAAGCCCAAATGGTGCTCTGTATGCGTGATCTTAACAGGCAGTGTATATGAGATTGCTCATGTGTTTGTTTCTGTCTCTCCCCTTGCTAGAATGTAAGCTCCATGAGGGCAAAGGCTTTATCTTTCTTGCTTACTGCAGTGTTCTGGCTCATATCCCTGACTCAGTATGCCTGGCACATAGTAAGTACTCATCAATAAATACTGAATGAATAAACAATTATGTTTATCCAGGCCAGGAGTAAGCCATGGCCGTTATACAAAAGACTATTTTCCGTTTGTATATCTAATTGTATACCTAATGTCTGTGATGCTATTTTGTATTAATTATCTTCCTGTTCGGAATGCTTACAGATGGTGAGTGCTGATCTACGCAGCAAAGTGCATTTTTCTCAGCAACTGGTGAAACCACCTCACCAAAACAGTGCATTTTTCCCAGCAACTGGTGAAACCACCTAACCAAAATACATCTAACAAATGCATCTAACTAAAGAGAATTTGTTCACTTAGTCTGTGTTAAGGTCATTCTTTACAGAAGAAATTGTGAAGAGCAAAGATTGTGCTATTTCTTCAACTGGAGATTTTATTTATCTCTTAATAAAATTGATGATTCCATGGTTTCCTTCATGATATCAAAGACCCAGCTTCCTTTTATCTTTATAATTAATTTTTCTTTTTTGAGGCAAGTGTTTGTTGCTTTGTGGTTCCATAATGGCCAATACTTCATCTTTCTACATACATCTTCAGGTAGAAGTGAGGGAGTAAGGCAATAAAGGTATATAACAGCTGAGTCAGTATCTCCTTCCCTTTTTAAAAAAATTGTGGTGAAATTCATATAACATAAAATCAATCATTTTAAACTGAACAGTTCAGTGACATTTAGTTTATTCACTATCCAGTTCCAAAACATTTTCATCACTGCAAAACAAAATCCGTCCCCATTAAGCAGTTGTTTTCCTTTCTCCTGGGGAAACCACAGCCCTTGGCAACTACCATTCTTCTGTCTATGGATTTACGTATTCTGGTTATTTTGTATAAATGGAATCATTCAGTATGTGACCTTTGTACATGTGTCAGTCCTTCATTCCTTTTTATGACTGAGTAGTAGTCTGTTGTGTGTGTATGCCACAATTTGTTTATTCAGTTGTTGATGGCCATTTGGATTGTTTCAGCATTTTGGCTATTGTGAATAATGTTGCTGTGAATATTCATATACATGTATTTGAGTACCTGTTTTCAATTTGAGGGGCCTATACCTAAGAGTGAAATTGCTGACTTTGTGATAATGTCTATGTGCTGCTGCTTTTTAGCATACCACCTTCCCAGCACTGTGTGCAGTAATTACTGGCACTCACTGGGGAGTAGAAAGGGCCTTGTAACCAAGATGTCTGTTTTGGAAGTGAGAGTCAACAGAGACTATTCAGAGCTCTAGGGTCTGTGACCAGAGCAACAGCTACAGAGGGCCAAGTAATAGTAGGTGTGCGTATGAAGTAAGAATTGAAGCATCCTGGATTTTCTTTTGTGAAGGAATTAGCTTCTCTGCATTGACCTTTATATCCTTTCCTGGGTTTCAGACTTTTAAGTCATAACATAGACTTATTCTGGCCATCTGAGTACTCACCTGGGGCTGTGATCTCTGTGCTCCATCCAGTTCTCTGTCACAGAGCCAATCCTTTAAGTCCAGGGTCATAGCGGGCTAATGTCTTCTTTTGGTCAAGCACGAGGTGAAGCCCTTTTGTTTGAAAATGCTTGGAAGTGTGCCAGTATCAGGGGTGGTGGTGATGGTAATTGTTAAGATCCAGAGGATGGATCCAGAACTAAATTGCCTCTCACAAGTATTTGCTCAGTATGAAGTCAGCTTTAATCAGCCCTGTTCCACCAGCTTCAAAAATGGGAGGCTGGCAGCTTTTCATTTCAGGGTAGTGACCTGCCTGGGAGGTCTAAAGAATGATTCTGACAATGTTCCAAGAGACTCCTTCCCTGCTGTTATGTGCCTGTGTGCAGGTATAATGTGTATGTAGGAGGGCAGAAGAAAGGCAAGACAGGGTGGGCCTTTCTGTTTAGTGGGTGGGTGGAGAGGACTTGGCGTGCTGTGTATGTCACTCACATTTCACATCTCTCTGACAGGCTGTAACTTTAGCAACTTTATGGATAATTTCTTTACTGCTTTTTCCACTGAGATTCATTAAGCTATCAAATTATGGCAGTGATAGGGAGACCTCTGCCTGTGTCTCCTGCATTAGTCTAGTTCCTTCAAGACTGACACAGTCCTTTTCCCTCCCTCCCGCACCTCAGCAGTTAGAAACAAAAACACCTAACAAGCAAAGAACCAATTGAAAGTCTGTGACAGTGTCTGCTTTTGCCTCCTAAACTATTTCTCAAAGAGTGTATTGGGCCACTTTGGGAATTCTTAAATATATTCTCAGTGTTTTGACCAACAGATATCTGTGATCACCATCTGTCTCATTACACTACTTCCCCATCTCCCAAAGTGCACTTGGTAAATCCCTTTTTTAAAACTTGCTATTCTGCAATAAATGCTACTTCCCTCTCCCTCAAATCCTCCCTTGATGTTCTTCCCGCCTCTGTCCTGTGTCCTCTTCTCCACAATCATCACTTCAGGAACAAGCTTCTTAAGCCTACTTCCTATGGTGGATGTGGGAGGTTTTCATTTGTTCTCCCACAGTGTGCATTTCTCCCTCACTCTCCCTCCATGTGATTCAGCTGGGATTGATGCCAGTCATAGTGACTGATTCAGAGAGGAGCATATGATCCAGGCCAGGTAATGAGAGTTACTTCAGGACTTTGGTTGAAATGAGAAAAAGGCAGTGCCTTTTTCTACTAGGGTTACTAAACTGGTAGAGTATAGCTGGTAGCAGCTGGGGACAATCTTTGTTACCATTTGAGGACAATCTGCCTGAAAATAAAACCAACACAGAGGAAGGCAGACACTATAGAGATGGAGAAACAGTGATTTCCAATCACAGTGCTTGAGCACCTTAATCTTAACATACTTGAATCCATTTTTACCTTTGTAATTATTTCTATTATGTATGTTTAGTTTTATTCTTTGGCCAATTTGGGTTGAAGTTTCCCAGGTGATGCAGTGGTAAAAAAAATCCTCCTGCCAATGCAGGAGACTTAGGAGATGTGGGCTTGATCCCTGGGTTGGGAAGATGCCCTGGAGAAGGAAATGGCAACCAACTCCAGTATTCTTGCCTGGAAAGTTCCATGGACAGAGGAGCCTGGCAGGCTGCACTCCGTGGGGTTGCAAAGAGGCAGACATGACTTGAGCATCTGAGCACACAATTGGGCTTGGGTTTCTATCTCTTGTAATTGAAAAAGTCTTGACTTATTAGTGCCCATCAGCCCACTGATATCTATACTTCACTTTGTTATTCCATCTCTCATTCAGTTGGAGATAGTCTCACCTGTATTCTAATCACTCTCAACTCTTCCCATCTCTGTTACAATCCCATACATACATTTATCTAGGGCTTTGTAGTCTACCAAGGGGCTCCCAAAGAAAGGCAGTGTCAAAGAATGCTCTAACTACTGCACATTGCACTCATCTCACATGCTGGTGAAGTAATGCTCAAAATTCTCGAAGCCAGGCTTCAGCAGTACGTGAACCGTGAACTTCCAGATGTTCAAGCTGGTTTTAGAAAAGGCAGAGGAACCAGAGATCAAATTGCCAACATCTGCTGGATCATCGAAAAACCAAGAGAGTTCCAGAAAAGCATCTATTTCGGCTTTATTGACTATGCCAAAGCCTTTGACTTGTGGATCACAATAAACTGTGGAAAGTTCTGAAAGAGATGCGAATACCAGACCACCTGACCTGCCTCTTGAGAAGCCTCTCTGCAGGTCAGGAAGCAACAGTTAGAACTGGACATGGAACAACAGACTGGTTCCAAATAGGAAAAGGGTACGTCAAGGCTGTATATTGTCACCCTGCTTATTTAACTTCTATGCAGAGTACACCATGAGAAATGCTGGGCTGGAAGAAGCACAAGCTGGAATCAAGATTGCTGGGAGAAATATGAATAACCTCAGATATGCAGATGACACCATCCTTATGGCAAAAAGTGAAGAGGAACTAAAAACCCTCTTGATGAAAGTGAAAGAGGAGAGTGAAAAAGTTGGCTTAAAGCTCAACATTCAGAAAACGAAGATCATGGCATCTGGTCCCATCACTTCATGGGAAATAGATGGGAAAACAGTGTCAGACTTTATTTTGGGGTGCTCCAAAATCACTGCAGATGGTGATTGCAGCCATGAAATTAAAAGACGCTTACTCCTTGGAAGGAAAGTTATGACCAACCTAGATAGCATATTCAAAAGCAGAGACATTACTTTGTCAACAAAGGTCCATCTAGTCAAGGCTATGGTTTTTCCAGTGGTCAAGTATGGCTGTGACAGTTGGACTGTGAAGACAGCTGAGCACTGAAGAAGTGATGCTTTTGAACTGTGGTGTTGGAGAAGACTCTTGAGAGTCCCTTGGACTGCAAGGAGATCCAACCAGTCCATCCTAAAGGAGATCAGTGTTCTTTGGAAGGAATGATGCTGAAGCTGAAACTCCAGTATTACTGGTTCTGGGTTCTATTATGACTTTGGTCCCCCATGCACATTTGAGAACCTCTTAACTGTTTCAATGCTTCACCTTCTTTGACAATCCAAGACCTCACACAAAGCCCCTTAAATCATCCACCATCCCTACGTATCTTCCTGATAATGCATTTTATGCTCCCATGGCGGGGCTGGGGAGTGTAGCCACAAAGATGCTAATTCATGCCCTGGCCCTGCTGCCTATTTCCATCTAGGCCCTTCCTGCTGTGCAGATCTCTAGATGGCTACAGACCTACAGTGGTTGCTTCTCTCTCCCTCAGCCTTTGCCAATCTGTTCATGATCTTCTTTTCTCCACTTGTTTGATGTCTGAGATCATTTTGCCTTTATATAACTTCTATAGTAAACATTGTCAGTTCCATGCTTAGCATTCATTGCTTCATTACTAGTAGTAGTACTTAATGTTTGCTAAGAGATCCCTTTCCCAAGGAGGTACATGTGCTTCAGGAGAAGCTAATTCTATAGTCATCTGTACAGTTCCTATATAGTTCCTGTATAGTCATCTATATAGTCATCTGTACAGGTCCTACTTGGGCCAAGATTAATCGTAATAGTGATTGTGCATGCATGCATGCTTAGTCATGTCCAATCCCATGGACTCTAGCCCACCAGACTTCTCTGCCCATGAGATTTTATAGGCAAGAATACTGGAGTGGATTGCCATTTCCTCCTCCAGGGGATCTTCCCGATGCAGGGATTGAACCTGCATCTCCTATGTCTCCTGCATTGGCAGGTGGATTGTTTACCACTGAGCCACCTGGGAAGCCTAGTAGTGATTATTCAGTTCAGTTCAATCACTCATTCATGTCTGACTCTTTGCGACCCCATGAACCTCAGCACGCCAGGCTTCCCTGTCCATCACCAACTCCCGGAGTCTACCCAAACCCATGTCCATCGAGTCGGTGATGCCATCCAACCATCTCATCCTCTGTTGTCCCCTCCTCCTCCTCCCCTCAATGTTTCCCAGCATCAGGGTCTTTTCCAATGAGTCAGCTCTTTGCATCAGGTGGACAAAGTATTGGAGTTTCAGCTTCAGCATCAGTCCTTCCAATGAACACCCAGGACTGATCTCCTTTAGGATGGACTGGTTGGATCTCCTTGCAGTCCAAGGGACTCTCAAGAGTCTTCTCCAACACCACAGTTCAAAAACATCAATTCTTCAGCGCTCAGCGTTCTTTATAGTGATTGTAGCTCTTCACAAATATTCCAGTTATAGTATATGCATAATAGAATTGCATTTCCTAGATTGTTTTAGGTAGGTGTGGCCATGTGACTTGCTTGGTCTATGAAATGTGAATAGAAGTGATATATGTCATTTCCAGCCAGAAGCCTTTAAGGGCTAGTGTATGATTCACCAGGTGCCCCTCTCAGATACAGTGATTGCTAAAGCATGTGTTGAGATGAAGCCGCCATCAGCCTTGGTCTCAGGGTGACTATTATGGTAGAGCTCCCCCTGCCGACATACACCAGCATATAGTTAGAACAAGAAGTAAATGTTTGCTGTTATGTCACTGATATTTGCAGTATAAGCAGGACATTCTAACTGATACAATAATCTCATCTTTATAACAGTGCCTGGGTCAAAAACCTAGTCTAAGCCAAGCCAAGTGAAAGCTACTCAGTTGTGTCCAACTCTTTGTGACCCCATGGGCTATACAGTCCATGGAATTCTTGAGGCCAGAATACTGGTGTGGGTAGCCTTTCCTTTCTTCAGGGGATCTTCCCAACCCAGGGATCGAACCCAGGACTCCCTCATTGCAGACAGATTCTTTACTAGCTGAGCCACCAGGGAAGCCCCATCTAAGCAAAGTAGTCATGGCATTTCTTAGTCAAGAAATTGGTTGAGAAAAATGCTGTGACTCACTTGGTACACTGAAATGAGAAGGGGATTTGCTGGGGCCTTGAGCAAAGAAGTTTCCTGACTTACAAGAAAGCTACCAGAAGAGGTAAATTCTCTCTTCCTCTTGATGTTATGTATAAATGTGAAGCCTGTAGTTACTATAATTACCTTGCTACAGGGATATAGCCAAAACAAGGGAGAGTGGTATCAAAAGACTCTCAAAGAAATGGTGCCAAAACCCTGATGGAATCATAACTGATCATTACTCTTTGTCTGGAATTTTTTCAGTTAGATAAGCCAATAAGTCCCTTTTGCTGTTTAAGCTATTTGAGTTGGATTTCTTATATATCTCCACAAAAGTAACCTGACAGTTGTAACTTCCTTTCTTAGTTCTTTTCTTTACTTCTCACTCATTTATGTAGTATCAGAGAAATAATAGCTAACGATAGTTCATTTATAGAAGACTTATTATGTGTCTGGCACTATTCTAAGTGCTTTCTAGACAGATTCTGATTCCATTTCAGAATAGAGAATATATGTGTGAGCTCCTTGAGAACTCTTTCTTATTTATATCTATTTCTCCCACAGTGCTGATTTGGTACAAACAGATGCTAACCAAATATTGAATAATTGAACAAATATAAATTGAGTTTTAGTCTTACAGAGTTTATAGTATTTTTGACCATCCAGGTCTCACAAACCTGAAAGACTGAGACCAACACAAGACATCGTAAATGCTGTTTAGGTACTAAACTGAAGTTCCAAAAGGCATGTTACAGGCTGTGAAGAAAAGATAGCATTATTGGGTGAAGGTTGGGAGTGAAAAGCTTTCGAAGAAAATCAGATTTGTTCTTTTAAAAAACAAAAGCAGATACGGATAAGCATAGCAGAGTGGGAGGGTGGATATTAAAGTTAGGGTAACAACAAGCAAGAGTATTGTGTCAAGAAGGAATGTGATGTACTGAAGAACATTCAGTACATTCAATTTAGGTGCTCAATAAATGTTAGATATTTTTTCTCATCATGAGACAATAGAGAGCCTTTTTCCCTTGAAATATTTGATGCGGGCTTGATATAAAAGAGATGTTATGGCCACTACTTTGACTACTTATCTCCTTACCTGCTCAAACCCCTTGCACATAGTAAGCAGTCACAGATGTTTGTAAAATTTCAGACATCCATTAATGCACTATTTCTCCCTAGAGAAAGAAGTTTCTGAGGGCTTGTCTGCCAAGCATTCTACATGTCTTCTGGCTCTCTTATCCCAATGCTGGGCACATACTGTGGCACAGTCGGACCTTAGTTAAATACTTGATTGAACTGATTCAAATTATCTGTCTTGGAAAGAACTTCTTTACCTAGTGAGCCTGGCTTTTCAGTACATCAACACTTCATCAAACCCCTGTCAGATCAGATCCTCAATAGGGTATCTTAAATGCATGCTATTAAAATACTTAAATAGAAGTCCCATCTGTTTGAATAGACTGAGCCTGATGAATCAGCCAGAGAGGTGGGAGGCTGATCCAGCCAGACATGAACCAGTCGGGTGGGGAACAGGCAGCTCTGTCTCCCTTTGCCACCCCAGAGTGCTTATGCCAGAATGTACAGATTTATAAACAGAAATCAGTTAGCAAAATATGAGGGCTGAAGCATGCCACAGGGCAGTGTCTGTGGACTAATCAACAGAGATCTGGCTTGAGCCCTTCATCCCAGCTGCAGATCATGCTGAAGGGCATGACAGAGCAGGAGAAAGAGGAGCCCAGGGACTTGCCCCTTCCATAATTCTTGCACCTCCGGAATCTAGATTTTGTTTTCATGCAATTGCAAAAAAAAAACAGCTTTATTCTGGGAACTGTCACTGGTAAAGTCAGCAAGGACTTAAAGACCTAAGATAAAATACAATGATGGAAAAGTGTTGAGAAAGCTGCCTTTTTATTCCCCAAGAAGGATTTTGCACAGACATCCATCCCTGATGAGGTGTCATCAAGTCCTCATTTCCAAATGGTCTTGGCTGCCAGAGTCCTAATTACAATCAGCTTCTCAACCCCACTGTCTCCCTTTTCCCACCTCCCCTGATATACCTGGATGTGGATCATACTCTTTGGTGCTGCATTAAAAAAAGAAAAAGTTTTTTGGAGGTCACTCTTCACCACACCAAAATACATGTTAAAAAATATTCTTTCTGAAGCTCCATTCCTCTGATAACACTTAGGACATGAGGCCTTGTGCACAATAGATGCTCAATAAATAGTTTGTTCAATTAACATGAATCATTTCTCAGTTTCCTGTGCTAAGAAGAAAAAAATGTGATGTGCTTTCTTATTATCACCATTGATCTGATTTCTCTTCTGTTCTACTGTCAACTTTGCCCCTCCATACCCATGTCCTTAACCCAGCTGCACATATACACATGGAAACACAGTCCCACTCTATCCCATTTGGGTTATTCTTTAGGGTTTTTTTCAGAGTATTTTTTTTAATTAGAGGAGAAGTGAAAAGAATATAAGTCAGACGTTCTGGATTCTGGTCCTAACTGGACCATTTTGTTTGGATCTAAGGTAAGTGAATATGTACTCAGATTCCTCATCTCAGATATAGTAATAATAATAATACATGACTGACTCACCTCCCAGGTTGGTTCAAGTGTCAAATGAGCTAATATATATGAAAGTCTGAGAAAGAGACAAAGTACTTTAAATGACTCTTATTGTAAAAACCTAACCACTTCTGAGTTCACGTACCCAATAAAACACATACAGTATCAAAAAAGTATAGGAGAGGCCCTGTGGTTGAGATTCTGTACTTCCACTTCAGGGGGTCCAGGTTTGATTCCTGGTTGGGGAACAGATACATGAAAAAAAAAAAAGTCTTCCATAGTGTGTCCCCCTGGGAAGTGGGCCCCTTCTCACTTTCCTCCTCAGGAGAGGCTAACTGGCTGGCTTCCTGGAACCACATGGGATGTTTTACTCTGATGAATTCAGTGGGGCCTAGAGTCAGGCCCTCAGCTTTGCAGCTTCAGAATTCAGTTTTGGCAGAAACTCTGAGTTGATCAGCCTCAAGATGCTGACTCATGCCCACTCACAGGAGACTGATAAATAACCAGAATGCCCGTTTATTAATTTACAGTGGGGAACATTTAGCGTGCTCTGTAACTTTGCTCCCTATAGACCAGCTGCAAGGGAAGAGGAAGTATCAGAAGGTTGCTCAGTGAGCAAGGAACTTTGATAAGGGGAGTAACATCAGGCTCTGCTCATTTGGCTTTGCTCTCTTAAAAGGAATCCACTCTCCAGAAAGTCTGATGTTTCTGACACCCTGGCAGGCACCCAATTCTAGAATTTTGCTTACATGAGTCAGAATGTGCCAAGCATTCCCTTTGCTCGACCAGCCCTCTTCTGACCTACACATTGTTATTTATATATGTTGATCCTTTTCAGACCTCCTGCAATGGTTCCCAGAGCCAGTCTGCTAGCCAGGCTGGGGTTTATTGCCACAACAGCACCTAGAGGATTTACAAAGAAAGATTTTTTTTTTTCCTCAACTAGAAATTCTAATTTATTGGATCTGGAAGGGTGTAGGAATCTGAATGTTTACAGGATCCCAAGTGACTCTGATCATTAGCCAGGTTGGGGAACCACTTATTTGGCTAAGAATCTATACTGTCCCTTTAAGATGACTTTGCATATTCTGATCTGATCTGTTCTGAACTGATTGTATAGGTTAACTCTGAGAACAGAATGTTATTTCCTAGGTCTCAAGGGCCAATCAGTGTTGCATCCTTGAACCAACCTTCCTTCTTTCCTTCCTTCCTGTCTTCTTTCTCTCTTTTCTTCCATAAATATTTATAAATACCCAATGCATAAGGAAGCTTACCAAGAGAAGATTGTGGCAATCAACACTTCAAGCGCCAAAAGCAAAAGCTGTTTTTAGGTGATAATAGACTTTGAGGATTAGGATATATAATCCCAGTGCATAGACCACTCTGAGGCCAGCCAATGAAATCAAGGCCTGACATGAAACAATCCAGAGACAATTTCCCTGTGGTAAGTAATGCTGGGTCTTGGTATACTTCCTGAGCTGATGTCCTCTAGGAAACAACCTTGTGCCCACAAATGGCCCTGATGGAAACTCTAAGGACCATGTATCCAACCCACTTATGACCAAGAAAACACGTCATCGTCTTTCCTCTCAAACATGGTTCTCATCTTACCAGCACCTGGCAGTGGCTAGCTTCTGTAAGAGTACCAACATCAGGGGAATCAAATGAGCATCATCTAAGGAGGGGTGCCAACAAGTGATGGGTATCTCAATATACCAGCCATTTTGTCTTCATAGTTGATAAGCCTTATGCGTCACAAAAGCTACGGTTAAGGGTTAGTATTCCCATTTTCCAGATGAAGAAATTTAACCTCAAAGAGGTTAAATGAGTTGCTAAAGGTCATACAAGCAGTAAGCGGTAGAATTGGGATTAGAATCCAGGCCCACTCAGTTTCCAAGTTCTATGCCTCTTCCCCATGACCCCATGGTGCTTAGTAAAGAGGGTTGTGTGTGTGTGTGTGTGTTGTTGTTTTTTTTAAGAAGTTTTGAGCATAAGATTCATTGTGCTATAGCTAATACTTAAAATTTCTCTCCACATAATAATGTATATATGTATAATAATTTATGGGATTCCCAGGTGGTTCAGTGGTAAAGAATCCGCGTGCCAATGCAGGAGACACAGGAGATGCGGGTTAGATCCCTGGGTCGGGAAGATCCCCGGAGGAAGAAATGGTAACTTCAGTATTCTTGCTGGGAAAATCCCATGAACAGAGGAGACTGGTGGGCTACGGTTCATGGGGTCACAAAGAGTCGGACACGACTGAGCACAACAACACAGCACCATACCAATTTAAATATTGATATACATAGTAGCATCCAAGTTGGCATTTGGTGATGCACTAAGTCTGATTCTTTTCTGCTATATATCTGGGGACAGGATTGGGAGTCAGGATACCTGCTTATAGTCCTGGCTCAGTCATGTACTCACTGTGTGCCTTGAGAAGCTCTTTTTTCCTAGCTGGGCCTCAATTTTTCCATCTAGTCAGAGGAAGGTGAGACAAGATCTAGGGTTGAGCTAGATCTCTAACATACTAGGATTCTAAGAATCTGGTGACAACAGTCACCATCTTTCTTAACTATTTTTATATCAAAGCATAGCAATTGAATTCTAGAAAAAAAGAAAGTTGAACATATATAGTACTGTTGTTGAGTCACTCAGTCGTGTTCGATTCTTTGCAACCGCATGGACTCCAGCATGCCAGGCTTCCCTGTTCTTCACTATCTCCCAGAGCTTACTCAAACTCATGTCCATTAGTCAGTGATGCCATCCCTCTCATCCTCTGTCATCCCTTCTCCTCCTGCCCTCAATCTTTCCCAGCATCAAGGCTTTTTTCCAATGGAACATATATATTAGAAAACTAATTTAAAATAACACATTCATTAAGACCTATATAGATGCGAGGGACTATAATAACTAATTTACAGACTTTTGATTAATTCTTATCACATCAACTATTTTTATTTATCCATCTCTCAGGAACAGAGAAGTACTTTGCCCAGGACAGCATGGCCAATGGTTAGAGAAGCCAGTACTGAAATCTAGAACTGATTCTACAGCTATCTCTCAAATGTGGTCCTACCCTCTATTCTCTTGTTTTATGGCTCCCATAAATGGTATGATGACTATATAGAACATTTCTTAAAGTTCCATTTGACATTACCTGATCTTGAAATATGAGGAAAAAGCAGCCCACACCTTTGTAACGGAATTTTCCTGGAGACTTTTGTTGTTGTACGATTATCTCTCCCTGGGAGGGGGGCTATAAAAGTCAGACTGAATATGGGTTTAGAGAGTATGTTTTCATTTCAACTGTATGAAAGAAAACATTATACTGATCAGGAGACCCTGGCTATAAAATTGGTTCTATTTGTTAGCCTAATTAGTATCCTTTGTTTTCCTAATATTAAGCTCATAAAAGTTAGCCCCAGTTCCTTTGACTGGGTCTAAATAGGAGGAAGTAAATCAATGAAGGAAAAACTCCTTTTCTGTCTGTAACTGATCCTGTGGAAATGAAAAGAAGAGAGAGGAAGAGATGGTTACTGGCAGGAAAATAGAGAACTATCAAAGGTTTGGGTCTTGGACAGACTGGAGTGGATGCATCTGACTTCCATCCTCTTCAGATGATGCCTCGATACCTACCTGTTGCCTCTGATCTTCCTGGACAGGAAGTCAGGTGGCTAGTCTGAGCAATGGTCTAGAAAGAGCCATAAACACACCAGTCTAACCCTAATCCTAACCCTAACCCACCCTATCAGCCTCATCTTCATTAGGGATGATGCCTGAATCAAACCACAAGAGTGTCCAATCCTGGGACCAGAGATAGTAGAATAGGGAGGAAGATGGAGGCAGTGTCCCTACTTCCTTCCATTGTCTTGCTCACTACCCACAGGAAAGGGTCCTCTTTCTCTTGTGTGCCTTGAATTACATGTCACACAGGTGGGTTGGTGAGAATTGAAAAAGGCTGTCTATAAATTGCTCAAACTAATTTAGAAGTCATTCTGCAACATGTACTCATGTCTACACTTTCAGTAATGTCAGAAAAGTTTGCTTTACTTTTATATCAATAGGTTATGGCATTTTTTACTAAACATAAGAATGACACAAAGCTGAAAAGTAGAACCACAGAACCAAATCAGAATGTAAAATTGTCTAGACAGTCTAGAGTATTTTGTCTAACTTAGTAAGTTAAAGTGTATCAGAAATAATTGCAGAATTCTACATTTAGGCTAAAAAAAGAAAACCAGCTCTGCAGGATGGAGGAGATTACCTGGACCGTGTTCATTCATATAAAAGAACTGGGAACTTAAATTAACCATAAGTTGAATATTTGCCACCACTATGATGTGTCTGCTAAAGAAAACCAACCCAACCTTTGACTGCAAGAGGGGAAATGAGGTGGATATGACAGGCAGCTCTGGTCCTACTGCAGTGAGCTGTGGTCAGACCGCACTGAAGTACTGGGTTCCGTGGTAGGTACCACAATTCTTGGAGGATACTGACCAACTAGAGCAATGGCAAATAGAATGGTGAGAGTTGGAAAATCAGAGAGTTGATAGAAATGGTCATATTTAGCCTAGAGAAGAAAAAAAAGTCAACCAAAGGAACAGCCTGATCATTGCAAATATTTCAAAGGCTCTTATGTGACTGGCAGAATGAATTTGTCCTTCCCTGTCAAGATGTAGAGGAATGCTAAGGAATAGAAGCTAAAATGTCAGAATTCAGAGTTATTTAATAGCTGAGCCACTGTCCTAGAGAGGGGGGGCTCCCAGATTCTAGAAGTACCATGTTGCTAAGGCTACCTTTGAGGAGAGCTTTCCATTAGGCAGTGGGAGGTGAGAAGGGAGGAAACGTTATTTATTTGATTTATATTCCCTACACCAAAGAGACCACTATTTTCTCTGTTTTCCCCCAATTGGATTCATTTTTCTGATTTCACCTGATATTTCATATTTTTTTTCTTCAGCCTTAATTTGGGAGCCACTGACATCTGCTGCGAGTCCAGGCTTGAGGGTTCAAGTCCTGTGACTTTCTGAGCAGGAACCACCACTTTGGAAAACCTGAGTCTCTTAGGAATTCTCCCCACAGTGAAACTTAAGCTCTTGTACTCATCCATTAGCTTAATAACAGAAATCCTCACTTTGCTTTTTGAACATATGTTAGGCAATAATTGTTTCTGCTGGAGAAATATTTTTATTATATCATATATTATACTTTCATTTCTTTGAGTTTCATTTGGTAATTCTTACACACTTTCCCCCTGCTTTTAAAAATGATGAATAGACCTTTGAAATTTCCACTCTGACGCTTGACTGTGTAGTTAAGATGACACCAGGAGACTCTTCACTGTAAAGTCATCCTTTTCACTGTAAGTCATCCTTTTCACTGTAAAGTCATCCCCAAAGAGATTGACCACCATAATACCTTCATTCCTTTCCTCACTGCTATTCCACTAGAAAAGGAAGGCAGTCATTCTTAAATTCCTCAGTGCAGGAGCTTAGGAGAGTTTTGGCCCAGTTTTCTTTTCAGGAGAATAATAGCTTGGCTTCAAAAACCTTGGAATAAAAATAATAGTAAGAACAATACTGACAACAAGAATAATACTTTCATAGTACTTACTATGTACCAGGTGATATTTAAGCATTTTGTGTAATACAATAGTTTTCACAATAACCCTATGCTGCTGCTGCTGCTAAGTCGCTTCAGTCGTGTCCGACTCTGTGCGACCCCATAGATGGCAGCCCACCAGGCTCCCCCATCCCTGGGATTCTCCAGGCAAGAACACTGGAGTGGGTTGCCATTTCCTTTTCCAGTGGATGAAAGTGAAAAGTGAAAGGGAAGTCGCTCAGTCATTTCTGACTCTGTGCGACCCTATGGACTGTAGCCCACCAGGCTCCTCCATCCATGGGATTTTCCAGGCAAGAGTACTGGAGTGGGGTGCCATTGCCTTCTCCGTAGTAGGTGCTATTATCTCCATTTTGTCAATGGAGAAAATATGTTATGGGGAAGTTATGTAACTTGCCTAGGGTCGTGGAGATAGCAAGACTATGTAACTGAAAGTTGAGCTCATGTGTTCTGGCTCCAAAATCCAGGCTCTTAACCACCATACTAAATATACTATTATGCCATGTACCCTTTCATTTTTAGAACAGTACAATTTCTTAAGATAAAGTCATGACTAAATTTCTAGTTTCAACATCTTATAATCTTTATTTAATGTGTACTTTCTCTGTTATAAAAATAATATTGTTGTAGCTAAGAGTCCTGACTTTAATGCCAGCTAGACCTGAACTTAGACGCAGGCTACTCACTGATAAGTTACTTAATTTCTTTAGTTTCCTTATATGTATATCCATAGATTTTTAAAGAGGATTAAGTGAGATAAAATATGTAATGTGCCTAGCAGAGTACCTGGCCTAGAGTCAGTACTCAGGAAATGTTAGCGTTTATTAATATGTATTATAATCAAAGAGAGTATGGCAAGGCTGAAAGTAGAAAGAAGAAAAAAATTAAACCACCCAGAATTCCACCCCTTGAGCTATTTTCGTTTTGTCTTTTATCTGTGTATAAGGGAAATTAATTTTTTGTTGTTTATATTTCTGAGCGGAGGTCGTGGTAGCTGTTTGCCAAGTCACGATGGGTGGTGAAGAGGAAATTTGGAGGTAGATGTTAGGGTGTATGTGTATGCAGAATTACTGGCATAACACAGGAGGTAAATGAGACTCCCTGCTGCTGCTGCTAAGTCGCTTCAGTCGTGTCCGACTCTGGCAGCCCACCAGGCTCTCCCGTCCCTGGGATTCTCCAGGCAAGAACACTGGAATGGGTTGCCATTGCCTTCTCCAAAATGAGACTTCCTAGGAGACAAATAATTTAATCTCTGAATTAGATCTTCTGAGCAGTTCCTGATAAAGACAGAGAAGGAAGCCATGGAGGGCCTCAAGATTTAGAACTACCCCTGTCAGAATGGACCACCTTTGTAATGTCTTTATCAGTTCAGTCCAGTTCAGTCACTCTTTGTGTTTCCTTCTCTTTGCAACCCCATGGACTGCAGCATGCCAAGCTTCCCTATCCATAAACAACTCTCGGAGCTTGCTCAAACTCATGTCCATCAAGTCAATGATGCCATCCAACCATCTCATACTCTGTTGTCCCCTTCTCCTCCAGCCTTCAATCTCTCCCAGCATCAGGGTCCTTTCTAATGAGTCAGCTCTTCACATCAGGTGGCCAAAGTATTGGAGCTTCAGCTTGAGCATCAGTCCTTCCAATGAGTATTCAGGATTGATTTCCTTTGGGATTGACTGGTTTGATCTCCTTGCAATCCAAGGAACTCTCAAGAATCTTCTCCAGCACTACAGTTCAAAAGCATCAACTCTTTGGTGCTCAGCCTTCTTTATGGTCCAACTCTCACATCCATACATGACTACTGGAAAACCCATAATTTTGACTAGATGGACCTTTGTTGGTAAAGTAATGTTTCTTCTTTTTAATATGCTGTCTAGGTTGGTCATATATTTTCTTCCAAGGAGGAAGTGTCTTTTAATTTCATGGTTACAGTCACTATCAGCAGTGATTTTTAGAGCCCTAGAAAATAAAGTCTCACTGTTTCCATTGTTTCCCCATCTATTTGCCATGAAGTGATGGGACTGGATGCCATGATCTTGGTCTTTTGAATGGTTAGTTTTAAGCCAGCTTTTTCACTTTTGTCTTTCACTTTCATCAAGAGGCTGTTTAGTTCCTCTTCGCTTTCTGCCGTAAGGTGGTGTCATCTGCATATCTGAGGTTATTGATATTTCTCCTGGCAATCTTGATTCCAGCTTGTGTTTCATTCAGCCTGGCATTTCGCATGATATATTCTGCTTATAAGTTAAATAAACAGGGTGACAATGTACAACCTTGACATACACCTGTTGAAGCCTAGCTTGGAGAATTTTGAGCGTTACTTTGCTAGTGTGTGAGATGAGTGCAATTGTGCAGTAGTTTGAACATTCTTTGGCATTACCTTTCTTTGGGATTGGAATGAAAACACCTTTTTCAGTTCTGTAACCACTGCTGAGTTTTCCAAATTCACTGGCATATTGAGTGCAGCACTTTCACAGCATCATCTTTTAGGATTTGAAATATCTTCCCTGGAATATGTTTTTATAGCAGTTCTCAGTTTGTTGAAAGTAATAATAAGTCTCCAAAAGCCAAGCCTTAGCTACTCATGCCAAGAGACACTTATGTCGCCTTTCATCCTCTCCAAGTCATTCTTCTCTGCACAGTTCCTCCCAGGGCCAGCCAAGGGGGCCTCTTCTGTCTTTCTCTATCTCAAGTCAGGCTCTTAGACAAGTGGGAGCACACACAAACCAAGTTAAATTACATTAGGCAATAGTCCTGTGAATGCTTTATTAGCAGCGAATCTGGACCAGATAGATTGCTTCCCTGAGGGTTTGCATTAAGGACAACCATGAGAATCTAAGGAGAAAATATTAATACCTGACCAGACTACGTTATAGTCACAGCTAGTGTTTCTGAGGGATAGTTTAGGGGAGAATTGTACTTAGCACTAAAATCCAGACACTGAGGTTACTATTTAATAATTCACTTTCTTTGCTTATTTTTATGCACAAGTTGGATATCTTAGATTGGCTTAAAAGTTACTACTTATCCATTAAGTAAATTCATATCTTAAAGATTTCAGGTCTTTTGTGTTGCTAGAATCATAACTTAATGAGAAAGATTAAGGGGTAAAAATAATATAATAGATCAAGGGCCTCTTTAGTTCTGCGGTTAACCTTTGGGGGAAAATTTCTCCCAAGAGCTTCTCCTTCCACCCACCTATGCACAGATTTTTCAGCTGGGTCTAGTTAGCCATGATTACCTCTTGCTCTCACTATGGGAACCAGTCCTTAATTTGATAGTGACTGTTAGGAAAGGGGGAAAAAAAAAATCTGGAAATTGCAGATAAAATTTGAGCACATCTTAGGTGATGTTCTAAAAAGAAATATCTCATATAAATCTTCCATAGGCATTTAGTAGAAAGTTGTTCAGGACGCCCCCCAGCAGGTGCAGACACTAATTAAGCGGGTAGGAGTGAGGAGGGGCGGGGTTTAGAAGGAGCAGCGGCTTCCCAGGTAAAGCCCGGATGCAACGGGAACTCAGGCAAAGGTTAAGAAGAAAAGAACACAGCCTTGGGTGTCCAGAGAGTCAGGTTTAAAGAGTCCAGAGATTGAGGTTGTGGTCTTGTCAGGGCACCAGTGTGGGAGATGGAGGTGCGAAGAGAGGACTGAAGAACTGCAAGTAACCGAGGAATCCAGACTTAGAGGAACCTTTAGGGCATTCAGACGAGGCGTTCAAGGGAAACTCTCTGAATGCGTTTCAGGGTTGTTTGGCTCCTGCGTCAGTAATTTTGGGCTTCAAGTTTTAAAAAATCTGACAAAAGTGTAGATTAAACAAGGTGGATATATACTTTTCTCTCAAACAACCTAAAAGTTGGAAACTCGGTAGTCCAGAGCCGGTCTGCTGCACCACAGCGCCCAGGATGGCGCTTATTCCTCGGCCTGCGGTTTTCCTCTTCAGGACTGCCTCACCGTCAGGGTTTCTGCAACTCCAGCCTTCACATCTACCACACAGGTAGGAAGAGGGAGGAAGCGGGGAAGAACCAAACAAACGCTTATCAAGTCAGTCAGTCCGCTTTAAAGGCTGTTCTTGTCAGAATCCCCACTGTGATCCCTACTTATATCTTTTAACCCAGTCTGTTTTACTTGGCCAGTCCTAACTAAGAGAGAGGCTGTAGAAGTAGGAGTTTTTTAAGCTTGGTATTCAGTTGTTTTTAAATAAAATTGGGCTTTTCTTAGTACAATAAAAGGAAATTATGGATATTAAACACAATAATCAGGCTCTACCACAAACCCCAACCATATGACAGAAAAATTACTTCTAATTCCCAGTTATGTGTTGAGTGAAGCTCTGAGGTGTTCTCTAGATGTCCTTTCACTGATTCTGAGGAAGAACAAGACAGTTTGCAGACAGCTGTTTCCAAAAACAAGTCAGACTAAGTCAGTTTAAGGACAGATAACAATGCTATTAGAAAGAGATGCCTGTGAGAAGGCCTGGAGGAAGTATTAAAACATCATAGTGATTACGGTGGTGGGTAAGTGATGGGATTATGACTTTCCCAGTTTTCTGTTATGCATTTGTTGTATTTTCCACTTTTTTAAAAAGAAAAATAGAGGATTTTCTGTTGAGTTCTTTTTTTACTGTTTTGATACTTCTTCTAGAGGGAAGGCATTTGGGCCAGCCTGCTTAAAGTAAAACATATGTCCAACGTGCAAGCTAAGCCAGAATGCCACAAAAATGTGTTTCAGAAACCAGACCAGGGCATTTGAGATTGCCTTTGCATAAACATATTGTGTGTGTGTATGTGTGTGTGTGTGTGTGTGTTATATTGACTCCATGTCATCTGTAAAGATGCCATAAAGAGCTAGCAAAAGCCCCCAGGAAGGAAAATTAGAAAATGAGAGAGCTGCCCTAGGAGAGTAACTGAAGAGCAGGCAACAGCCAGAGGCCTGTTGGAAGGAGGACCTGGGTTCTAGGTCTTTCCTCACCCCTGCCTTTAACTGGTGGTAGGATCCTAGGAAAATTAACCTATCTTGTCCTGGTTTTCTTACCTAGAAAATGAGAGAATAGGACAAGATGATCATTAAATTTTTTTTTTACTCCTAAATAGTTTTATTTTATGTTATTGTGCAACTGAGAGAGAAAACAGAAGTATTTTGCAAGGTAAGGGTAAGGAGGAATGAAAGTAAGCAAGTAGTCTTAACATGGGAACAGGTTTAGCATGCTGACTGCAATTCTAGCACTAAGAGGGATTCCCCAGGTGTACCTTGTTGTAGCCATCCAATTAAAATGCCTGAAAAAAGGAATTATTTTTGTAATCTAAGCCAATAAAATGGACTAATTCCTTGAGAAAAGTTTTAACACAATTTTTTTTTTAAACAGTATTAATTCCACAATTCTCTTAACCTTGCCATACAGTTTTCCTTAATATCTCTTCCTTCAAACTCCCAGTCCTTTTCTCTTTAAAGCTCCACAGGTCTTCCTGTCTTAAATTTAGAAGCATCCAGGGGTCAGTTTATATTACTTTCTGGATGATTTTTAATTAAAAAAAAGTATGTACTTTTAATTGGAAAATTTAGAGTATGCATCTGTGTCTGTTTGTGTGCGTATATGCAAGGGATTGCTATGGCTCTTCTGAAAGATTGTCCTGGAAAATATCTTATAATCTAATATACTGCTCTAATGAGATTGTTTTTCTAATGCAAATGAGGCCCGGAATTCAGCAGAAGAAATGGAGCTTCTCTCCCTGCACTACCACACTAATTATACTTATTTTGTTAACACAGCTCTTCCTTGAGCAAAGTTTCTCTCCTTCTTCTTTCCACCAGTAACTTGGGGATCAGGACATAAAAGTCTGGTTCTTGGGTGGGTGGAGAAGTCAATGAGCCAAATGTTAAGGGAGAGAAATCAGAACAGTACAGATTTTGGTGGAAATTAAGGCTCTTCACCTTCACTGTGGCCTTAGTGCAGCCTCTGCTCCTTGGTCCCTGTGAGCCTTCATGATTACTTGGATCAACATGGGCATTCTAAAGCCTCTGCACTAAGTCCCTGCTTTCATTTCCTTGGCACTGATATTCCATGAAACTCCTCTTTGAAAATCGCCCTTCACTGTGACAGAGAAAACCCTTTCCAACCGTGTTCCCTCATCCTACCCTCCAGATCCAGAGAAAGAGGTGCCTCTCCATTTAATGTCTGGGGCCTTCCCTGGTGGTCCAGTGGTTAAGACTTTGCCTTCCAATGCAGGGAGTGCAGGTTCAGTCCCTCATGGGGGAACTAAGATCTCTCAGTCCTTGGAGCCAAAACACCAAAACATAAAACAGAACAATATTGTAACAAATTCAAAAAATTTGAGTGGACTTTAAAAATGGTCCACGTCAAAAAAAAAAAAAATCTTAAAAATGTTAATGTCTGTAATGTATACTCCTCCAGAGTTCCCAGAGACCATACCTTTGGGTAAATCTGAGGGAGCTGGGCTATCCAGCTCTCATTAAGCCCAGACTTGGCGCATTATTGAAGACTACAAAAGCCTGAGGCAGAAAAGTCTAAAGGGCAGTGTAGGTCTTCGTTAAAAATTCTTAAAGACATGGAGAAGGGATATGCAAAACTTCCTTAAAATATTTTGTAAACTTCTCACCTTTCTGAATCCTACTTCCTTCTTACCTGTCTTTCCTCTGTCTACTTACCCAATCTTTCCCTCTGGGAGTCAGCTTCATCTTCTAAGTCATTTGGCTTCCGTCAGCTTTTCCCTCTCCTCTCCTGATCACATGGTACAACTAAGGCTCAAAAATTAGCTGTCCAAGAAAATGTTCTTTCTCTTTAGAGCTCAAGGGTGATACTCATCATTCAACATTATACAATAGGCATAAGAATCATACCCTCATACAGTTCTTGCAAAAATTAAGTGAGATAATAGATCTCATTAAGTTCTTAGAAAGTTCTGAATACATTTTACTTGCTGTTATTACTAGCTGTATTTTCCTGGCACATCACATTTATTTTTTTCCTTTTCTAGCAATTCCCCATTTGCTCCTGTTCTCCATCCTAAACTATCTATACTGACCATTTCTGACTTTTTTAAAACGATAAGTTTTTTGAAATATAAATTATCTACTTTCATTTTCAAAGTGCCTATTACTCCTCAAGTCCTTGATTTCTAGAAGATCATAAGAGAAAAAATACCATGAAAAGAACTTTCCTTCATAGCATGGACAGTCATGGAGGTACACCAAGTGGACCTCCCATCAAGAATTTGCTCTGCAGTTTTAAAGAGTAGAGCTGACTGTCTTCTTTCAGTACCTCTAGGATCTGCCCCAGCTTTCTAGCCAGGCCACATGCCTTATATACAGGCACCTGCCTTACAGAGGTGTTTGTCATACATGTACCTGCCTTATAGAGGTGGTAGTTCCTCCCTCCCATCACCCTCTGGTACTATCAGGCCAGGAGGAGTGGGCTTGAGTGGAGTTTGAAAAGAGAGGGAGAAAATTTTGGCAGAAGGTGGGGAAAGGCATGCATATGGACATGGACTGTGGTTTGAAGCAGAAATGTATAAATTGTGTTCAGGGAATAGTAAGGTTGTTACAACGAAGAAAAATGTGTGAAACAGAGCAATGAAATAGGTGGGTATGGAATAGTATAATCAGTGATGAATGATGACTAGCCTGGAGGTAATTGGTCAAGAGCTTAAGGCAAATGCAAAATTGTCTAGATTTAATGCATAGAGCAAGAGTATGTAATTCAGGCTTATAATTATTAATAATGATAATTGGTCTTGTTTTTGGAGGGCTTACTATGTCTGAGTTATTGTGCAAGAACCTCCTAAATGGTCTCCCTGAATTTCTTCTTGTTCTACTAATTCTTACGTCAACAGAGCAGCCACAGTAATTTTTAAAACTGCAGATCTGATCATATTGTTGACTCCTCCCTCATCCTTCTTAAAATTCTTACTAGTTTCTCTTCATTCTGAGAAAGACCAAAATCCTTTTCATGGATGACTAGGTCCTGCCCAATCTGGCTCCAGCCTTTTCAACTTCAAATCTTGTTCTCTTTTGGTTCCATAACCCAAGTCCTGCCCTCTCCTTGCAGAGTGCTTTCACAGATGCTCTTGCTTATCCTAGACAGCTCCTGCCAGTACCTCTTGGTCTGGTTAATGCGGCTTTATCCTCTACATCTCCATGTTAAGGACACATTTTCAGGGAAGTCTAAGCTAGGTTCTGCATTGATCTCTCTTGGAATTTTTCTTCATAGCATGGACAGCCATGGAGTTACATCAAATGGATCTCCTGTTAAGAATTTGCTCTGCAGTTGTAAAGAGTATAGCTGACTGACTGTCTTCTTTCATTGCATCCAGGACCTGCCCCAGCTTTCTAGCCAGGCCACATTCTTCCAGGTAGCCCCAATCTAATGACTAGACATAGTGCGTAGTCCTAGTGCCTGGTCATTCTCGTCCAATATGGAATTCCTCTAAAGGGCAACCTTTGTTCCTAGGTCCCTCTCGACGTGGCCGAGCCTTTGAGAGATCTGCATTGCAGTCTGAGACTCTTCTGCCCAATTCTGCTTCCTCTGCCCTTAACATTTCTCAAACATTAACCCCCCACCCCCTACCAAATCTCTTATGCTTATAATTCTCTTTGCAGCTGTTCCCTGGAGGACCCAAATGACACATAGCACTTAGAGCTTTTTAAACTGATATATTTATTTGTATGATATCGAATGTTTGCACCACACTGAAAAATTCGTGAGGGGAAGGTCCAGTTTTGCACTCAAAATTATATGCTTAGTTATCTTCCAGAGTACAAAAAGGCACTTAAAAGCTATTTATGACAAGAAAGTAAAGCATTTTTACCTGCATTATTATCTCACTAATCCTTTGAGAGTGGTTCTATTTTTGTGACATTTTGAAGATGAGGAAACTAAATGAGAGATTAGCCCAAATTTGGATCCAGGTGTGTCTGATGTCAAACATCTTCTGAACTGCTGCTTAGTTCCTTTCTGCTCAGGTGAAAATGAGAATCAAAATGATTCAACTAGGGCCCTTGGGTTTTTACCTTGCTGGGTCCTTGATCCATCACATATTGTAAGCTTGATTTGAAAGCTGTCTTGCCAAATTAATCTTTGTATTTCTAACAGTGATTGACACTGAGAAGTACTCACTCCATGTGCAGCAAATTGGATGGGCAGCGGAGGGCAGGGATGATGCTTAAAGATGATTCTTGCCACCTCTGTAGATACCAGTAGAGGAGTGTGTCAACTCTATGGATTCTCAAGAGGAATCGATGTCCAGGACTCTGGAGCACAATCTTCTTTGACCACCATTCTTGTCCCCCCAGGCAGTGTCCCCTGCAAAGTTTCCATTAAAGCTGCAAAGAGAAAATAGTGCACCTGAGAACCAATCACCTCTCTCTCGCCTTCAGAGTCATGATGTACTTAACACAGCTAAGAATAAATGATTACGGCAGAGCCTGGGAGGAACCTTCAAGAAAAATTTAGCCAATTTATTTCACAGGGGGAAGAAATCGAGACCCAGAAAGGTGAAGAAACTTGCCCAAATAGCTGAGGTGGAACTGAAACTGGATCACATATTTCTCCATTCCTGACTGCCAGCTTGCAGAAGAATCTATGGATCTTCATTTTGCTTCTTAGCAAGAAGGATAAACTTTGCTTCAGAGAGAGTCATGCAACCCCCTATTGCTGGGATGTGGCCCAGGGAGAGAGGGATGGAATGAATATGGGGTTCTAGAATAGCAGTACTGTGCAAGAATCGGTATTTCCTAGACAAGCCTGACTTGTGAAAATAAGATATACTCACTGGCAAGAGAAGTGTAATTGCTTGACTATAGATTACCTAAAGTAGTTTGGATCTTATCATTGCAAAGTCTGAGCGAATCTGAGTTCTCCTGTACTGCTTCCTCACATCTTTAATTGTTCTGGCCTGGAGCAATCACTGCTTTCTTTCAAAGAGCTCTTGCCACTGTGCTGACATTGAGTGTCTCTGTGTGAAGATTTGTGTCTTTCTGGTGTTGTTTTCATCTTATAAATTAAAAAGGAGGTAAAAATAGATCCTGCCAAAGGTCACACCACCTCAATGTTAGGACCAGTCTCTCTTCACTTACAAAAGATGCTCAGCCTAGGAGGGATGGACCAGGTAGCCCTGGTTCTCTTCCAGCTGCTGGTCCTCTCTGGTGCCTGTCAGCCTGCCAGAGCCGGTGCCGCAACTCTCTTAGTGCCCATCATTATCCTGGTTGGCAAGGAGGCCCTGCTGGGTTTGGAGAGGGTCAGGGCACAGGGCCAGCCAAGATGAGAGGCCACAGAGAAGAAATGAGGAAAAAAATCCTGGGGAAATGCATCAAAACAATGCTGAGAACACAACTCTGGCTATAGGCTAAGGATTGGCAAGAAAGTGAAATAGCCCCGTTCAAGGTCAGAGCAGTGAGGACATTCTCAAGTTGGAAACTGAAATCAATTCTCCTTTCCTTTCAGCCTGGCAGCTGAATCTGGTGGGTGCCTAGCAGCTGCATGAGCAAAAGGTGAAAGGGCCCACAGATACAGGGCCGGGGCCAGACAGGAGCCATCCTTTGACTCTTGTCATGGGTCCCTTGTTAATAAAGGCAGAGCCACTCCATGGCCCATGAAGGGCATTGTGGGAGTATCTATTCTTGTGGGCTCTCATTTTCATCACAATTGGTTTTCCATGTGTTTGTTTTTAAAATAAAGGAATCATATGTTCTTGTAGCTCAGACCATGTTTTGATGAGAATGGGGGTGGGAAGAGGCTCTTCTTCTGCCATGAGTTTTAAAATTCAGGGCAGGAAAGCTGCTGCCCTTCTTACCAGAATCAGTTCTTGCCAAGACAGGTTCAAATGTTTTGGATCAATGGAGCAAGAGGAAGAAGGTAGGGGGAGTATAGAAAAATAGAGCTCCTTTTCTCTCTTCTGCTTCACTGCTTGATGGGTGCATAAAGGTGAATGTTTAGGAGTTGAGAAGGAGGCAAGGGAAAATAGTGTCCAGAGGAAGAAAAAGTATCACAGAAAGAGAATTTTTAAAGAAAGAATAAAATCCATGGTTTGACATTTTTAGCAGGAAAGATACGTTTTTCACACAGATACAATTTACATAGATCTGTAAAATGAGCAAATAAATTGAGAAGGGAAAGGGGAAAACAATGCAATTGCTAGAACAAGGTCTGCTGGAGGCAGGTCTGCTAGCTGCTGTGATAGACAAGAAAGAGAAAAGATGTGTTTGGAGTGAATTTTCACATTTCAATTCAACATATACTGAGCACCTAAATTAGGTGCCAGGCATTGGGCTAGCTACTTGGTATTCAGAAGCCTCCATGATAAGAGTTATACCACTAACTCACCAGCTCACCTTCTGATGGTGGCTGCAATCGTTGATGATTATGACATCCTTTGTTTACTGATATGGCAAGAAATATTCCATTTCTCAGATTCTGGAAGGGAAGAGAGATCTGTTCACAGAATATCTCAAAACAAGGCATAATGTGACAGATTCAATAGAGGTACAAGCTACATGCTACAGAAGACAGATGAGTCTGACATGAATTCCATCTAGCAGAGCACAGAAACTGTCACAGAGGAAGTAACATTTGATCTAGAATGTGAAAGATGAGGTTTTTTTTTTCCCCTTTTCACTGTGCTTTGATGTTTTCCTTATATGAAAAGGTGAATTTATTAGCTTAAGAAAATCTCTCCATTTTGCATTATAGCAACTTCAGGGACGGCATGTGAGATGACTCGTTGGATATGTTATTGTTGACTGAAAAAGTACACACTACCTAAAAGTTGAGAGTTATGTTTTATTCCATGAAAATTTTTAGGACTTAAGCCTGAGAGGCAGCATCTCAAGTAACCTGAGAGACCTTCTTTGAGGATGGGGGACAGGGGGGAGAGCCAGGTTACATACAAATTTTGCAACAAAGAGCAGGAAGGTTGAATGTCAAAAGTTTTTTTTTTTTTTTTTTGTAAATTAAGGAAAACCAGATACCCCAAGTTAAGAAATTTAGAGCTTTTCTATGGATGGGAGGATTCGAGAGACCTCCCACATAAGTCATTCCTTTGATAATACACCTCAGCTATGTAGGGCCAGTATCCTGTGTTTTGCACATCCTGAGCTTCCTCAGGGTTCATCATAGGGAGTGGCCGCAGTTTGATGGCTGCTAGATGTCAGGTATTCATTCCTTCCCAAGTACCCTCAGCTCTCACCAGCTCACCTTCTGATGGTGCCTGCAATTGTTGATGATTATGACATCCTTTGTTTACTGATATGGCAAGAAATATTCCATTTCTCATTACCTATCAGAGGTGAGGTCCAGACACAGTTGCTCCAATAGCCATGCAAAGGATCTTATGGAAACGAGAATTCAGAGTCTAGAGAACCCAACTAGCTGGAGTGGGTTGCCATTGGCCATAGTTTATTGACCTCTGCTTTTAACCATCTGGAGAAAGCAATGGCACCCCACTCCAGTACTCTTGCCTGGAGAATCCCAGGGACCAGAGAGCCTGGTGGGCTGCAGTGCATGGGGTCGCTAAGAGTTGAACACGACTGAGCAACTTCACTTTCACTTTTCACTTTCGTGCATTGGAGAAGGACATGGCAGCCCACTCCAGTGTTCTTGCCTGGAGAATCCCAGGGACCAGGGAGCCTGGTGGGCTGCTGTCTATGGGGTTGCACAGAGTTGGACACAACTGACGCGACTTAGCGGCAGCAGCAGCATTTAACCATCAGTTTGACTCTCTTCAGACTCTCCCACTTCTATAGCATGAAGGGCAGAGCAGATATCAATTAAGAGCATAGCCCTCCTTTCCAGCCCCTCATCAGTATTTTCTGAAGAATAATATCCTTTTGTATTTTAAAATCAAAGCATTCTATTCTACCTTCTAACTGAATTTTCCACCTCCATTTTTTCTACCTCTAGCCAGGCATGTCTTAATAGCTACATGGATTAATCTTCTCATGCCTAGCAACAGCTGTGGCTAAGCTGCTCTGGAAACAGAATTTCTAGAGCTCTATCCTGCACTGTGGCATAGATTACCAGTTGTTAGCCTCAGTGTTTATTCTTCTTTCCCTAGTAATATAACCCTCAATATTACTCAGGCATATAGCCACCCAGAATGCAGACACTTTCCAGTTTCCTTGTAGCTGACCATGACAAGGTGATTGGGATCTTGCTAATGTGAGGTAAAAAGAAATATTGTGCAGCACCTTTCAGGAAACCATTTTAAAAAGCAGTTGATGGGTGTCTTCTACCCTTCTTCATCCTTTCTCCATTATTCCACCTGGAAAATTGACGTGATGACCTAACTCTAGCTCTTCTCTTTGTCCATGAGGGCAGAGACTTTGTCACAGAATGTCAAAGCAGTGATGGGGAAAAGGGGTTAATACTTGATGACTGTGAATTCTCATAGCAGCCCCAGGCCACCTAACTTTGACCTGATCCAGAAATAAAATTTTGCCTTGTTTAAGTCACTGTTACTTGCAGCCATACCTAACTGTGATTAATACCTTGCTTTAAATTTTTAAATAAGGAAATTTTTTTTGAAATGAAGATTGAGATGAGTTTCACTGTAGGTCTTAAAATGACTATTTTTTAAAAACAAAGTTTTTAGTCTTAAATCATTGAATATTTATGATTGTCAAATGTAGAAGAGAGCACAGGTATCTCTTTGAATTTATTGGAAGTTTATACAATAGCTTGTAAATGTTTTGCTTCTTATGAATTCAAATAACAAAGAGAGGCAATGGAGAAACATTTACTAATATCCTGGAATCTGGAGCCTGTTTGTTCTCTCAACAACACTGTTAAAGCAACAGGGCAAAGGTTATGCTACTGATATATAACCAGGTTAAATGGACACCATCAGAGTGCTGAACTGAGCAGTACCTCTTAGAAGAGCTAAGGGTGTACATCTTCTACAGTTCCTTGTTCCTACTTGCACTCCAGGCTTGCAAACTGCAGCAAGGTCTGCCCTCCCACCCTAAGCTTGCACTCTAAGGCCAATTTTGTTAGAGGAGGTAATCAAGAGAATGTGCCCACCTGAGAGCTGGACCTGTGCGTCAGAAGCTCCTCACTCCCTCCCCCGTCCTTGGAATGTTGGTTCTGCCCACCATTCCCACAGTGGGAGCTTTTCCAAGGACACGGCCTTGAAAGAGTAATGTGTTGTTGAGCCATCTGGATTGGATACATGACTAACCAGGTTAAAACCTCTATTTGAACTTTCAGATCCTGGCCAGAGAGGTAGGAGAGCATGGAAATCTGCTTGTTTTGTGGCTATTCAAGGTAAGTCTCATGAGTAAGTGCCCTTGCTTATTGAAACTGCCACTTATTGATCTGGAATGTGTCAACTGAAACAATAATCACAACCTAGAAATTGAGAGTTATGTTTTATTTGGCGGGAATTCTTAGGACTTCAAGCCCAGGAGATCTCAGAGGAGGCTGTGGGGTGTGGGGAGGAGTCAGGTTATATAGAAGTTTGCAGCAAGAATATCAAAAGATTATTGTTAATTAAGGAAAACCAGATATCTCAAGGAATTTAACACTCTTCTGTGTATGGGAATATACAAGCCTCTAGGCTCACTAAAATAATTTCTTTTATATGCACCTCAGTTCTCTGGGGGCCAGCACCATGCTTCTTGATTTTTTTTTTTTTTTTTTTTACATTCTTAGCTCCTCGTAGGGAGTGACAGCAGCCCAGCCTACAACTGTTGGATCACAAGTATTGTCTCCCTTTTGGGTGCACTTCAGGCTCAGAAATTCACATTTGGAGGCCCCAAATCGCTGATGGCTTTGACATCCTTGTTTATTGATAAGGCAGGAAGTACTTCATTTCACAAAATGATCTACCTGTTTCTTTGGTCTCTCTTTACTCTTCCCGATCAGGTGCCACTTTGAGAACCAACACAGCTTCTTGTGGGATAGAAGGATATAAAATAGACCAGGAAACCCCGTAGCTGTCAGCTGATTCTCTCAACTGTTTGGAGAAAAGCTCATCTTTTGCTCACCAAGCAGACTGCCTGAGTTTTGATTCTGATGTAGGAGTTCGCTACGCACAGAAGCCCCACAGAGCAGTCCTCTTCTGCCTGATTCTCTAATGCTGGGCAGTATAATTTATCTTTTCCTTCTTTGCACTCGTTATGGATGTTCCCTGACATGTTTATTTGTAAGACACAGGACAGAGGCAAGAAGGTTACAATGGCTCTACAAGGTTATACACAGGCCCTGTTTTTCTTTGTCTGCCACTAGTTGGGCAATCTGGAAAAAAAGATTGCCTCTTTCCTGCTGTGCTTTACTTGAGAAAATGAAAAGTAATAAACCCCTCTTCTTTACTTTTATTCCTCATAAATGCTCTAAGGCAGGGACCATCAGGTTCCTGAAAGATTTATCTTTTAGGGGCTCAAGGTATCCCAGTCCATGGCTTGTAAATCCAGCCTTTCCTCCTCAAACCCTACACTTCCTCCTTTTCATACAAAGGAGATGCTACTGTTCCTCACCCTGATTGTAGGCCACAGTCAGTGCTACACTTGCCTCGGGACTAGTATTTGACACCCCAGTGCTGGTAGCAATTTCAGGTTTAGGTCTTTCACTTGTGAGGAACCAGAGATAAACGAGGGGACTGGCCATTCTAAGGATACACTTGGGCTGTCAGTGAGGCTAGAAATCTGGTTGGAGTCAAAGCAGATCTGGAGACAGGCTGCTTTCTCCGGTTCTCTCAAAGACATCTGGCCTCCCTACGTGACTTTCTTTTTGCTCTCTGGATTGGCTTTGTCTTCATTCATTCACCAAATACTTATCACTTACCATATGCTGGGTACTGCTCTAGGCACCAAGAATACAGCAGTGAACAAAACAGACAGAATCATGGAGTTCAGACTTGAATGGAAAAAGACAGGAAAAAAACACAGGTAAATGAGTAATGCCAAGTAGCAATACATACTATGAAGAAAAGTAAATCTGGATAAGAAGATAGAGAGTAGCAGGGTGCTATATTATAATAGATGGAGAGTTAGACAAAGCCTTTCTCAGAGGTAAAATCTGAGCACAGATCCAAATGAATTGAGAGAAGGAGCCAAGTGGGGGAGGGTGTTCCTGCAGAGGAAATGGCAGGTATGAAGATCCTAAGGCAAGACTGTGCTTGGCCAGCAAAAGGATCAGCATGGATATTAGCTGTGGCTAGGTTGCTGAGAGCAGGGGGAAAATTCACAGATAACAGGGTTGGAAAGAGGTGTCCTGGAGCCAGATTATGTCAGGCCCCATGCTGCTGCTGCTGCTAAGTCGCTTCAGTCGTGTCCGACTCTGTGCGACCCCATAGACGGCAGCCCACCAGGCTCCCCCGTCCCTGGATTCTCCAGGCAAGAACACTGGACTGGGTTGCCATTGCCTCCTCCGGTCGGGCCCTGTAGGGCATGGTATAAACAGTCGTGATCTGATTTACAATTTACAAGTGTTATGTGGAGACTAGACTGTAGGGGAGCAGGAGTGAAAGCAGAGAAGCCAGTCAGGAGGTGAATATAGTAATCCAAAGAGAGATGATGACAGCTCAAACCTGTTACTGCTGAGAAGGTAGGAATAAATTTTGAAGAATTTGCTTGTCCATTGGATATTGCCTATGAGGGGGAAAGTGAAAGCAAAGTTGACTTAAATGTTTTTTTTGGCCTTAGAAACTGGGTGATGTTATTTTCTGAGAAGGAAAACAATGAAAGAAGAATAGGTTTGAGTAGGGAATACCAAGATTTTGATTATGTTAATCTTTTTTTTCCTTATACTGGTGAGTTTATTTTAATCTCTGAAAGCATCTGTCAATTTTCAACATCATTTCTACAGCATACAAAGATAGTAAATTTGAGTACGTCAGTTGAGATACTGGGGCACAGTGGCAAATATAATCTGGAGTTAGAGAAGTTATAATTTTCATGACCTTTAACAAGTTTAGTAATTTAAAAAAGAATAAAATAATAACAAAGAAAAGTACTTGACTAGCACTCACTTTGTGTCAGCCACTGTTCTAAGTGCTTTATAGTCTACTAACTCAGTCCTCAAAATAACCTACGAGGAAATAGGCATAGAGAGATTTCTGACTTGCCCTGGATCACATGACGGAGCTGGTGTGGAGCTAGTATAGAAACCTATGTAGCTGGTTCCAGAGACAGTTCTCTTAGCCATTTTGCTCTACTACCTCATGTGGTTTTGTCCTTTAGTCTATTGATATGGTGCATTATACACTGATTTTCATATGTCAGACTACCTATACATTCCTGGGATAGATCCCATTTAGTTGTGATGTATGATTCTGCTTTCTGGTATTTTGTTGAAGAATTTTGCTTCTGTATTCGTAACGGATATTAGTCTCTATTTTTCTTTCTTGAGTTTTTTTTTTTTTTGGTCTCCTTTTGATATTACTGGCCTCATAGAATCAGTTGGGAGATATTTCCCCCTGTTCTATTACTTGGGAGAATTTATGAAGTGTTGGAAACCTGGGCCTTTCTCTTGGGAAATTTGTCAATTATTAATTCAATTTCTTCACTTGTTAAAGATCTGTTCAGATTTTCTTGGTGCTTCTCTGGTGGCTCAGAAGGTCTTTCTTTCTTTCAGATTTTCTACTTCTTAAATCAAGTTTGGTAGCTCATGTCTTTGCAGGAATTTGTCCATTTGCATCTGTAATGTGTATTTTACTGGCATACAATTGTTCATAGTGTTCCCCTTATAATCCTTTTTATTTCTATAAAGTCAGTAGGAATGCTCCCTCTTTTACTTTCTCTTTTTTCTTGGTAAATTTTACCAAAAACTTGCCAATTTTTTGAATTTTTCAGAGAATCAACTTCTGATTTTATGTATTTTCCTATTATACATTTCACTTATTTCTTCTCTGATATTATTTCTTCCTTCTACTTGCTTTAGGTTGAGTTTTTTAGATTCTTAAGATAGAAGTTTAGGTTATTGATTTGTGATCATTTATCTTCCCCACCCCCCGCTTTATTAAGATATAACTGACAAATAATTGTATTATACTTAAAGTGTACAATGTGATGATTTGATACAAGTGTGTATACAATGTCAAATAATTCACCCTATAAGGTTAATTAACACATTCATCACCTCAAGTGCTTAATTTTTTTGGTGAGAATACTTGAGTTCTACTCTTAGCAAATTTCAGTTATATAATGCAGTATTAATTGTAATCACTATGTTATATATTAGATTCTCAGAACTTATTCATCTTATAGATTAAAATTTGTACCCATTTACCATCTTTCCCCATTTCTTCGACCCCAAGCCCCTGGCAACATTCACTCTACTGTCTGTTTCTATGAGTTAAGCTTTTTTTTTTTTTTTACCCATTCTATTCTGTTAGTCTGTGTTTCTGTTTCTATGCCAATACCATACTATTTTGGTTACTATGGCTTTGTAATGTAGTTAGAAATCAGGAATTGGCTATTTGGAGCTTTTTGTGATTCAATATGCATTTTAGAGTCCAAGAAGCCTGACCTTCGGGCAATGTCTAGGAAAGTCATGACATTAGACATGTACTTTAGGCTGTATCAGATAAACTGGGAACATTGTTTTCTTTGCTATTAATTCTGCTGAACCAGAGGGAATAGTTTCTGGGAGTGCTTATGAACCAAATAGAGTCACCTTTTTGTTTTGTGTGGTTCTGGGGAATTTGTGAATGCTGAGCCCTGATAGCTCTCAGAGCTAAGTGGTTTGAGAACCATTCCCTTGGGTGACCACTGTAAAAGTTAGGGTCCTAGATGTGTGGACCAGATTCTCTCAGGGAGAAGCTGGAGGTTTGATTTTACTACTGGAGTGAGCCAGGGGGTTACAGCAGGAGCATGCCTATTCAGGCTCTGGAAGGATTCTAGTCATCTTCCATAGGCAGGCTGGTCAGAAGCCAGGACTTCACTCAGCATCTGGTGAAATATACAGTCAGACCGCTTCCAAGAAAAAAATGGGAGATAGGCGTTTTGCTTGTGTGCCTGTTTGAAAACTCCTTTAAAAAAAAATTAATATAACTCCATGGGACTTGTGAATATCAAGCATTGTTGGCAATCAGAGCTAGGTGACTTAAAGGCCCATTTCTCAGATAGTACTCAAAATTTGAGGTGCTAGATATGGACACACTTTTTCCAGGTAGAAGCTGGAAACTTGGTTGTGTTGTTGGAATATGCAAGAGGGAAAATGTGGGTAAGTGTTTACTAGCCCACCAGTTCTTTTGGGTGCCTGGGAGGATTCCAGTCATCGCCTAGACATACATGTACTGATTAAAAGTTAGCCTCTCAGGCACCAGTTACTAAGGTTCACAGTAAACCCCTTCTGGGGAGCAAACTGGGAGATGGGAAATTTTGCCTGCCCCTTCTGTGCTGAGCCTGCACATATGGATGCAGGGAGAGCTCATATGCCTGATGAAAAACTGCTTCTTTTGGAATTTCCTGGTGGTCCAGTGGCTGGGACTCTGTCGGTTCACTGCCAAGGATCCAGTTTCAGTCCCTGGTGGGGGAATTACAGTCCTGCAAACCATGTGGCATAGCCCCAAACAAAATAAAAATCCCAGCTTCTTTGTTTGCTAAAGTCCTATAGGACTCATGGATGAATGCAAGCCAGATTGGTTATCAGAGCTAGGTATTTGGGCACCTATCCCCAGGTGCTGCTAGAACCTGCTTACTGCTACAGGAGACATAAGAGACAAGGGTTTGAGCCCTAGGTCCTAGGTCTGGAAGATCCCATGGAGGAGGAAATGGCAACCCACTCTGGTATTATTGCCTGAGAAATCCCATGGACAGAGGAGCCTGGCATGCTACAGTCCATGGAGTCACAAAGAGTCAGACACACCTGAGGCAACTTAGCATGCACTTTGGAAGTAGTTGCTAGTTGGTGACAGAGGACACCCTTAGGTGGCAACTATAAAAGTTGGGGTGCTAGATGAAGAAACTTTGGGCAAGTTTCTTCCAGGAAGATCCTGGTGACTTGGTTTTACAGTTGGAGTGAGCCAGAGAGAGAGAAGGTAGGGAAGGTGCCCACTGGTTCTTTTGGGCTCTGGGCAGGATCTGTCAATACATAGATGTAGGCTTATTAGAAGCTGGACCCTCGGGTAGCAGCTGGTAATCAGATAGAAGAAGAAAAGAGTTATAATTTTAAAATACATTTATAATGTCTTTTATAATTACCTAGGTAATTAACTTTATTGGTTCTCTCTCTTTTTTTTTTTAATGTGGATTTGAATTATTGTCTCATATCCTTGATTTTAGCCAGAAGGTCTCCTTTTAGTATTTCTTTTAAGGCAGATCGGTTAATGATACATTTTCTCTGTTTTTGTTTATTTAGGACTGTCTTAATTTCACTGGTCTTGAAAGAAAATTTTGCTAGGTATAGCATTCTTGGTTGACTGTGTCTTTCTTTTACTACTTTGATTATATCAGCTCAGTGTCTTCTGGCCTCCATAGTTTCTGACAAGAAATTAGCTGTTAATTTTATTACAGCTCCCTTGTACATAATAAATTGCTTGTCTTACTGATTTTAAGATTCATTGTCTTTGGCTTCCAACATTTTTATTACAATGTATTTCAGTATGGATCTCTTTAAGTTTATCCTTTTTGGAAATTTTTGAGTGTTGATCATGGATGTACAGATTAATGTTTTTCATCAAATTTGGGGAAATTTCTGACAACTATTTCTTCAAATATTATTTCTGACCTTCTCTTTCTCTCTCACTCCCTCTTTGCCCTTCCCCTTCTATATCCTCCCTCCCCCTCTATATCCCTCACTCCTCCTTGGAACTCCTGTTATGCCTATGTTGATATTTTTTATGTTCCTATGTTGATATTTTTGATGTTGATATTTTTGACAGCCTTCTGACACTTTACTTCTAGAAGCATATATACATTCTATTTTCTCTGCAAACTGGATAATCTTGACCTATCTTCAAGTTCATTGATTTTTTTTTCTTCTGCCATCTCAAATTAGCTGTTGAGCCGTAGTACTAAATTTTTAATTTCAGTATTGTACTTTTCAACTCTAGAATTTATAGTTGCTTTTGAAAAAAATTATAATTTCTATCCCTTGATGTTTCCTATTTTGTAAGACATTCTTATTTTCCTTTGGTTCTTTGAACATACTTATAATAGCTTATATAAAGTCTTTGCTTAGAAAGTCCAGTGTTTGGGACAGTTTCTATAGATTGCTTTTTCTTATTTATCTAGAATTTATAGTTGCTTTTGAAAAAAATTATAATTTCTATCCCTTGATGTTTCCTATTTTGTAAGACATTCTTATTTTCCTTTGGTTCTTTGAACATACTTATAATAGCTTATATAAAGTCTTTGCTTAGAAAGTCCAGTGTTTGGGACAGTTTCTATAGATTGCTTTTTCTTATTTCTTTGCATGTATCTTAATTTTTTATTAACTAGGCATTTAAAATAATATAATGTGTTAATTTTGGCCATTGATTGCCCCCCTTTCCCAGGGTTTGTTGTTTTCCCCCTTATTATTGTTATTGCTTCTTGTTTATTTAGTAACTTTTGGCAGTCACAAACTGGCACTTGCCATGGATGCTTGCCATCTACCTCTACAAGGATTAAATCATGTGCCACTGTACTTGCTGATCCTCAACACCCCCTGAAGGAGTTCAGTGTGGAAAACAGAAATGAGGCACTCTGTGCTTTGGGAAACTGGCAGGAGAAGTCTTTAGATAGTTAGATATTCTCAGGAACTGATTTTATGAGGCCAATTCTTATATTTCCTCATTTCTAGAAAAGCACTCCACTCCAGTGTTCTTGCCTGGAGAATCCTAGGGACGGGAGCCTGGTGGGCTGCCGTCTAGGGGGTCGCACAGAGTCGGACACGACTGGAGCGACTTAGCAGCAGCAGAAAAGCACTAAAATCTTTCAGGGTGATGATTGTTTCTCTTCACTAGCAGAAACCTCATGAGACCAGCAGAAGCTTTCTACAAAAAATATGTGCTTGGTTGCACGTATTCCTGCTTTGCCAGAATCACATATATACTGTCTTTTCCCATTACCTCTTTGAAACGGTTTCTCAGAGCTATCTGAAGTGCTGTCTCCTGAGCTTCAGTCCTACCCATTCTATTCTGTTAGTCTGTGTTTCTGTTTCTATGCCAATACCATACTATTTTGGTTACTATGGCTTTGTAATGTAGTTAGAAATCAGGAATTGGCTATTTGGAGCTTTTTGTGATTCAATATGCATTTTAGAGTCCAAGAAGCCTGACCTTCGGGCAATGTCTAGGAAAGTCATGACATTAGACATGTACTTTAGGCTGTATCAGATAAACTGGGAACATTGTTTTCTTTGCTATTAATTCTGCTGAACCAGAGGGAATAGTTTCTGGGAGTGCTTATGAACCAAATAGAGTCACCTTTTTGTTTTGTGTGGTTCTGGGGAATTTGTGAATGCTGAGCCCTGATAGCTCTCAGAGCTAAGTGGTTTGAGAACCATTCCCTTGGGTGACCACTGTAAAAGTTAGGGTCCTAGATGTGTGGACCAGATTCTCTCAGGGAGAAGCTGGAGGTTTGATTTTACTACTGGAGTGAGCCAGGGGGTTACAGCAGGAGCATGCCTATTCAGGCTCTGGAAGGATTCTAGTCAGCTTCCATAGGCAGGCTGGTCAGAAGCCAGGACTTCACTCAGCATCTGGTGAAATATACAGTCAGACCGCTTCCAAGAAAAAAATGGGAGATAGGCGTTTTGCTTGTGTGCCTGTTTGAAAACTCCTTTAAAAAAAAATTAATATAACTCCATGGGACTTGTGAATATCAAGCATTGTTGGCAATCAGAGCTAGGTGACTTAAAGGCCCATTTCTCAGATAGTACTCAAAATTTGAGGTGCTAGATATGGACACACTTTTTCCAGGTAGAAGCTGGAAACTTGGTTGTGTTGTTGGAATATGCAAGAGGGAAAATGTGGGTAAGTGTTTACTAGCCCACCAGTTCTTTTGGGTGCCTGGGAGGATTCCAGTCATCGCCTAGACATACATGTACTGATTAAAAGTTAGCCTCTCAGGCACCAGTTACTAAGGTTCACAGTAAACCCCTTCTGGGGAGCAAACTGGGAGATGGGAAATTTTGCCTGCCCCTTCTGTGCTGAGCCTGCACATATGGATGCAGGGAGAGCTCATATGCCTGATGAAAAACTGCTTCTTTTGGAATTTCCTGGTGGTCCAGTGGCTGGGACTCTGTCGGTTCACTGCCAAGGATCCAGTTTCAGTCCCTGGTGGGGGAATTACAGTCCTGCAAACCATGTGGCATAGCCCCAAACAAAATAAAAATCCCAGCTTCTTTGTTTGCTAAAGTCCTATAGGACTCATGGATGAATGCAAGCCAGATTGGTTATCAGAGCTAGGTATTTGGGCACCTATCCCCAGGTGCTGCTAGAACCTGCTTACTGCTACAGGAGACATAAGAGACAAGGGTTTGAGCCCTAGGTCCTAGGTCTGGAAGATCCCATGGAGGAGGAAATGGCAACCCACTCTGGTATTATTGCCTGAGAAATCCCATGGACAGAGGAGCCTGGCATGCTACAGTCCATGGAGTCACAAAGAGTCAGACACACCTGAGGCAACTTAGCATGCACTTTGGAAGTAGTTGCTAGTTGGTGACAGAGGACACCCTTAGGTGGCAACTATAAAAGTTGGGGTGCTAGATGAAGAAACTTTGGGCAAGTTTCTTCCAGGAAGATCCTGGTGACTTGGTTTTACAGTTGGAGTGAGCCAGAGAGAGAGAAGGTAGGGAAGGTGCCCACTGGTTCTTTTGGGCTCTGGGCAGGATCTGTCAATACATAGATGTAGGCTTATTAGAAGCTGGACCCTCGGGTAGCAGCTGGTAATCAGATAGAAGAAGAAAAGAGTTATAATTTTAAAATACATTTATAATGTCTTTTATAATTACCTAGGTAATTAACTTTATTGGTTCTCTCTCTTTTTTTTTTAATGTGGATTTGAATTATTGTCTCATATCCTTGATTTTAGCCAGAAGGTCTCCTTTTAGTATTTCTTTTAAAGCAGATCAGTTAATGATACATTTTCTCTGTTTTTGTTTATCTAGGACTGTCTTAATTTCACTGGTCTTGAAAGAAAATTTTGCTAGGTATAGCATTCTTGGTTGACTGTGTCTTTCTTTTACTACTTTGATTATATCAGCTCAGTGTCTTCTGGCCTCCATAGTTTCTGACAAGAAATTAGCTGTTAATTTTATTACAGCTCCCTTGTACATAATAAATTGCTTGTCTTACTGATTTTAAGATTCATTGTCTTTGGCTTCCAACATTTTTATTACAATGTATTTCAGTATGGATCTCTTTAAGTTTATCCTTTTTGGAAATTTTTGAGTGTTGATCATGGATGTACAGATTAATGTTTTTCATCAAATTTGGGGAAATTTCTGACAACTATTTCTTCAAATATTATTTCTGACCTTCTCTTTCTCTCTCACTCCCTCTTTGCCCTTCCCCTTCTATATCCTCCCTCCCCCTCTATATCCCTCACTCCTCCTTGGAACTCCTGTTATGCCTATGTTGATATTTTTTATGTTCCTATGTTGATATTTTTGATGTTGATATTTTTGACAGCCTTCTGACACTTTACTTCTAGAAGCATATATACATTCTATTTTCTCTGCAAACTGGATAATCTTGACCTATCTTCAAGTTCATTGATTTTTTTTTTCTTCTGCCATCTCAAATTAGCTGTTGAGCCGTAGTACTAAATTTTTAATTTCAGTATTGTACTTTTCAACTCTAGAATTTATAGTTGCTTTTGAAAAAAATTATAATTTCTATCCCTTGATGTTTCCTATTTTGTAAGACATTCTTATTTTCCTTTGGTTCTTTGAACATACTTATAATAGCTTATATAAAGTCTTTGCTTAGAAAGTCCAGTGTTTGGGACAGTTTCTATAGATTGCTTTTTCTTATTTCTTTGCATGTATCTTAATTTTTTATTAACTAGGCATTTAAAATAATATAATGTGTTAATTTTGGCCATTGATTGCCCCCCTTTCCCAGGGTTTGTTGTTTTCCCCCTTATTATTGTTATTGCTTCTTGTTTATTTAGTAACTTTTGGCAGTCACAAACTGGCACTTGCCATGGATGCTTGCCATCTACCTCTACAAGGATTAAATCATGTGCCGCTGTACTTGCTGATCCTCAACACCCCCTGAAGGAGTTCAGTGTGGAAAACAGAAATGAGGCACTCTGTGCTTTGGGAAACTGGCAGGAGAAGTCTTTAGATAGTTAGATATTCTCAGGAACTGATTTTATGAGGCCAATTCTTATATTTCCTCATTTCTAGAAAAGCAACCCACTCCAGTGTTCTTGCCTGGAGAATCCTAGGGACGGGAGCCTGGTGGGCTGCCGTCTAGGGGGTCGCACAGAGTCGGACACGACTGGAGCGACTTAGCAGCAGCAGAAAAGCACTAAAATCTTTCAGGGTGATGATTGTTTCTCTTCACTAGCAGAAACCTCATGAGACCAGCAGAAGCTTTCTACAAAAAATATGTGCTTGGTTGCACGTATTCCTGCTTTGCCAGAATCACATATATACTGTCTTTTCCCATTACCTCTTTGAAACGGTTTCTCAGAGCTATCTGAAGTGCTGTCTCCTGAGCTTCAGTCCTTATAATGCCCCAGATAAAATGTAACTCACAATCTCATGTTGTGCATTTTTTTCACATTGACACTTTTCTAAACTAATTCTGTCAATTCTACATTATTTACTATGCTTCATCATTAAAGTCTCTGCTTTGTTATCTTAGTGGTCAACTAATGATTGCACAGTGATTTTCTTAAATGCTTTGAATTAATGTATCTCCTAGCCTTTACAACGGAGAAGACAATGGCAACCCACTCCAGTACTTTTGCCTGGAAAATCCAATGGACAGAGGAGCCTGCTAGGCTGCAGTCCATGGGGTCTAAGAGTCGACATGACTGGGCGACTTCACTTTCACGCGTTGGAGAAGGAAATGGCAACCCACTCCAGTGTTCTTGCCTGGGGAATCCCAGGGACGGGGGAGCCTGGTGGGCTACCATTTATGGGGTCACACAGAGTCGGACATGACTGAAGTGACTTAGCAGTAGCAGCAGCCTTTGCAAATGAGTTATGTGTGTGTATTTGGGCATACCTTCAACTACCTGGCAGTTCACAACTCTGCTTTATCCTTCACTTCCTATTTATGTAGAACCTCAATGTCAGCTGGAATCAATATACTAGAACCTTCTCAGGCCTTTCCTGGGCATGTACAGAGCCTTGCACATGTGTGTAGCTTTATAGATTTTTAAGAATATGTTGCAGCTTTTCAAAGCCCCCTAAGGATATCTTATTCCCCAGCTTTTCTTCTTAGGTTTTTTGACAACCTCTTATTTGTCTCAGTAATTGTCTTCCCTCCAGAAAGTTATTTCATTAAACAATTACCATGAATTATTTTTGACAGATGCCCCAGGGAAAAGGCTATATATACTGAATGGGCTCTGGGCCAGATCAAATAAAGACCTGTAAGTTGGGGGTTCCAAGGAGATATCAAACAAGTAATACAATGATAATTCTCTCATATAGGAGTATTCCAAATCAATTTTGAATTTTTTACCATTGGCCATTAGGCTGATTTTCACAGCTATTGTGTTCACAAGGCTGTTAATATTCAAGTCTACTGAGGAACTGGGAAGAGGGAGTTGGGAATAGGGCAACTTAAAGCTCACCATCCTTACCAAGATTTGTCCACTTTTCTTAAATAAATGCTTCTCAGTTTCTGGTAGGTATGGTTAATTTCCAGAGTTCTGAAAAAGTTGATTTCAAATATTCTCTTTGCTAGTGTTCTGTTTGCATTTATGGAGGAATGGAATTTTAGCGTATCATTTCCTATTCCACCATTCCAAAAGTGCTTCTCTTGAATATGTTAAATTTGAATTATTTATTAGCACAAGACAAGATTGCAAAACTAACAGCATGTAATCTAGAATCAGATTTGTTTGGTTCTGCTAATTTCTAGCTGTGATAACTTTTGCCTCACTTTCCTCTTCTATGAAGGGGGCATGTGTGTGTGTGCTAAGTCTCTTCAGTCGTGTCCAACTTTGTGCAACTTTACGACTGTAGCCTACCAGGCTCTTCGGTCCATAGAATTCTCTAGGCAAGAATACTGTAGTGGGTTGCCATGCCCTTTTCCAGGGGATGTTCCCAACCCAGGGATTAAACCCATGTCTCTTACGTCTCCTGCATTGGCAGGTGGGTTCTTTACCATTAGTGCTGCCTGGAAAGCCCAGGAGGGAGGATATTATTCATTTCAGTTCAGTCGCTCAGTCGTGTCCGACTCTTTGCGACCCCATGAATCGCAGCACTCCCTGTCCATCACCAACTCCCGGAGTTCACTCAGACTCATGCCCATCGAGTCGATGATGCCATCCAGCCATTTCATCCTCTGTGGTCCCCTTCTCCTCCTGCCCCCAATCCCTCCCAGCATCAGAGTCTTTTCCAATGAGTCAACTCTTCGCATGAGGCGGCCAAAGTACTGGAGTGTCAGCTTTAGCATCATTCCTTCCAAAGAAATCAAAAGTGTCCAAGGCGGGGCACTTTCCAAAATTCGAACGGACGCTGGTGGCCTCACGTAGATGATGCAAACTTCTTGTCTGAAGTTTTATTAGTTCAGCTCGTAAACCAAGTTATTCAGCCTCTTTTCTCCACTTAATTTTCCTACTATACTATCTCTTTCTAATCTAATCTTATATTAATAAATAAATAAGTTTTCCTCGCCGACGCCGTCCCCGCTTCGAATTCCCTGGACCCCCCGGGGCTGGACCCCGGCAGAAGTCAAATCTCATCACTCCTGCAGTCACAGCCTTCAATGGTACCCCATTTTACTCAGAGTAAGAAGCAGAGTCCTAAGGCAGACCTACTGGGCTTTGTGCATAACTCACCTCCCCCCAACCAGCACTCAACTGCTCTTCTTGGCTGGCTTAGCTCCAGCCACCTGGCCTCCTTGCTATTCTCTGAACTTGTCAGCTTCCAGATCTTTGCACTTGTTCCTCTGCTTAGGATCCTCTTCCTTCAGAGAAGCCAAGGCTCACTGCCGGTCTCTGTTGGAGCTTTATCTGACCACACTGCGTGAAACAGCTACTCCCCACTCCTCTCTCCCTCTCCCTCTCCTTTATTTTCCCCCTGGCAGTTGCCATTTCTCACACTACATATTGCTTTGATTTTTGTTGGCTTTTTTGCCCTTCTTTAGAATAAAAGCTCCTCAAAGGCTGGAACTTTATTTCCAGAGTGGCTGAAAGAAAGACAGTTGTTGAATAAATTAATGAACAAACAAATGATCCTGTCTTAGCTCAGGCCGCTGTAACAAACTACCATAGACCATGTGGCTTAAACCATAGAAACCCATTCCTCACAGTTTTGGAAAACAGAAATCCAAGATCAAGGTGCTGGATGATTTGGTTTCTGGTGATGACGCTCATTTCATGCAAAGATGGGCTCGATAAAGGACAGAAATGGTCTGGACCTAACAGAAGCAGAAGATATTAAGAAGAGGTGGCAAGAATACACAGAAGAACTATACAAAAAAGATCTTCACGACCCAGATAATCACAATGGTGTGATCACTCACCTAGAGCCAGACATCCTGGAATGTGAGGTCAAATAGGCCTTAGAAAACATCACTATGAACAAAGCTAGTGGAGGTGATGGAATTCCAGTTGAGCTGTTTCAAATCCTGAAAGACGATGCTGTGAAAGTGCTGCGCTCAGTATGCCAGCAAATGTGGAAAACTCAGCAGTGGCAACAGGACTGGTAAAGGTCCGTTTTCATTCTAATCCCAAAGAAAGGCGATGCCAAAGAATGCTCAAACTACCGCACAGTTGCACTCATCTCACACGCTTGTAAGGTAATGCTCAAAATTCTCCAAGTAGGCTTCAGGAATACGTGAACCGTGAACTTCCTGATGTTCAAGCTGGCTTTAGAAAAGGCAGAGGAACCAGAGATCAAATTGCCAACATCCACTGGATTATGGAAAAAGCAAGAGAGTTCCAGAAAAACATCTGTTTCTGCTTTATTGACTATGCCAAAGCCTTTGACTGTGTGGATCACAATAAACTGTGGAAAATTCTGAGAGAGATGGGAATACCAGACTACCTGACCCGCCTCCTGAGAAACCTGTATGCAGGTCAGGAAGCAACAGTTAGAACTGGACATGGAACAACAGACTGGTTCCAAATAGGAAAAGGAGTACGTCAAGGCTGTATATTGTCACCCTGCTTATTCAACATATATGCAGAGTATATCATGAGAAACACTGGGCTGGAAGAAGCACAAGCTAGAATCAAGATTGCCAGGAGAAATATCAATAACCTCAGATATGCAGATGACACCACCCTTATGGCAGAAAGTGAAGAGGAACTAAAAAGCCTCTTGATGAAACTGAAGGAGGAAAGTGAAAAAGTTGGCTTAAAGCTCAACATTCAAAAAATGAAGATCATGGCATCTGGTCCCATCACTTCATGGGAAATAGAGGGGCAAACAGTGGAAACAGTGTCACACTGTATTTTTTTGGGCTCCAAAATCACTACAGATGGTGATTGCAGCCATGAAATTAAAAGATGCTTACTCCTTAAAAGGAAAGTTATGACCAACCT